>PVIW01001101.1:0-91668 GCA_004026585.1 Noctilio leporinus | reverse complement strand
GAAAAAGAATGTCCTAGTAATCAGAACCTCTGTTTTTAAAAATAACCTATAGTTACAATTTTGGTGTTTCAGATTATCTTCATATAGATAAGCTGAAAAGTTAGCATCTGTCGCCCTGGCTGGTGTGGCTCCCTGGAATGACCACAGGGCTACTGGCTCAATTCCCAGCATACCTGGGTTGTGGGCCAGGTTTCCCACTGGGAGTGCCTACCAACAGGCAACCACATACTGTTTCTCTCCCTTTCTTTCTCCCTCTTTTCCTCTCTCTCTCTCTCTCAATAAATAAATAATATCTTAAAAAAAAGTTAGCATCTGCCTTACAGTTGAAAAAGCTAAGGTCAAGAAAGAATAGAGGCAGTGTTTGTTTCTAGGAAAAAAATAAAATTTAAGCTCAGTTTTAAAAGATAAACCCGAGTTGAAAAATTATTCTATAGTTTTGCAATAAATTGTTTTATAACAAACTTTAAATGACCTGATTATGAACTATTCATTTTGTACATTATTAGTTTTAATCTTATTTATTTTTTAAAAAAGATTTTACTTATTATTTTTAGAGAGAGAGAGGAAAGGAGGAAGAGAGGGAGAGAAACATCAATGTATAGTTGCCTTTCACCTGCCTCCAGCTACAGACCTGGCTTGCAACCTGGCCATGTGACCTGACTGGGAACCGAACCAGTGACCTTTGGGTTTGCAGGATGGCACCAATCCACTGAGCCACCAGCCAGGGCAGTGTTAATCTTATTTTAACTTTCCTCTTGACACCTAAGTCAACTCTACTTTCATGACTAGAGGTCATCAGGGACTGCAATGCAACTGGCCCAAATAAAATAAGACCAGAAGAGCAAAGCACCTAGTAAAATCATACGAGTCATTTTATAGTCAAGCAATCACTCACATCACTAATTTTCACACTTGTATTTTTATATATTACACAGCACTTAATATAAAATGTTTGCACTTAGCAGTAGACATCCAATACATTTTCATTGATTTGATACTGTTTTCTTAACTATTTCTGAAAAATACAGTCTTGATCCTATAGTTTTGTATTTCTTTAATTAATGATTCAATGCCCATTGGTCACAGCTTGTGGTCCTAAGAATTACAAGTGATTCCTCCTCACTCACCCCCATTCCATCAAGACCACAAAGGGAACTTACTGGAGACCAGTGACTGCTATTCGTACACAATAGGCCTTTTGGTGAATAGGAAGAATAAAAGCGTGCCATACCTCCTACTCTACAGGCTTTGAAATGAACAAGATCTGTTAAAGCTGTAGAACTACAGTATTTTCCTTGTCTTTCCAGATCTCCATGAAGCCCTTGTAATTAATGAGCCTTGTTTTCCTATTTTCAGCTGGATGACTATTTTGCTAAGCTTTATTACCTGGTAGACTATCATTCAATTGGTTAGTTCTATATAATACAGAGTAATTTTTTTAAAAAAATCATCATTTAGATCCTGAAAAGCACTTTCGAGATAATTTCTCAACACCCTTATTTTACAGCCATGTTACTGACTTTTTTGCATGAGTCTCTCATTTTCATCTGAAAGAGCCACGCAGCTATTCCCCTGGCATCCCAGGTGATTCCTTAGGAATGGAGGCTACCTGGTGGTCATCTCCAGACTTCTGAAACAACATGAGGAGTACATGTGGCCAGATTTTGAGAACAGAAAGACAGGAAGTATGGTGACTCTTAAGTCAGCCTGAGCCTTTCACTCACGCACAATTAATCCCAGCTACCACACTGCTCATTTCTTCTGGCTGGGTTGTTTTATTTGAACAAGAAATGCATTAAGAATAAGACAATAAGAATGAATGCAAATCTTCTTAGATTCTGAATATAAGTAGTCTGACTCTGAGGATTAGGTCCCTCACTGAATCCTAATACCAGGGGACTACATGCTTTATGGAGATTAACTATACATTTCACTTACATTTCTATATAAGCCATAATGGGATCTTAATCCTGTTAGCTCACATCACAGCTCTGACTGATAAATATCATTAATCAATGTACTTATAAATAACAAATTGATCAGTTTATAGATAAATTAATCAGTTTGTTTTTATTGGTCCCTTTTGGGGGTGGTGAGGAGGTGGCCTAGAAACATGAGGTTATATAGGTAAAGGATAAGCATTCTGGGTTATGTAGGGCAATGATAAGTGATACTTCATCACTCCCATTAATCTTTTTCTCTTTTTTCTCAATCTTTTCCTTGTAATAATCTTGTTTTATTAGGGGAGAGGGATTTTCTCTTTTCCCCCTCTCTTTATTTTTTAGAACCATCAGTGGCCCTGGCTACATTGATCCTTCTAAGAGACAGCCATTTATTGCTGAGTTTAAATATAACTCAAAACACACAGAACAGTCCAGGTTGATGGGGCTCAGTGGACTGAGTGCCAGATTGTGAACTGAAAGGTCACCAGTTTGATGCCTGGTCAGGGCACATGCCAGGTTTCCAGGCAAGGTCACCAGTTGGGGGCATGCGAAGAGGCAACTGATCAATGCATCTCTGACACATTGATGTTTCTCTTCTTCTCTTTCTCTCTCACTTCCCCTCTCCCTAAAAATAAATAAATAAAATCTTAAAAATAGGGAGACTGATCCAAGATGGAGGCATAGGTAGGTACACTGCATCTCCTTCCATAACCTAAAACAAATACATCTACCTAAAAATGAAAAACTATTAGAAATGCCAGAATATCACGCTGCATGGAAGTGCATGCAACCAAAAGATATAACAACCAAAAGATATAAAGAAGAAAAGAGGGGTGTAGCCAGGACAGAGGGGACACAGTTTGGCGGAACAGTTTGTTGGTCTGTGGTTTGGTGGCACTGTGGCAGACCAGACCACAAGGCTCATGGTTCCAGCACTAGGGGAAAAAATAAACCCACATTGCTTCTGATTGTGAAAACCAGTGGGGGTTGGAGTAGGGGAAGAAACTGCTGGCCTCTCAGCAGAGCCTGTTTGTTTCAAGGCACCCCCAGACCTAGAACACCCACAGACCTACCCATTCTGGGAACCATGGCCAGGGCAATAGTTAGAGAAGAACCAGTCTCATACTGGAAGTGGAAGAAGGCCTGGAAAAGGGAAAAGTGCTGAGCCAGTGGATACAGTACCACAACGTGGTGAAATGGGCTACCTGTACTGAGGAACACCTAAGGCTCCACCCCTTACAATGTAACAGGTACAACAGCTCTTCTTAAGACACAGAGGCAAACATAGGAGCCTGTCAAAATGAGGAGACAGAGAACTATGGCTCAAAAAAGGGAACAGATCAAGGTCCCAGTGAATGACCTAAATGACCAAAAAACAGCCAGCCTAACAGGCACACAGTGATAAAGATGCTCAAAACCTTGACAGATATGCTAAGTACAGCAAAGGAAAATACATGTGAAACCAACAGTGAAGGGAAGGAAAACAGGGTTCAAATCAACGATTTGGGACATAAGGAAGAAATAAACAGTACAGAAAGATGAGAAAAGAGTTGAAAAAAGAGGATTAGGAACCTCTGAGACAACTTTAAACAGGCCAACATCCGAACTGTAGAGCTGCCAGAAGAGAAAGAACAAGAAATAAAAAACTTATGTGAAAAAAAATAATAAAGAAAAACTTCCCAAATTTGGCAAAGGAAATAGACAAAGCCCAGGAAGCACAGAGAGTGCCAAACAAGCTAGACACAAAGAGGACCACACCAAGACACATCATAATTAAAATGCCAAAGGTTAAAGACAAAGAGAGAATCTTAAAAGTAGCAAGAGAAAAGAAGAGTTACCTACAAAGGGGTTCCTATAAGACTATCAGCTGGTTTCTCAAAAGAAACTTTGCAGGCAAGAAGTATTCAAAGTGACAAAAAACAAGGACCTGACCAAGATTAGTCTATCCAACAAAGCTATCATTTAGAATGGAAGGGCAGATAAAGTCCTTTCCAGCAAGGTAAAGGTAAAGGAGTTCATCATCACCAAGCCCTTATTATATGAAATGTTAAAGGGATTTATTTAAGAAAAAAGAAGATCAAAATTCTGAACATTAAAACAACGACAAACTCACAAACCTAAAAAATAAAAACAAAGCAAACAACCAGAGTAGGATCAGAATTATAGATGTGGGTATCATTGGGAGGGTCATCAGCTGGGAGCAGGAAGGAGATGAAATGGGGAAATGGTGCAGGGATTAGGAAACACAATTGGTGGGTACAAGATAGAGAGGGAGATGTTAAGAATAAGAGAGGAAAGGGTGAAATCAGAGAACTTATATATACAACCTATGGACATGAACTAAGAAGGGTGGGAATGCTAGAGAGAATGGGAGTCTTAGGTGGAGGGGAGCAAGGGAAAAGAATTTGCGACAAATGTAACAGCGTAAACAATAAAATATACTTAAAAAACCTTAAAAAAAAAAAAGAGGGAGCAGTCCAAATCAATTAGAAAGCTTCAGGAAAAGGAAAAAGGGTGACATCTGCTGGAAGAACCAGTAGAAGCTGGGGTTCTGATTAGTTAGACTCTCCCTTGGGAAAATGTACTCACACACAGAACTTCACCTAATGATTGGAAAGCAAAGCCCCTGAAGGACATCTAAGAACTACTGGAATCCCAGGACAAGAAAATAGAAATAGATAACCTTTGTTAAGTGCTTACCTTCTGCTTTATCTGCATTAAACTCATTTAATCCTCACAACTACCTAAGGGTAGGGTATCATTATCCTTATTTTATAGATAAGGAGACTAAGATTGAGAGAACTTCAGTATGTAGCACAAAGTCATAGCTATTTAGTTGTGGAGTTGGATTTAAATTTAGGGATATCAGAATTCTACTCCCTTAGGCTACAGTGCCTGCTGAAATACATATTTATAATTATATGTAGATACACTTTTCATATAATTTTAAAATTAAAAATATGTAATTTTTTGTTATGAATCCCAAAGATACTTCTGAAACATAAATAGGTAACAATTAACTCAAGGCAGTATGACAAAACAAAACAGATCTCAAACATTATCCCACATGCTCTTAAGGATTCCAAATCTCCTCTTGATATATATATTAAATCACCATAGTTTCATTTTCACAGAACAGGAGACACTTCACTGCTACACTGAAGGTACTAAGGAAATATAAAGAAACAACAGGATTAATAATACTGGAGCACAGAGATAAAGGAGTGTATATTACTTACAAGCTTATACTACTCATAAGCTGAGGCATTGATTTAACGGAACATTTTCAGTCTAAGAAGTAGAAGGGCCATTCCAAGCACTAAACTTGAAAGTCAGGAAGCCTAGATTCATGTTGTATAAACTACATGTGGTATAAGACAATAGTTCCATTTTTTTGTAATTTTGTTTCCAACTAGTAAAATTAGTACCTGTTAATGTGGATGGATGTCATGTAGAGAAAACAAGAGGAATTAAAACCATTCCTGTGCCTCATGCTAAACTTCGCAAAGAAAGATAAACTGCATAGGTACACCTAACTTCCCAATTCTAATCCTTGTGAAGTTCAGCTGGAAGACCAAAAGAGACATGAAAAGCATAGAAGGAAAGTGAGAGCTGAATAGTCAGTGCATTTAGCGGCAGCAGAGTAACAGAGAGGACAAGATAAAACCACTGATAACTAGTACACATCTTTCAACTCTCTTTTCCTATGTACTCCCCATACCCTGTATCTTCTTTCCTTGGGCTCCACTTAAATCTTCAAATTGATTAGGCTTAGCTGGTTAAAAGCTGGGTAGATAAGACCTACAGGTTCCAGGATCCAACTAGACCTTAGTACAGGTGATTCACACCAGGGTCTTCCTGAGAGTCTGGGATTCCTAAGGTGCATTTAAACTTTAAAGCACATTTAGAATACATTAGACTAATCTTTCTATAGAAGGCATTCAGCAGAAAATTTCTGTCTTTTTAATACCTAAGACATGATTGCATAAGAGGTTATTATGAAGCAAAAAGCCACATCCAGAAGCCAGGTTCTCAAGTTCCTCAAATGTTGTAGACATACTGCATATACCCAGGTAGTATATTCTTTTATTATTTATTTAATTGAATTTATTAGGGTGACATTGGTTAATAAAATTATATAGGTTTCCCGTGTACAATTCTATGGTACACCATCTATATGTTAGAATGTGTGTTCACCACTGCAAGTCCACGTAGCATATTCTCATACCCTGTACTCGCCCCAGGAGCCAGCTATCAGAAAAGACAAGCCCTTACCATCCACATCTTACCTCTGCACAGCTCTGGGGGAAGCCCTTTCTTCACACCCTCCAACTGGCCTGATGTGGTCCACGGCCCTCCAGTGGAGGTGAGTAGGGACAGATAAGGTTCCCTGCTACAACATCCTGATCTATTTCCACGTGCCTTTCCAACACTGATTAGCAGGGAAGTATACAGAACACAGGCAGGGTCTCAGTGTAAAGTGAAGTACAAGAAACTCTCCAAATAGATTTTGAAATTAAGGTCTAAATCCAATATTCCTTTTTTCTCACTGACCAAGGGTTAATGAGGTTTGTAGATTTATGAGGTTTCTCCATCTCCCCACTTTCCTCACTGCCCCCCTTTCTCTCCCTCCCTCCCAGCTCTCCTCTTTCAGATCTCTCTCAGAAGTGCACAGGGTTTAAGAAATTAAGCCTACCCCTTTAGTGCATTACTCAAACAAGCAAGTAACAATATTAATAACATAGCCAATAAATTCTACCATTTTGATGACTGTTCTGAGTCATCACAAAATCACATCAATCATTAAGCATTGCTTATAATTGTGATTATGCAGACATGCATGGCCTTCATCCAATACACTTGTTGAAACAGTTTGCAGTCCATCATTAGAAGTTCACATGTCTATCAGAGTACAAGAAGTGAGAAATACTTGGAATATCATTGAGACCTGGCTATGACTATTTGTTTTTAAGTTGTTTTCTATTCAACTGGTTCTGATGAGAACTTTAATAGCATTACCTACTGTAGAGTAGTAAGATGGGGCTATTTCACATCTGTCTCTCAATTTCCAGACCAGGGTTCCTGCCCTACTACTATACATTAGTAAACAGTAATATGGTTAGCAATGCCACATCAGTTTTAGGAGAAAAAAGATAAATGTAGACTGAAGTGTGGCCACAGCATGGGGCAGGGAGAAAAGAATACTGGATTTACAATCACATGACTGGATTTCACATTCTGAGGTCAAACTATCTCATCTGCAGGTAACACTGCTTGGGTCTTATTTTCATTATTTATGACATACAGCTAGTAATGCCTGCCCTGCTACTTCCCAGGCCTGTGTTATGGACCAGATGAGAATGTATTTGTGAGAAAATAATGCGGAAATTGTAAAATGCTACAATATAAAGCACTGTCATCATTGCTACCACTATCTTCATATTGCTGAAGACCTTCCAGAGGTAAGACACTTAAAAAAATTCCTAGTTGCAAAAATGGACCAATTCCATCAATCTGACTTGAAAGTCTACTCTTGATGACCAACTTACCTCGATGGAGAGGAAGACTGTTGAATTCTTGAGAAGTAAATTCACAGATGCAGACAAACAGCTTCTCTCCCTCTTTTAGGCTGGGAATGGTCACAATTTCCACAAAACTACTGGGGAACTGTCCTGAAAATAAAAGCAAATGTGTATTTTTAAAGATTTTATTATTTTTAGAGAGAGGGGAAGGGACAGAGGCAGAGAGGGAGACAGACATCAACATATGGTTGCCTTTCACTTGCCTCCAGCTACGGATCTGGCTGGAGACCTGGCTTGCAACCTGGTTATGTTGCCCTGGCTGGGAATCGAACCAGTGACCTTTGGGTTTGCAGGCCAGCGTCTATCCACTAAGCCACCATCCAGGGCCTGCAAACACTTTAAATACTAATATTTCTTTTTATGTCTGCATACCATGACAAAAAACAAACAAACAAACAAACAAAAAAACAACACCTTTTTCTGGGCCCATCTATCAGACCCAATTAAAAACTCAGGAAGAACCCAGAGAATGCAATTTAGTCTGGTATTGAGCATCACTCTATATATGCAAGGTATACATACTGTGGAGGGAAAAATGAGTAAGTCTTGCTTCTCAAAGATCTAAAAATCAGGCTCAGACATAAACAAAATTTCAATTCTGACATCCCTTGTCAATGCACAGGTTTATAAATTGCTAGTGAGATTTCTGAAAAGGGAGAGAATAAGTTAGGAATAATATGAAAAATTTTATGAAAAAGATAGCATTTAAACCCTGGCTGATGTGGCTCAGTGACCTGAGCACTGGCTTGTGAATCAAAAGATCACTAGTTTGATTTCAAGTCAAGGCACATGCCTGGTTGCAGGGCAGGACCCAGGTTGGGGGCATGCAAGAGGCAGCTGATCAATGTTTCTCTTGCACATTGATGTTTCTCTCCCTCTCCTGTCTTTAAGAAAATAAATAAATAATAACATCTTAAAAAGATTTTTGTAAGAAAGAATGCCTCCCCAAAAAGCATTTGAGTCTAAGGATGGGTACAGTTTTAATAAGTAGTGGTAAGCAAACAAAGCCTGTCAGTTGGAAAACATCAGAAGGTTTAATTGATTCCACCTTCTAGATATCTCTGGCACCCGTCCTCCACTTACCTCCAGACCCACCGGCTTGGTCCAAGCCATCAGCATCCCTCACCTAGAATACTGCCACAACCTCCCATCCTGCTTTGCTGCCTTTGCTTTCGCTTCTTCCTACCACCCTTCAATCTGCAGCTGTCAAGATTTCTAAAAATCTGATAAAAATACAATTTGAATCATTAATAGCTATTTAAATGTTCTAAGGATCCCAAACACCATTTAAAAATTAAAACTGCAAAGTACTCCATTCAATAAAAGCACATAAAACCCTCATAGAGTATCATAATTCATGAAACAGCTTTTACTCTGACGAGGTTTATTTTACCCTTTATTACAGAGGCACAGAAGTCATCCAAGGCCTCTGAGTTTACCCCACTGCATATTAATATTGCACTGCTATTGTGCAATTTGTTACAATTATTAAAGCTCATAGCATAGTTTTCCAATGAATCACCAGGAAATATAGACTCATTCTATAAATAATTTAAAAAATACTGGATTTTAAAAGTAATACAGGCATAACAATAGAGACCTAAATATATCTGCAAGGGGAGTTATATATTTAAAGATTTTATTCATTATTTTTAGAGAGAAGGGAAGAAGGGAGAGAGACAGAGACGGAGAGAGACATCCATGTATGGTTGCCCTTCACCTGCCTCCAGCTAAGGACCACCTGGCTGGAGACCTGGCCAGCAACCTCGTTATGTGCCCTGGCTGGGAATTGAACCAGTGACACTGGGTTCACAGGCCGGCACCTTATCCACTGTGCCACCAGCCAGGGAAGTTAAGGCTTTAACTGTGAAAGGTTACTGCCTGTAACAGGCAGACTGGACCCAGCTTTGCCAAAGAATAAAGTAAATGAGTAACTTCTTTTTTGAGAGGAGGATTCAGATAATTTTATCTTATGTTTTATTAAATTTATTGCGGTGACACTGGTTAATAAAATTATGTATGTTTCAGGTGTACAACTGTATAACACATCATCTGCATATTGTACTGTGTTCACCACCCCAAGTTGTCTCCTTTGATGACCGTTCACTCCCACTATACCCTCTTTCTTCTACCTCCAAGGTACTTCCAACAGGCTAAAAAAAAAAACAACTTCGTGCAAGCTTCATATGAAAACAGTATTGAGGTCATTCACAGACATCTCCATCATTCTGTCAGCTTCTAGTCTTTCAGAACATATACTTTACAGGTCAGGAGTTCTGTATCTGGTTGTAGACATCAAGGTGGAGGCCCCTACAGTGCCACCCACCCCAGGGTCTCCCCTGGGTCTCCTCACCAGGGCAGGATGGCCCCTAAAAATCTGATAAAATTTTTTAAGCACTTTTAATGGTTTCCTGTTTCTATAACTCCATACTATGACATGTTCTATTCTCCACCATTTAACTTCTGCTTATCTCCAGAGAACCAGCCCCTCCTCAGCTGCTCACACTTCATGCCACACTGAACTTTCTGCAGTCCCTCTGTCTCTCTCTTGCTCCAGCGGCTGTGAGCAAGCAATTCCCCCTGTCCATCCTCTTTGCCTTGCTAACTCCAACTCGTCATTTCTGTCTCAGCTGAGATATCCCTTCTACTGGGAAATATCGATTATCTACCAAATACAGGTTAAGTGTCAATAAAGTCTGTTCTAAGAACTGTATAACATACATACTCCAACCCAGACTTACATAAACATATGTAAGTTAAGGACGGGATTTAACGTAAGGTGGGGGAAAGACTTCCATCCTTCTGTAAGCCAATTAGTGAAAGAAATTCATGCTATTGTATATTTTAAAGAACAGAAGAAAGGAAACCAGGTACATGGAAAACAGGAGGTAGATGCATCTAGGGGAAAAAGACAGCTTTAATAAATTTAGGTCAACCAGGGATCCAGAAGAAGTAAAAAAGATGCATCATGTTTCCTTTAAAGAATGAAAGGAAGGGTGGAAAATGTTAAAAGAAGACAGAGAAAACAAGGTGGAAAAAATTCACATTCCATAAATCGGAGATAAAAACTAGCAGTGAAAAGCAATGGCAAATGACAGGGGGGTTCTGAAAAGAGAAATAATACATATTTTCAGAAAAGAAATAACAATGTTGAACACAAAGTGGGGAGTAGCTGGTATCGAACCATTTTCAACCTTCTGAAGGAACCAAACAGGAAAGGTGGAATGATAACGGACATTCTCTCCTTGCTGGTAAAAGTCACAGTAAATATATATACAGTATATATGGAAAACACAAAAGGATTCTGAAGTTTTTACTGACTTGGGTTTCCTATTTAAGCTTTATTTTTAATATGGAAAGAAGGGAAGGCTTGTGGTCCATTTTATACATGAAGAATTATGAGCTTCTTACCTGTAACATCTTCCTTTTTCCCTAGAAGCCAAAATTCATCCACCACCGCCAACACCTCAATAATATCTCCCACAAAGAGTGGCAGTTCTTCTGATACACTAGGGCAGAAGTCAAAGATGGCTCGAACCACTGAGCCAGGCTCCATATCTATACCTGGAGAGAGAGGTCAAAATAAAAAGAAAGGAAAGCATAAATATTTAAAACACTGTAATAGAGGTCTATATTTTGAGAATTGTAAAGCTTAAGATAGAAAGATACTTATAATAAAGTCAAAGCTAGCAACTAATTCGTGTTTGCACTTGCATTAACTTTTGTATAAAATTGCCAGTCAACAATGTCTTAAAAATATCAAAGGAGGCCCTGGCTGGTGTGGTTCAGTGGGTTGGAGCATCGTCCCATAAACAAAAAGTTTCTGGTTCAATCCCTGGTCAGGACACACAGCCAGGTTGCAAGTTTGATTCCTGGCAGAGGAGTTTACAATAGGCAGCCAATCAATGTCTCCCCTCCACCCTTTCTCTAAAAGCAATGAAAAAAAATGTCCTCAGGTAAGGATAAAAAATAGTCTCATTTATTTCTTTTAAAATAATAATTTAATCATATATTTTAACTTTGATTTTCAAAGTCATTCTCAAATTGAAAAAAAAAAAAAAGTGACCTATACCTGTGAGTAACAGAAAAGATACAAGTTGTGAAATATAGACTTTTTAATATGCCTGAAGAAGGCAATAAGGAAATTAACATTTTCAAGTACCAGGAAACAGGGTACTTTTAAAATACAGTATTTAAAAAGTAGGGATTTTAAATATTCCCCATAACCATCTTAAAGATTAGGACACTGAGGCTCAGCAAGTTAGAAGACTTCATTTGTCCAAGCTCACAGAGTCCATAGTAGCAGGGCCAAGATTCAGACTGAGGGCATTCTGGCTCTTACCTCCTAACACTACAGCTGCAAAAAAAGTTTAGTGAGATGCCAAGAATAGCAGTAGGACCATCCCTCAATGGCTGAGGTTTCAAACATACTAAAAAAGTAAAACTTCATAAAAGAACGACAGACTATGTAATGGTGCCTCCAGACAAGATTTTGTACACTACACCAACTCAAGAATAGGTTCCCTTATTTTTTTCTTTTTTTAAGATTTTATTTACTTATTTATTATCACAGAGAGGGAAAGGGAGAGAGAAAAAGAGAGAAAGACATTGATGTGGGCCTGCAACCCAGGTTTGTGCACTAACTGGGAACGGAACAGGTGACTCTTTGGTTCACGGGTGGCGCTCAGTCCACTGGGCCACACCAGCCAGTGCTTCAAGAATGTGTTTTCAGAAGTACATGTTTAAGCAACAGAAATGGAAGAAATAAACAGAGGGCCTACACCCACCTGTAAACAATCTCCCTAGGTCTTTTGTAAGGGGTAGCCAAGAGTCCAGGCCTCAAGTCTATTTTTCCTTTTTTATTTACTTTCTTTCTTTCTTTATTATTTATTTAGTGTTGGTAGAGATGATGATTCTAACTTGCCTCTCATCTATAAGTATAAACACATTAAAAGCTTTAAGTGGCTGATTACAAAAAAAAGAAAAAAGATGATTATAGCTCTGTTAAGTTTATAATCTAAAAAAACAATGGTATGGACAAACATGTCAGGCATATTACAAATAGTTCAGTACATCAATGCAGAGTACCAATATGATTTTAACGAACCTTGCATAATATATACTTTGCAAGAACAATGAAACATTACATATTTAATATGTTCTGCTGAGTAAAAACTTAACATTTTTGTGTTACTGTAACTTTTTTCTGTAATGAGATGACTTGAGTCTACAGTGGAAAAAAGAAGTGGCTAGTAACATATTACCCACATCCTCTTCCCTCTCCTGTCACATATTTTTTTTAAATATTAAAAAAAAAAATCTAACTATAATCATACATTGAAGAGATGAATGTAAGAATAAGGCTTTTGGAGTCAGAGACCAACGTTCAAATCCTAGCTCCACTACTGGTTAGCTATTTCACCTTGGACATATCCCTTAAATAAACCTCTGGGTTTTAGTTTCCTTGTTCAGAAAAATGGAGATAATCATACTTTCATAATAACCTCAAGAGGATGATGATAATGATAAAATAATTATAATTATGCCTAATAGTTAATGAGGACTTACATGTGCCATGCATTATACCAGGTACTTCCTTTACGGAGTCTTCATAAGAACCCCATCGTATATTATTGGTTCCCATTTTACATATGAGGACACAGGCTCAAAGAGGTGATGTAATCTGTCCAAGGTCACACACTAAGTCAGAGATGAAACTGGGGACCCAGATCTCTCTTGTCTCCAAATCCTAGGACAGGGTTGGTACAGTAGGTGCTCCATACATGTTAAAAATTATTACTAAGCACCATTTCCATAATCAGCAATAAGCTCAAGTCTGTGCCACTGATACAGCATAACTAAAGAATGTGCTACTTCAAGTGTAAACACTATAGAATTTACTGTTTCAACAAGTCAAAGCTTGGTTAACTTTGGACCACGTTTAAAAATAGGCACGCTATGTATCTCTGCCTTCTTCAAAAGAAGACACTGCACATGACTTATTCTTTGGCTGATGGATGGAAGTTCATTATGAAAACCACACAGTACTGTACTGTGTTGTAACACATTTATCGGTCCTGTTTAGCTTCTAGGTCTTTCTCTTTTGATGTAAGCCTATCCTCTGCTATCAGTTTATCTTCTCTGTCAATGTTTCCAATCTCTTCCCAGAATGTTGTTTATAATCTACCGGGGAAAGGGGAACCACACATACACTGCCAAAATTATTTGGAATTCCCAGATAAATAAAAAAGTAAACAAGCGCCAAATGAGAGGTTAACAAACTCTTCTGCGGTGGTAAAATACATGTATTAGTGCTAGAGTTTTTCAGCAGTTATTTTTTATGTGCTCTGTTCTTAGTTTCTGGCTGACTTCCAAAGAGCTAAAGTTGCCAGATGTCAGATTTCCACATAAGGGTGGTGTCATAAATATTTTTTTCTAAAACAAACACACTATTTTGCAAACCTCTTAGCTATCTATACATTATCAGAACAACTCCCCAAGATTAGGACAAGGTGGGTATTATTTTCCTTCTATTATATTTTCTCAAATTCTATCTCACTATCAGATTAAACGTATACCTCATTATCTAAAATACTGAATACCAAGTAAGGAATTATGAGTGTAGTAGACCTTTAGGATGACTTAGAGAGCTACCCTCTCACACAGCGATGTAACCTTTGCCATCTGAGGGAGTCAGAGCTTCTCCCTGAGAACTTCTTTGCTCTACCAGAAAATGACTCAGAAGCAGAGGAGGGACTGGCTCCGTAAATTCATTTACTGACTGACCTCCTACCCTATCGGAATGAGTGCGTCATCACTGAGGCACCCACACCCTGCATGGGCGCTGAAGTCAGAGCCTGGCCGAGTTACAGGATGCAACCAGAAAGGAGATCTTCATGACTGCTGTTTTACGTGAAATATGAATTTCGCCTTAGTCTTCTCTATTCGTAGAATGCACTATGAAAAGCAACTGTAATTGTTCCTACGTGGCCCATTTTAGAAACCTGAACATATATTTTGAAACAACCATAAATAGCTTGTATAAACTATACCACCAACTCTAGATGCAGGTCGAAGAACTGCAGAGGAAATCAGAACACAGATGCGCTTGAGAGACAGCAGAGGAAATAAATGCCCATGTGACGTGGCGTCAGGGGCACCAGAAATCTGCCATGAGAACACCACCTTCTCTTGCTGGTGAATGCCTGCATTTCCACGTTTGCAGAGCCATTCTGCATTGGAGATACAAAAACCCTTAATTCTTCAAACCCTTGTCGAATGTAACACTGTAAAGGGAAAGGGGTTTTTGTCTGTTTTGTTCACTAGTCTAGAGCAGTGCTTGGCACATACAACACTCTGATATTTGGTGAACAAATGGTTTATTCAACTTCAGGAAAATACATGAAATCATATTCACATCAAAATCTCTCCTTCCACTCTTCCAAAACTAAACCATCTCTTCTCCACAGATAGTTTTACCTTCCAGCCTGCATAACAGTGCCATATAAATCTTCCACATCAACCACTAAAATTGTGGACTTCTTCACTTCCTCCTTTGCAAACCATAGACAGTACACTAATGGCAGCAGCTACCTTTGAGAACCTATCAGGTGTCAGACACTGAGCTAGGAGCTCGTATTACTGCAGCACTGCAAGGCAGAGTAGAAACCAGGGCACCAGACCAGAGGGCATGGGTTCAAGTCCTAGCACTACCACTAAGCAATATACCTAACGCTAGTGAGTAGCTAAGCCAGAACCAGAATTCAGGTCTATTTGACTCCAATGCCTATGTTCTTTTTACTATAAACATTATTTCTTTTAACTCCCACTGATTCCTCCTTCAAAATCTTCTTAGCTTTAATTTTCCTCTCTTTGCTTCTCCAACATTTTATTATGAAAAGTTTCAGACAGTGAAGATAAAAAGATTTTACACCTACCTCCTAGATTCTACCATTAATATCTAACTTCAGTCATTTATCACTTACCATCTCTTTACCTACTTACCAATCCATGCTATTTTTGATGCATTTCAAATATTTTTTGATGCAATTAAAAATAAACCATAGACATTTCCCCCAGTACTTCGGCATATCTATTTTAATTAGAATTTATTATTTGTTCATAGTTTGTTTGTTTATAATCCGCGCCCCCCCCCCGCCCCCCACTAATCTGTCAGTGAACCTGGTTAATCTTATAAACTGCCAATTTCTACTCAGTTGCTTAAGAATTTACAAGGTCTTCTTATTTTCACATATTCAACAAATATTCATCAAATCAAATGGAGTCAAACTCCCACACAGGTTAAAAATTAGCTCTACCAGGCAGGCTAGTCATTGGATGACCCTTTAGCTCAGTATTCTTTAAATATTTATTCTCGAATCCTGTTGACGGCTGACAGGAGCATTTAGACTCTCCTCTATTGTCCTAAGCAACTGGACCCTCACCCTGAAGTATTGTATCTACTCCATGTAGGAAAAAATAAAACCTTGCAGATAACCTGACCACTGACCACTAATCTTAGAAGGAGATTCTTAGGTTTATCTTAAAGAGAGAGAGACTGACTTGAGGAAAGCTATAAGCCCTATTCTGTCTTGCACAGGCATAAAATATACTAGTGTATCAAAGACTGAGGCCATCTAGCCAAGAATCCTTTTTAATCAAGCTTTTCTAAACTTGTCTGGTACAGTACACATTTTTTTAGGCCAAACTTCAAAACTTTTTAACTGTAGTTCACCCCACTTACTTATAAATAGTCCTTAGTGCAATCCTATCCAAAAAAAGGCAAATACTGTATAATGTCACTAACTCAAGGTGTCTAGAGTAATCAAGCCCTCTTGCATCTGAGCCACCAACATACCATCCAGGCTGAGGAAGACCCAGGAACTTCGGGGCCTGTGAGCACAGGAAGAATGGTGGCGGGGGTGGGGAGGGTGAGTGGGAGGCAAGGTCATGCTGGCGGCTGGCATCAGCACGGGGTCAACTTTGACAAGTGCCACCCAGGCTACTTTGGGAAAGTCGGTAAGAGGCATTACCACTTAAAGAGGAACCAGAGCTTCTGCCCCACTGTGAACCTTGACAACCTGCGGTCCTTGGTCAGTAAACAGGCATGGGTAAATGCTGCCAAAAACAAGACTGCAGCCGCTCCCACCACTGATGTGGTGCGATTGGGCTACTACAAAGTTCTGGGGCAGGGAAAGCTCCCAAAGCAGCCTGTCACCGTGAAGGCCCAATTCTTTAGCAGAAGAGCTAAGAAGATTGAGTGTTAAAGGGACCTCAGTGCTGGTAGCTTGAAGCCACACAGAGGGGAGTTCATTAAATTCTCACAAGTCCTTAAAAATAAGGAGAAACAAAAAGCAGAATGGTGGTTACCAGGGGGGGAGGGCTGGGTAATGGGTTCAGTTTCAGTTTGAGAAGGTAAAACAAATTCTGAAGATGGATGGTGGTAACAGCTGTACAAGAATGTGATTGCACTTAATGCCACAGAAATGCGCCCTTCAAATGGTAAAATGATAAATTCTGTTATATATGAGTATATATTTACCACAGTAGAAAGGCTTTTAAAAATTGTATGTCATACATGGATGGAACTGGAAAGTATTGTGCTTAGTGAAATAAGCCAGTCAGTGAAAGACATATCATATGATAAGACAACAATGAACAAAAGAAACAAATAAGCAAAACAGAACCAGATACATGAATACAATGAGTTGACCTTCAGTGGGCAGAGTGGAGGGGGAAGGTGGAGGCAAAGAAGGGAAACAGTTTAGTCAAGGAACTAGCAATGGAAGAAACATGGACATGGACAACAAGTGGTATTGACTTTGGCCGGGGGAGTGGTGGGTAGGGAAGGGAGCAGAGGGGAAGAAAAAGGGGACGGATATAATACATCAACAATAAAATTAAATTTTAAAAAATTGTATGTCATGAAAGTTGCGAGAGTGTGAAAGAGGTCCTGGGAAACTTCAGTTATTTTTAACAAGCAGCATATCTACAAGTCTGGTCATACTTTACCAAATAAATCTCCTGAGATCACGAATCCTAAACATTTACCCTAACAGGCACTGATATCAAGCAGTATGATAATTAATTTCCAATGCAGCCTTTTGAGAAAAGATCTGAACCTGGGACAGACTGAGGGCACTAAAGATAAGCGTGTGCTGTGTCTTCCACTTCCCTTCCTACGTCTGTCCTCCACCCTCCTCAGCTCCAGGAGGCTGGCCCATAAGAATTGCATCCAGGTGCTCCATGCCTCTGGCTTCCAGTTGGGTTCAGCCAATGGGTGACACCAGCAGGAGATCTAAAGATAGAAGGTGGTAAAGTTGGGGTATCTATTCCCCTGGTTCCCTCCATGCTGGGCTCTGAATTGGCAACATTGTTCTACTTAAAGGCCACAGCTACCTCAGAAGGGCCCCCACAAAATACCTCCTCCTCTTGAGTCAGGCAGGTTCCCTGCCCCTCAGGCCTGAGGTGGCTCTCCTGCCAGCCAGTGTGATTCTTTATCTTCGCTAAACCTGCCCATTCCATTTTAAGTAGGACTGCCTCAAATTAACCAATTTTGGTATGCCTTCTACATTCTGCTGGGCCCAATGGATACATGCCCAAAAAGATTTTTAGGATTTGTGAGAACTGTGCATTTAAAAAAATGAGAATATAAGAAACAACAAAATTAGTTTCTTAAACCTACCATTCTAAATCCAGGTGAGAGATTAGCTACATCCAGATATAAATTTTGAAGGCTTTAAAAAATATGTAGCCATGGCTGGTTGTAGCTCAGCAGGCTGAGTACTGGCCTGTAAACTGAAAGATTGCGGGTTCAATTCCCAGTCAGGGCACATGCCTGGGTTGTAGGCCAGGTCCCCAGTTGGAGGCTTGTGAGAGGTAACCGATCGATCTATCTCTCCCCACTATATACTTCTCTCCTTCTCTTTCTCCCTCCCTTCCCCTCTCCCTAAAAAATTAATGGTATAGTAAACTTTATTATTGAAATGTGAACATACCTAATCTCTACCTCAACAGACTTTTAAATAGGTCAGGGGTTAGTTTAGGACCATGTAGGAAGTCAACCACAAATTTAAAAAATAGCTAGAATACTATTCTACAAAAGTATTTAAATCCTAGGGATTTTTATTTTTTACCTCAACTTAGTAGACATAATAATTTCTACTCTGGGGACCAGCTGAGCACTGCAAGTGCTATTATTTCTGAAGGTTTCAACTTGTAAATCACATGTGGAGGAAAAACAGAGGGTATTGAAAGAAGTAAGACCTGCGCACAGCCTAAATTAATAAGTAAATAAATCTACTGTTTAAGATGGAAAATTCCAAAAAGAATAAGTTGTAGTTCCAGTAGCTTAAAATAAAGTTGAGTTGTATTATTGGAGTGGGGAGGATCTGACTCAAAAACCAAATTCATTTTTTACTATGGGTTTGGCACTGACTCTAGGACAACTTTCACAAAAATGAGTTCTGCAATATACCATTTCTGTGATATATTTCACAAAAAATTAGCATTCTAGAGTAAAATAAGTATTAAAGAAAAAATCTGCTTAATTTTGCTACACTATACCTAAAACACTATCATTTAACATGTAATAATTATGTAAGCTACATGGCATATTTAATTTTTTTGTATTAAATCTTCAAAGTCCAGTATGTACTTTAAATATGTATAAAAATATGTATGGATATAAATGTATTTTTGCATGTTTGGTAATACTGCAATTCATATTACTTAAAAGGGTGATTCTTTAAACAAATGAATTTACAGGCATTTTGGAATAATGAAAAGAAAACTTTGTATTAATATGATTTGAGAAGCTGACAGAAGGCAGTAATTAAATGGTGAACTGTCTGGATGTGAAAGGAAAAAAGAAAAAGTACACATTGGTGGTTACAGAATAGACAAGGGGGATGTTAAGAAGAACAAAGGAAATAGAGAAGCGAAAGAACTTATATGCATAACTCATGGACATGAACTAAGGGGGGCAATGCTGGAGGAAATGGGGTACTGGGTGGAGAGGAGCAAAGGGGGGAAAATTGGGACAAGTATAATAGCAAAATAAATAAAATAAAATATACTAATAAAAACCATTTTAAGTATTTTTTTAGGACCAAAATGGATTTTATTTAGACCAAAAATTTTATTGAGGATCACAACTCAATAATAAAAAGGCAAACAACCCAATTTCAAAAATAGGCAAAATATGAACAGACACTTGACTAAAGAAAATAAACAAATGGCTAATAAGTACAGGAAAAGATGCTCAATGTCATTAACAATTAGAGAAACACAAAGTAAAGCCACAATGAGATAGCATATCACACCCATTAAATGGCTAGAACCAAAAAGATTGATAATGCAACGAGTGGGTTGGCCAGACTCCCATGCCTGGGTTCCCCCACACCCACCCCATCCTCCAGAAAGTCAGCCCTACTTTTGATGAACTTGGTGTACAGGACCCAGACTCGAACTTCTTATTTTGAAATGCTGAGTAATCTATTTTACTACTAGGTAAGTAGGGCACAATGTGGCAAAGTTTTAAAAATTTACTATATTGTTTCAAAATGCAACAATGACACCTTCTGCATTCTTCCTCACTCACCCAATTTGCAGCACAAGTGTAATAAAGTCTAGGCTCCCAGAAGAATATATCTGAAAGGGTTCCCTTAACTAAAATACAACAGACTGTCGTTTCTCCTTTCCTGTTTGCTCCCACAGAATGGGTGTGGGAGCCATGGGAACCTCTGCCTCCCAGAGGGGAGCAGGGGCAGGGGAGGAGGGTCCTCTTTGTGGGGACTCTGCCGCGTAGATTTCTTCAGAGGAACATGCCTTCTTGAGCACCTGGAAATTTCCATGGCTTGGAACTGAAAACTCCAGAAAACATTATCTTTTGGGAATGGGAATCCATTTGAAAGTGTCAGGGCCTAGCAAAGAGAATATTAAACCTCAAAAGAAACCGCCTAGTTTTCTTTTTCTTGACAGTATGAGACTAAAAGAATAGTTTCTTTCCTTTGTGTGAAAGGATAAGAGGTGTCAGAAAACGAAGCCTAAGTCTGTTTCAGGAAGGAAATGAGAGAAGCTAGGAAAACAGCATTTCCTCCTCTGGTTTGTATCACAGGAGTCCAGTTTAGACAGAAGGTCAGCAGTCTCTAGCAAGGGTGAAAAGGGAAAGTGGAACCCATTTGGGTTGTAACCCCACACACCTGGAGGCTGAAGAGCATGGCCTGGGCCCGTGTCTTCCTTCGGCCTCTTCTGCTGCCTGGTGACTGCAGCTCTGACTCACATGCACTTAGGTTGCATGCTATGGAATGTAGGGCTGTGAGGAAATATGAAAAGCCTGTTCTGACTTAGGTAGGTAATCAGAGAGGAACGAGGGAAGAGGAAAGGAATCTGTTATCACAAACTGTGTTAGAACTTACATTAGATTTTACTTTTCAAACATCCCAAGTTGGAAAGCAGTAAATTTAGCAGAGGCAGAAAGATACACATCAGAGTTGCTGCCATTCATGGAAGGGCCCTTCAGTCCTTTTCAGGATTTAAACTAAACAACTCTTATCCAAAACGCTGAGATACAAATGTATTTAAATTAAGAAAGTTTCGGCACTGGCTCTTAGGGTACAGCTGTTTTAACCTACCTAAGGATTCTCCCCTCCCCTCCTACCAGCTGATGTTTTTAAACATCATTTTATTTTTAAACATTTTATTTAAAAATAACTCTGGGTTATTTTAAGCTTTTTTTTTTTTTTTTTTTGCTGCTTATAAATCTGTACATCAATTGTGGCTTTTTTTTGGGGGGGCAAAACTGCTCTGGTGGAGGAAAAGTCCCAAGACTAAGTTCCTAAAATATACCAAATTTGAAGAAATTTACATTACAGAAACATTTTCAAATGGGTCAACCTGAGAGTTCCTTAACTACCCTCTCAGGCTCAC
The DNA here is from genome assembly GCA_004026585.1 of Noctilio leporinus. NCBI lineage: Eukaryota > Metazoa > Chordata > Mammalia > Chiroptera > Noctilionidae > Noctilio > Noctilio leporinus. Next base: position 70,214 of record PVIW01001101.1, on the reverse strand, counting down.
ATTTCTTATGCATGAGTCTCATTTATGGGAAGAAATAGAAGAATCACTGACTCATAAGTAAATACAATGGACATGTCTAAGCTAAGTAGCTTAGTGACACATTAAAATGAACAGCTCTTCTATGCTGTGTGTGTAATAGATGCCCAGGTAACACAGATGATAGTAGTTGCAAAGTGCAGATTAAGGTGAAACTCTAAAATGAAACTTGAGGGTGAGGCTGCATATAGCAAGAAGCTCAACAAACATGTGAAAACAGGCAGAGTTAAGGACTGTTCCCAAGAAAGGCCAAAAACGTTATTAAGCCAGTGTTCCAGGCTAGGAAGATAAATGTTACAGAGAGAGGCCGAGATAGGCATCTTGTTTCTTTTCCTTATCTGTTTGAAGTACAACCTAGACTTTCTGCTAAAGAAGGCTTAAAAGAACATGAGGAGTTTCTCTGCCCTTTGGCCTATCTTACTGTATTCAAGTATTCTTGGTATTTTAGAAGAACCAGGAAAAGAATTCAGAATGTTAAAGGTTCAGAGGAAGAAAAATAGGGAGGAGGAAAAAAACTGCAATTGAAGTTTAAAATAACTTTATTCTCAGGGTGGGTGATTTAGATCATTTTAAGGAGCACCACCATCCAAGTACCATGGAAAACAGGGGTCAGTAGCTTAAACAAACAAATGACATAAACTAAAACTTGCCATTTATAGAACCTAGGAAAGAACTTGGAAGGAAAATGATAATACAGAATCTCCCGGTTTCTATTCAAATGAACCAGAGAGTTGTGCTAACACACAGGAAACCTAATGAATAGTGGATTCCTTAGATAGTGTCACGAGGAAGATTTAATGTACTAAATCAGGATGTTCATCCTTCAAATTTAACCACAGAAAGGTTCACCTGATATAAAAGATACCTCTGACAGAAGGGGTGACAATACGATGTAAAGAAAATAATATATCTATATGGATGTCAGATGTAAGCCTATTCAAATTTTCCATTTTTTCTGTTTTGATAAGTTATAGTTTTCAAGAAATTTGTACATATAATCCAAGCTTAAATTGGCAGGCATAACATTGATCACAATATTCTTTTATTAACCCTTCCATATCTGTGTAACCTAGAATATTGGAAATTTGCGTTTTTCCTTCTTTTTCTCTTAGTCTTGCTAGGGTTTGTCAATTTCATTAATCTTTTCTAAGAACCAATTTTTAGTTTTCAGAAATGTATGTTGTTTGTTTTTTAATTCACTGATCTCTTCTAATATTTTTTGTTATTCCTTCTTTCAATGCTAGGTTTAATTTGGTTTTCTTTTTCTCATTCCTGTGAATATTTATATAACAGATTCTTAAACCCTTCTTTTTTCCTGAGATAAGCATCTGAAGTTATGAATTTCCCTCTAAACACTGCCTTAGCTGCACCCCACAGATTCTAATGTAGTGCTTTCTCTTTCATTCAACTATTTTCTAAGTTCTCACATGATTTCTTCTTTTAACTCTGGGTTATTTAGAAATATTATTTACTCTGCAAATATTCCACATATCCAGAGATCTGTTATTAATTTCCAGTTTAATTCTGCTGTGGTATTATTTTCATTTTGTGTTGCACTGTTTATGCTCTTAGTGAGTGCTTCTGTGCACTTGAAAAGAATGCATAGTGTACAGTTATTAACAGTGTTCTTTAATTACCAGTTAAGGTGATTGATGGCATTATTCAGATCACATACATCCTTGCTAATTTTTAAATCCACATCAGTTCTAAGAAAGGGATGCTGAATCTCTAACTCGTATAGGTATTTGTTTGCATTTGTCTTTTAATTCTGTCAGTTTTTGCTTCATGTATTTTTGAAGCTGTGTTATTAGGTTAAACTAACATTTAGAATTTTTTAAAATTAGATAACTTTTTAAATCTATTTTTTAGAAGGGGGGGAGGGGTTGAAGGGAGAGAACGATCTATGTGCGAGAAAAACATCATTGACTGGCTGCCTCTTGCATGTCCCCAACAGGGGGCCTGGTCTGCAACCCAGGCATGGGCCCTGACCAGGAATCGAACAAGCAACCTTTCAGTTTGAAGGGTGGTACCCAACCCACTGAGCCACACCAGCCAAGGCTAGACTTTTTATATCATCCTGATGAATTAACCCTTTTGTTATAAGAAAATCTCTCTTTATCTCTGCTAATGCTCCTCATCTTGAAATCTACTCTTTCTGACATTAATACAGGCATGTCAGCTTTTTTGCTTACTGTTTACATGGTGTATCTTTTTCTATCTTTTTAACTTTCAACATATCTATCCTTTATATTTAAAGTTGCATCTCTTTTTTTAAATATATATTGGGCACATAACACTGTCTAAGTTTAAGGTGTACAACGTGACAATTCAATATACTTCTATACTATGAAATTTCTACATCAAGATTAATTACCATATCCATAATCTTGCATAATTACAATTCTTTTTGGTGGCAAGAACATTTAAGGTTTATTCTCTTAGCAACTTTCAAGTATAAAATATCATATTGTTTACTATAGTCACCATGCAATATATTAGACCCCCAGAACTTATTCATCTATAACTGAAAGTTTGTACCCTTTGCCCAATATCTTCCCATTTCTCTTTGTCTTTGGTTTTCAGCAGGTGACTACAATGTGGTTACCTGTAGTTTTTTTTCACATTTATACCATCAGAGGTTCACTAACATTTTTTGGATCATGGGCTTATTTTTTCACCAAATTTGGAGAAATTTTGGTCATTATTTCTTCCTCTTTATGATATACTCCAATTAGAAGTATGTTAAACTACTTGCTATTATCTCAGTCACTACAGGTTTGTTCTGCTCTGCCCTCAAACTTCCTTCTCTCTGCTTTTCAGTTTGAATAACTTCTGTTGAGTCTTCTTCTAGTTCATTAGCCCCTTTCTTCTTCAGTGTCCTTCCTGCTCTGTTAATGTCATCCAGTTAATTTTTATTTCACCTATTGTAATTTTCAGTCAAGAAATTCCATCTGGCTTTTTAAAATACAGTAAATTCCATTCCTCTACTGATGTTCCCATCTACTTATTCATTATGTTCATCTCTTCTTTTAAATATCTAAATATACTTACATCAGTTGTTTTAAACTCCTGTGTGCTAAACCCATCACCTGGGCCATCACATCATGTGCTGTATCTTTTCCACTGTAGTAGAGGTCACATTTTAGCTTACTTGCCATATTTTCACTTCTTTGTATTTTAGTAATTTTTACTGTATGCTGAACATGGATAATATGTAGGTGGTCTGGATTATGTTGGTTCCTTTAATGAGTGTTAAATTACTGATTTGACAAGCCAGTAAGTTCCTGCAAGGTACCCTTGATCCTATTAGGCTCTGATGTCTGCCTCCTCAGTTCATGAGACCACTGCTTTCACCTCTCTGCAGCCTGGGGCTGTAGTTGGGAAAGGGCCTCCAGGAACATAGTCAGGGCCACATCGGGCTCATCCAGTGTTTCCGTTCTCTCAAGATCATGCCCCTGTGCTGCTTGTTGTTCAATGCCGCCCGAAAGTGGCCTCACATATTTTCCCAGTTTCACAGTTGTTTAATTTACAGTGAGAGTCTAAGTCTGATACCAGTTACTCCATCAAAGACAGAAGCATTTCATAACATTTTTTAATTGCAAATATTTCATATTAAAATTCTTGGGTACAAAGATGAAAACTTTTGTACATGTGAATTGTAGGTTTTTCCTTAATATTAGGAAGCAGACATTGTAGCCTAAAGACACAGCTCTTTCTCCAGTTTTCTAGAATCATATAGATCTAGAAATCTCTCTGATCCTATGGGGTACAGGAAAGGGAGAGGGGGTCCACTGATGCCTAAAACTAAGGTTTCCAACAGCAAGGTAGAGGACAGCTTTGAACAGGTAAAATATAATTTAGATAAATCAAGATATATTTATGTCTTTATACAGTGTTGTGAATTAAATTCATACCAGCAATACTGAATTAAAATAAGAATCAGTGAATCACCATAATTCACAATTTCCCCCCAGTCTTCTAATATCCTAGACATACTCTGACAAATTTTAATCATTCCTATACCCATTTCTGTTCACATTCATATTCATGCCAGGTTTAGCTATTTCTTATAATATACACTCTGTGGATCAAATTGCTATTCAAAATCTTCACCTTCTTATAATAGAATCGTCTCCATACCCTCTGCTGTATAGTTATGTAGTGCCACCCACAGCGGGCAGAGTGAATTCCCCTGAAACATTTTTATTGGACTTGGCCATGTGACTTGAGGAAGTGTCAGTGGAGATGACATGAGCAGGAACTTTAAACTACATTGTATGGTTTAGCCTGTCCCCTTGTGCTCCTATAACCTACCACAAGAACAGCTTGCTATGGGAAGTCACTGCCCCTTCAGCCTGGGCGCCCAGAATGAAGACAAGGGGAAACAGACTTGAACAGAAGTCTATAAAGTTCTGCTTGGCCCAGACAAGATCAACCAAACTGCAGCCAGCCAGCCTGCATGAAAGTAAATGATTGTAGTAAGCTATTATTGAGATTTTGTAGGTATTTGTTGTACAGCAAAAATAAAAATAGAAAAAGAACAATATAGGTGTTGGATGTTTTGACTAGAGCAGCTGAGCACCTCACTCTTCTGTCAAACACACATAATTCATCATCTGGATTAACTTCTATTACCTTTTAACATACAATTCAAATGATACCTCTTCTATGAACCCTACAAGATTAGTCCTTACCCCCAGTATGCCCTACAGGACAGGGATTCTTTCTGCCTATTTTATTCACTGATGTTTATCAAGCACCTAAAGGACTGCCTGGTACATAGAAGGCCCTCCATAAATATTTGCAGAATGAATGATTTAACACACTGAACTACTTTAAGTTATATATAAAAATATATATTCACATTCCCAATGATCATGCTACTTTTTCCAACAGAGCTGTACAGGTTCCCACAGGCCTTTGAAATGTTGAGTTTTGATTTTAGGCACTTTGGAGGCACCAGAATGTTTCAGTAGAAAAGTATAATGGTTAGAACTGGTTGCAATGACTGAGCACCCTACATAAAAAGGAAAAAAGGAAAGTGTGTTTATATATATGTATACACATATAGTTTTTTTTCAGATGAAGATAAAGGTAGTCTTAAAAAATCATTCTGATTGTTTCTTTTCATATTATATTTTAAAAACAGGTTTCTTGCATTGTAATTCACATAGTATACAATTCATTTAAAGTGTACAATTCATAAGGTTTTAGTATAGTCACAACTGTCAACATCATCAATTTTAGAATATTTTCATCACCTTGAAAAGAAACTCCATTTCCATTATTAGTCACTTCCCATTTCCCCAAATAGTCTACGCTAGGCAACCATTAATCTACTTTGTTTCTGTTGATTTGTCTTTTCTAGGCATTTCACATAAATGAAATCGTATACTATGATGTCTTTTGGGACTGGCTGCTTTCACTTGGCATAATGTTGTCAAGAACTTCATACCATTTTGAAATATGAATATGATTGCTTAAAACATATGTAATAATTGAGAACACACACTACAAAGCCAGACTGCTCAGATACATGTGTATATGCTAACTCCATCCCTTTTTAGAGTTAAATAATTTGAGGCAACTTAACCTATCAATGCCTTAATTTCCCTATCTGTAAAATAGGTTTAATAACAGAATTTGTCTCATTTAAATTACATTTAAATGAGTAAATATAAGCAAAGCACTTAGAAAAGTACCTTACACATAGTAAACTATACACAGATGTTCTTGTTATTGTTATTATCTGCATTAAAGAGAGGGGATTGTGGCTAGATACTCTCAAAATATTTTTCATAGCTTTGGGATGTGTTTTGGTATATAATAGGTTTGAACACAAGTGTCTCAGAAGGGAGAAATGGGGAATGATTATTAATGAGTATGGGTTTCCTTTTAGGGTTATGCAAATGTTCTAGATTAAACTAGACAGTGGTGATGGTTGCACAACTCTGTGCTTATACTAAAAAAAAAGAAAAAAGAAAAACACCTCATTTAATCATACACTTTAAAAGGGTGAATTTTATGCTATGTGAATTATATCAATTTTTAAAAAGTTTTCTATTTCAGAAAGTTCTATACTTCAAGCAAAATAGTGAAGGCATAGGTGGATATTCCACCTTGAAAAACAGCTAGAAATCTAAAATAGTTTCCCTAGTCTACCCCACCCATGTGAAATTTTTCTGCACTTCATGTTTTAAAAATGTTCTATACTTGTGTTTTATGCCTGCTATGAGTTCAGAACAGGGGTTACAAAATACAGCGTTTGATTACATGGACTTTCATGGGGAAGGGCTACATATAAGGGCAACTTTAAAATGCTGGTGTGGCTCAGTGGATAGGTGCTGGCCTGCGAACTCAAAGGTTGCCGGTTCTATTCCCCAATCAGGGCATGTAACCAGCTTGCAAGCCAGGTCTCCAGCCAGGTCCTTAGCTGGAGGCAGGTGAAAGGCAACCATACATTGATGCTTCTCTCCCTTCCTTCCTCCCTCCCTGCCCTTCTCTCTGAAAATAATGAAATCTTTTTAAAAAATGGAGAAATCATATTTGCTATTAAAATGTATTGAGTAATAACTATATCACAGTTAGGAGGTCAGACTGTAAATTCAGAGAATTATGTGCAGTTGCTGGCTCTGCCGTTTCTCAGGCTATGTGACCTTGGGCAAGTTACTTAAACCCTTCTAAGCCTTAGTTTCCTCATCTGTAAACTGAAGAAAACAATAGTAATTTATTTCAGACAGTTATGAGGATTAAATTTGTTAATGTCAGTGAAACATTTAATACAGTTTCTGGCAAAGAGTGAGGACTCGGTAAATGTTGTTTATGAGAAAGTTCTGATGATAATAGAGGAGGAGGAGGGGGAGGACCAGCATCATCACTCAGACTGATCGTAACACACAGATGAGGCAGCAACTTCTGGGTCCCTAACGGCTCAAAACTGCTATTGTCTTCTTGAGAGGAAGGGAAGTTCATGATTCTGTGGTTACTGGACACAAGGACAAAGCAATTGACACCCCCTTGGCTCTAAGCTCTAAATGAGCTCTGTATTCACAGCAGACCCAGAAGGACTTGGCAGCAGTTTACAAATGAAATCCCTGCACATGGGTCCAAGGAAGCCTTTGCCAAATGCCTTCCAGGGACAGAAGAAAGATATGGGATTAGTTGATTTCCCTTCTTTAAAAAATTATCCTATACTTCTAGGAAAACCATTGGCACTACTGTTAAATCCTTCAAATGCCTTGACTTTTTTTAAGTTGTTTTTTGGGGCCTGAAATGTACAAATGTGAGCTTGCTGGTGTTTTACCAGGGATTCTCACTCTTTTCTATGAGACTACTGTCTGTGATAACTTCCTACGTGGTTATCAGTCTCCTTTCCCTCTGTTTCACACTGCAACTAGGATTCTCTGTTTTAGACACAAAATCTTACCAGTCTCTACTGCTTGAAGTCCATGGGGCTTCCCATTTACTACTTACAGGAAACTACAACTAAAACTCCTTTGCAGACCACACAAAGCTCATCGTGACCTGGGCCCGACCTCATTCCTGAACACTCTCCACTCTCCCTATACCATAAGCTCCAGCCTCACCAGAAATACTGGCAGCTCTCTGCAAGGCACAGCCTTACAATACAGCACAACTACAAGTTCAGGCTGATTTTCAAACACCTTATCTCATGTATGTGTGTTGTTGCCGCCTGTGGTTGGGTGTGAATATGAACTGCCTATTTTTATTATTCACTGATCACTGCAAGGAAGAATAATCGATAAAGTAGTACATCACCTCTGGTTAATACTTTTAGTGTGAATAATAATTACATTTTAATTTGTAAGCATTTGGAGTCACCAGAAGATATTGACCAACCCTGACTCCCACTTATAGAATATAAGAATGGACATACTGGTGAAATTTAACATGATTTTAATTAATTTACTGTTATCAGTGCCTTTAAAGTAAAGGTCTTATTTAAAATAACCAATTAGCCTCATAAAGAAGGTAAGGTAGGGTTGTAATAAGTTTATTAAATATCTTTCTCATTCTGCATTAGATTTTTAGCCTTGGTTTATTAACCATCTGATTTTAAAACTGGAAAATACTGACATTGAGATACTTTATTCTACAACCTTCAAATAAGTAAATCCAAACACAGGTTAACACTTCAACAATTTTTATTCTTTTTACTTTTATACTGAACTCACTGCCCTGCAGAATTATCACAGTTGACTAGCAGGTGAGGACAGCAAGACTAAAAACTAAAAACGTATTTTTTTCATGTCTGTAGTGGTCCAAATATTATAATGACTGAACGACATTTAGATAGTGGCAGCAAAAAGAACAGGTAATCAAAACTATGTGGAAAACATGTGTATTCGTATTATGCTCCACAGTTCAGCCAGCTGCTCCAATATACAGGACCCCAACAGCCACTAACAAAAGTCTGGTTTTAATGTAAACTCATTCTCCTCTTACCTGACCCTCCAGGGATCCTGTTCCCTGATAAGCAGATCTAAACTGTAAGACAATAATATCCCAAGGAGGTTCTGGCACTGAGCCCAGCAATCCTTAAAGCAACAAATGCAACAGAAGAAAACCAGACTCCTCACTTGCTTCTCAACCCTTTCCCCTAACGCAGGGAAACATGAAATGCTGAGAGCCAAATATGTTATAAAATTCCTTTAGAGGCTAAATGTTTTGAAATAAGATGGTCTGGCTGATGATAGTGTCATTCCCTGACACCTGGAACATTTTGGAAAACTCCTCAGAAATGACCTCTGAGCCAGACCAAGCTATGTGGGGCCAGCCTGTCCTTGCTATTTATGGAGCCCGAGTAACTCAGAACCTCCTGTAGTGACTGACAGACGTAAGGGTGAGTTAACGCACCTCAGGTCCATGAAGTTTTGTCCAAATCCATTTTTAAAATTCCAGAATGTGGAAAACAAAAGGCTAGTTTCTTCAACAAGTAAACTGTAATCAAAACATCATTAATTAAAAAGGAAGAAAAGGGAACTTATCAATTAAAAGCCACTTAAACAAATCAATGTGTGTATGTTCCTTGGCTTCCAATTCAAACAAATCAATTGTTTTAAAAAAACTGCAACAAGTGAGGAAATTCTGAACACCAACAAGAATCTTGATTATATTAAGGAATTACTGCTCTTTTTTTAGGTGACAATCATGGCACTGTTGTCATATGTTAATAAGAGGAAAAATTTTAGTCTATAAAAGGGCAAAGGGGGTGGAATATAAAAACCAACTCAACCTTATATATTTTAAATTCTACATTGGATACATGAATATTTATCTTATTCCTCATTCATTTTTTAATGAAACCCAGTAAAATGGAAACACATATTTATCCCTCATAAATACTTATTGCTATCATTATTGTTGTAGAAAAGATAGAGAGGTCCGTTTGATTCGAGTCAAAAGTAGGGCCAGGGGAGTAAATTAGTGTATATGCTACATCTGGATCAGACTTGAGGGCCAGGCAATGGAGTTTAAGATTTGTTGGGGTAAGTGGTAGGTAGGCAACAAAGTGTCCAGCCATAGAGTAAGAAATGAAAACAGTCTGATAATGGTCTACACAGGATAGCATTATGGTGCATTTGTGGCAACCCTTTTTTTTTTTAGCATAGTGTACAGTACTATTCCTGCGTTGAGGCCTTGCCTTATAATAAAGTGGGTACATACAGCGTGACTGTTCATCATGAAATCCTGTACCAGATCCAGAAATGACAGAAAAGCCAAAATGTTTCTGCATTGCTGGGAATGGGAGGAAAGAATAAACTAGAAAGGGGGAGGCCATGGGACATGAGGCCGGGGAGTTCAGCACAACTCGGCACATCCATTGCAACTTTTCCTGCTGATAGGGCACATTATTTATCTGAAGAGAACCGGCTCATAAACACAATGCAGTGTGTGCTGAGCGCAGAATCCATGGCTGGACGGTCAGCACTGATGATTCTCCCACCCTGCTCCCACCAGGTGCATGTCAGCATCAGCCACCACACACCACTTTCAGAAACCAGACTCCACAGGAGAGGCTGAAACAGGTGTAGAGAAATTCGCCCTGTGGCTGGGTTCACTGTCACTCTTACCGTGTCAGTGTGGAAATGAGGATTCTATTAGCTTACTTAATCTATGTATTTCACGGAGGTAGCGAGAACTTTCTTTCCTCACCCCTCCCTTAGATTCCCCTTCTCTGTATCATTAAGGATTGATTTGTTTTATGGATCCATTTGTTGAGGGCACACTATGTGCCAGGTACATACAGCTCATGATGCTGAAGATCTACCAGGGAACAAAACAAAGATTCCTGCCCTTGAAGAACTGTCTCCTGGAGGAAACAGGAAGGCAGACAACTGCATTTTAGAAAGTGGCAGGTGTTCCTGCAAAATGAACAAAACACAGCCCGGTGAAGGGGAGGGCAGTCAGAAACTAAATCTACCAGCTGATGGAAATGCTCACGTATGAATTCTGCCATTACCCTCTCTCATTGCTTTCCCCACCACTCATCACACAAGCAGAGGTGATCAGGAACACAGGACAATTGTGTTGGGTTTATTGGAGAGTCAAAAGAAAATTAACTATTTTCTCCATACTGTTTATTTTCTGAAGGATGAAAACAAATGTGGTCTAAAGAAGGAAGGCACTAAGAGAACTGAAACAAAGGGACACCAAATACTAGATCTCTCGTTCCCTAAGCCAGTCTGTGGTTTGTTGGCATTTGTGCTATAACTTCTCCATATTGTGACAATGAGGCCAGGCTGTCATGCACAGTGGCTCCCTCAGATATAGCTTCTTGGGAACTGCCAAGTAACTAGCAACACCTATAAACTAATCTCTTCTTTCTTATTGCCCCCACACCAGAGGATCCATCAAAGCAAGACAAATAAGAGCTGATGGCCTACTCCTGTACAAGGGAGAAGTGATACAAATTATGCAGTCCAATTTTAAGTTCATTCTCCTCCCCCACAAACATGCCCCTCCCAATAAAAAAGATGAGAGAGAGAGAGAGGGAAAGAGAGAACCAACATTTTAACAGGGGTTGGTACTAAAAGGCAAGAATTAAAGATTTGCTTCTCTACATTTTGCAACTTTTCTACAATGAAAAGGTATAATTTTTACAGTTAGGAAAAAACAACGAAACCATACAGAGATGCTTGAGAGATGGTCAGAAGAGGGGGCCATGAGAATCAACTGCTCAACACCCTGCCAGTTATGTCTGTTGAAGAACTATTCAATATTTCTGCTGAACTATTCAATATTTCATGAGATATACTTAGGTTAGATTTATACCCAGATTACAGACTGATCTACAGAGTGAAACTATAATCTTGCATATCTTATATTTATAATCACGCCGACAGCTATAGTTATGGTGCTGAATATGGCCCTCTCTCATTCTTCAGACCAGCTATTTAAATTCTGACTTTTAACAGCAGGAGGAGAAAGTTGATCTAATGGTGAAATGAACTTATATTGCAATCATGAGATGTTTACCATAAATTTATATATTTAAGGTTCAGAAATACTGAAGACAATAATCTTCTTTTGCTTGAAACTTAACCTCGGCATAGGATTAGGATTTTGGCATGCAGCCTCTGAGACATGATTCAAAATAGCAACACAACTATGACATATTTAGAAATTTATTTAACCAAGAATACCCTCCTAGACCTTTATGGAAAAAACTTTACAGTTTTAATAAACAAACTTAAAAATAAGCTGATGAAGTACTTAGGGATAAAGGAGCATGATGCCTACAACTAACTCAAGTGAGACAAGAAAAAAGATGCATAGAAATGTAGAGAGGGAGCTCTGGCTGGTGTAGCTCTCAGTGGACTGGGAAGCAAAGGGGTACCAGTTTGCGTCCCAGTCAGGGCACATGCCTGGGTTGTGGACCAGGTCCCCAGTTGGGGTGTGCAAGAGCACATACCCTCACGTTTCTCTCCCTCTCTTTTTCCCTCCCTTCCCCCCTCTCTAAAAATAAGTAAAATCTTTTTTAAAAATGTAGAGCAGGAGTAATAAAGCAAATATGGCAAAATACTAACACTGGTGAAACCAGGTGAGGAATACACAGAAGCTCTTTGTACTAATCTTAGAACTCTTCTGTTAGTTTTAAGTCTTTTCCAAATAAAACAAGTTATTTAAGCTGAAGTCAATGGAGAGACACATATGCTCTTGGAGCAAATGAGTTAATATCAAAATGATGGCAAGCCTCTCCCAGATAATTTATAAATTCAATATGACCCAAATAAAAATTCTTCAAAAATATAATTTTGGAGGAACTTGGTAAATGTATTCTCTAATTTTTATATAAAAGAATCATTATATGAAAAAAATCATTTATTCCAGGATAGCTAAATAAACTTAAAAATGAAGGCTGGAAATAGGGCACTTGCTGTGCTAGTCATTAAGTCATTACAAAATTACTGTAATGAACAGAGCAATTATAAACTGACATATTAATGAAACAGAACAGAATCCTGGAGACAGACCAGTGTATCCATGGAAACCATACATGAGAAAGAGGGTACCACAATGTAATGGAGGAAAGCATGGATTTTTGGGGAGAAGTTACTGCAAAAAATATCTCACTAAATGTAGACCAATAGGGCCTGCATCACTGTGTAACACTACATGCAATGTAGGCTCTACATGCATTAAAGGTATAGTTGTGACCTAAGCATTGGGAGGGACTTCTCAAACAAAAGCCAAAGCATAAAACAAAGAATTTACTCATTTGATTAAATCAAAATAAGAATTTTTCTTGATCAAAGGACAAAAACAAAATTAATATATGATCAGTGAGAAGATATCTACAAAGGCAACATGTGACAGAGTGATTATCTATATTACAAAATTACTTCTACAAGTCAATGGCAAAACCCAGATAGCAACTCCAACAGAAAATGGGCAAAGACGCAGATAAGCTCTATGTATAAGAGATGTTTAGACTTATTAGCAATCAGAGAAATGCATCTATGAGATTAGAAAAGGTGAAGGACTGGAGAAAGCTGAATGGTGGTGGGACAAAAGGCCAAGGAACCTGGAGCACTTTTGGCGGGAGAGAGACCGCTGCAACTGTTGTGGAGAAGAATCTGGCACTGTACTCAAATTCTCTATGTGCACGCCCTACAATCCAGCAATTCCCTTGTAAGTGGATATCCCACAGATAAATTACACAGCTTTATAAGAATGCTCATTGCAGAACATTTATGGTGTTACGGAGAAGGGACAACTTGAGCATCTATCACAAGGACAGCATATAAGAAATTACTGTGTACATACAGCATGGAGTATAATGTAGCAGCTAAAAACAAAGGACTAAATGTACCAATAGGAATATGGATGTATCTTAAAAACTACTTAGAAAAAAAACCAAAATGAAATATAGCATTATAAAGTAAAATAAGTACATACATAGAAAACAAACATCTCCACTTGCAAGATCACTATACAGACAAAGAGAAGCACATTAAATGCATTAGAATGAGTACCAATGAGGCATAAGGTGAATAGGAAGGGGATAAGAGAATTAAAAACAAAAGAAATCTTTTGGACTCCTTGCATGTTAAAAAACAAAAAAAAACAAGGAAAATTCAAATGACCTATGATAAATATAAAATTAGGTTTCCTTCTCCAAAGTTTCCAACATTCCTAACAACAAAAGCTACTTTGGTTGCCAGCTCAGTTGATGAGTAACAGCTTTTCATCCCTTTTCATGCAGGAGGGGGAAATTCAGGGATAAGCAGAGTACTAAAGGGATCAGCAGAGAATATTCACAACTGCAGTGTTTTTGTTCTCCTGACCTGACAACCTGACTGAAAAGACCTGATTACCTCTCAGTTTGGAGTGAGTCAGCTAAAGGCATGTCAGCAGCAGCAAGTTTTCAGGTCATTTTAATTTCTTGATTTTTCGAACCCCTTCACATGCCATCTTCAGCGTCCCCATGGCAATATTACATACTACTGAGAATCATAAAATTCCGGAGTATGATTTAGGGTCCCATGGCTAGAATAAGAGGGAAGTCCCTTGACCCCCTCATCTATTCCTGCCCAGCAGCTGCAGCAATCCTGTTAAAATCGAAATCATCAGGAGCTCCTCTGTTCAAAACCCTGTACTGGCTTGCTTCCCCCTCACTCAGAGTAAAGGCCAACATCCTCACAATGGCCCACAATGACATGCCTCCTCCCACTCCCACTACCTCTCATCTACTGCCACTTACCCCTTGTCCACATTGGCACTGCCTGGCCTCCACCACCTCACCATCCCTCACACATGCCAAACATGCTCCTGCATCCAGGCTTGGAACTTGCTCATCCTTCTGCTCCCTGCCTGCTCCTTAGCTACCTTCATGTTGTAGATCAAGAGTGATCTCAGTAGAGGTCTTCTCTGACCTCTTTGTGTAAAAAGTAACCCCCACCCCATACACACACCTTTTCCCACTTACAACTCTTTAAAGTTCTCCATAGCACTCAGAATTTCGTGGCTGTCCATCTGTTCACGCAGTTATTTAGTCTGCCTCCACTCCACCAGCATGTCTATTGTGGAGGGCAGGGCTTTGTCTATTTCATTCACAGCTGTAACCCTAGCTCCTAGAATAGTGCTTGGCACATAGAGGTGCTCAGTGAATACTTGGTGAATGAATGGACAACTCAGGAGCAAAATCCATACCTTAGAATTTCACTCCTAGCACAAGGGCTTGGTTTGCTCCACTGTGCTGCCTTGGTTCTTGGTGGTTACACCTTTCATGTTAGAAAACCCCACAAACCTAAAAATGAAATAATACACTTTCACTACTCTATGTCTATTTTCCCTCCTACAGCTGACTTTTATAGCATCAAGGAGAAAGCACCCAATCAAAAGTTGACAACTCAGTTTGTTCAATGGCTCTGTTGTTACAATGCTGTTCTATGATCTGGTTTTATGGCTGCAACTTTAGACGTTTTTGCCTTTCCAGGCGAGAGACTGATATCTCATAATTAACTCCTGACTAACAAGAATAAGTTATCCAATTTTGAAAATTAGTCTATTCAGATGTTTTCCTGACATATAATAAAGAATTATGTAATATTAATTGATATTAAACTTTGTAAGTATTCAGCTTTAGCTGAAGACCTAGCACATTTGAAAAGTTCAGAGCAGATAATCTTGTAATAATGCTATGTTGTAGGTAATACATTAACTGACTTCAAGAAACAACAAAATAATAAACTTAAAAAATTATTCAAGCCTTATACTTGGTAATAGGTATGCAAGTCTCCATTTGCATTCGATTTTAACTGCATTTATTATCATTTTTAAAAAGTATCCATACAAATTTAACACTGAAATATCTATAATTTGAAAAATCACTTTTAGCTTATTTTAGCCCAAAACTGATAAAGTGACTGGGAGGGTTGAGAGTGATAATGAATTTGAAGATTCAGTAGGCATCATGCAGAAAGGATTTTCCTCTAAGGCAGAAATAAATGACTTTTATTGGCCCTGGAGGCTTTTCAAACTGTCGCCTCCAAGCACAGGGAAGAAAAAACCTAAACCCTGTCTACTTGACCTTTAGTGCTAAAGCCTCGTGGGAGTCTTGCGCTATGTTCTAAAAATGACCATCCTTAGTTTTTAGGTGATCTTAAATGGTGACTCAAGAATTACGACTTCTATCCTTTGAGTGGATAAAAAGCAATTTAAGTTCAATCAGTGCTTGAAAGAGGCTATGGACATTGCAATGTAGGTGAAAGGAACATGAGGAGGGTCTCTGCAGGCGAGAGGGGCCCTCAGAAGAAAGGAGCCAGAAAAGAAGAAACAAGAAGTGGGAAGGCTCTGCTTTGGGGCTGCGAGACAAAATAAATAACGTGTACATGTTTGGGCAGATTGTCTATAAAGATTATTATTCTATCTCAGCCGAAAATACACAAAATGTGAAACTATCAAAAAGACATCTTATCACATTTTCTGAGGCAGAATGTTCTGGTCTTTTTGCAGAAGATATCTGTGCACTGCACAGGCCCCATTCCCAAGTCAGATTTTAGCTATTCTCTACCATACACAAAGCACTCTATTCCAGCCTCTGAATTTAAGTGAACTTAACAAGGAAGGATCTGTACTTTGAAAAATTACTTTTCATTTAATGATAGCCCCATACTGATAAAGTAACTGGGAGGGTTGAGAATAATAACGAATTTAAAGGTTCTCTATTCATCATGCAGAATTTTTAAAAACCTGTTTTCTTAAAAAAATTTGCTGTCACAATGAGGGACATATGTTACAAATTAACATGTTAAACCAGGGACTATTGGAGATGGAAAAGAAACTTAGAGATCCTTTAACTCAACCATTTAGAGAGAAAAATGGGTACTAGGGGATAAACAAACTTGCTCACCATTTGGGGTCCACTCATGTTGAGAGTAGTAAAGGCAGCACTAACATGGAGAAACCACGCCTGTATGCTGATAGGTACTTCAGTCTTGCAAAATACAGCTATGGATTAATCAATCAGTCCTACTCTTCCTCTGTAATTCAACTATGCAAACAGATGGCGCTTACACTCAGACCCTAAATATTAGTATGTACCACATACACTCAGACCCTAAATATTAGTGCTACCAATGACTTGCCATGTAACACAGCATCACTAACTATGAAAAGTTTCAATACACAATATTCTCACAACTGTAAAACAGACCTAAAGGTAATTTGCCAATATTACAGATTAACTTTGTAAGTGTCCCTCATTAGTGCATAAATGAGACAATTACAGATCATGAGATTGCTTTTGAAGTGAATAGGTTTCTCTTGCATTTAAAATTTAACTCTATTCCCCAAGCATTCTCCACTGCGACTCATCTGCAGCAGACCTAGCCTCTTTGCAACCCCAATATTTCTTCATTCAACTAACAGCATTGTCACCCTTTTCAGGGATATGTGCTTTGAGAAATTAATGCCTGGTGGACATCAGTACCTGTGGCAGGAATGCACGTAGGTGTCTACGGGTACCTGCCAAACTCCACCGTAATCAAACTAGCATCTCTAGCCAAACAGGTCTTACTCTTCAATCATCATCTCTCCCAGCCTCCCTGACAGATTCATTGCCTCCTATACCAACTGGATGTGACTTGAAGCGTGCCAGAGAATGCCCCCATCGGTAAAATAAGGAAGCTGGGCTAAGGCTGAATTCTTTCCCAGGTCTCGAATTCCGCCTCACTGCTGGAATGGCAGGGCGGTGCAGTGAAAAGAGCCCTGGGCTTGCTTGACACCATTTAAAAAGCCCACGTCCGCATCCCTCTGACTGCGGGCCACCGAGACCCTCCCACTCCCCGGGACCTCACAGGACCCAACAGGATTAAGGACCTGAGGACACCGAGGGAGGTCCGGAGCCCCACCGCCCTTTGGGCGCTTTCGGCCGGGGCAGCGGCCGCCGCGGGGAAGGGGCGACGCAGGCCCCGCCGCGCGGCGCGTCCCCCCGGCGCGCGGGTCCCCGACGCCCGCAGCCCCCCGATAACAATCCGTGCTCCCCGCCCAGCCCTGCGCGGCCACTGACCTGCTCTCTGCCGCCTGGCAGTCCCTCGACTCGGCGGCCCGGCGGACAGTTGCGGCCGCCGGTCCCGGGCTGCTGTCACCTCCCCCCTTGGAAGCGGCGGGCGGGTCAATCCAATGTGACTCAGCGCCGCAGCCCCGCCTCCCGCCTCCCGCGCCCCGCCCAGGCTTCCGCCCCACGCCGCCTAAGGCGCCACACTTCGTGCTGGCGCCCACCCTGGCCCCGCCCACTCCCTGCCGTCAGAGGAGGCGGTGCTCCGAAGTCCCTCTCCGTACTCGGGAAACTGAGGCACCTGGCCGCGCCGGCCGCGCTCCGCGGGTGCGGCCCCCGCGCCCTCTGTCCGCGGGGCGTCGGGCCGGCGTGCAGCTCCGGCTGATAACCATCCTCTCCCCCACCCCCCTCCGACCCAGAAAACAGTCAAAATTCTGTTTACCGAAAGCCATTTCAATTCCTGCCTGCGGCGCTGTCCTCCAAGCCACCCGGGGCAGCTTCCTTTATTACCGCACGCAACGCTTGGCGTTCGCTTCTGTCCCATTTTATGTTTTTTTCCTGAGGAAAGTCAGAACAGCCTCGAGAATTTAAAAGCAAAGAATAAACAGAATGCAAGAACTGGGCAGGGTTGAAAGAACGCTGTGAATGCGTTAGTGAATTCCCTCGTACATTAATGGCCACAAAGTCACGCTTGCTTGAATTTCTGTGCCTTAAGTGTCTGAGACCTACATACGAGATGCTTCAGAATTCAAGAAGTCGATCACTGTGTATGCATAACAGGGATAATAAACTTCTATTTCAAAAAAAAATTTCACCAGGATATTTCTCCTTTCCTTAAAAAAAGAAATTGAGAAAAATATATGTTATCATAATATGTATCATTTTAACCATTGTAAGTGTGCGGTTCCGTGGCATTAATTATTTTCACATTGTTACAACCATCACCACCATCCATCTCCAGAATTTTTTCATCCTGCCACGCCAAACCGGTACTTGTTCAACAGTAACTCCTGTAAGCTCCACCCCTACCCCGCCCCCACCTCACTCCTGGCAAACATTCTCCTTATTGTCAGGTATTTCGTATAAGTGGAATCATAACGGTATTTGTCTTTTTGTGACTGGCTTATTTCACTTGGCATGATGACCTCAAGCCTCCTCTACCATGTAGCATGTGTCAGAATGTCCTTTTCCTTTTAAGTTGTAATAATATTCCATTCTGTTCATACCACATTTTGTTTATTCATCAGTAAATGGATGTTTCCCACACAGCATCTGCTTCCACTTTTTGGCTATTATGAATAATGCTGCTGTGAACATGGGTGTACAGATAAGTTTGAATCTCTGCTTTCAGTTGAGTATATGTCTAGAAATAGAATGGTCAGATCCCATGGTAATTCTTTATTTCGATTTTTGAGGAATCGCTGTATTGTTATCCTCCTTTGCTTTTAAAAAAAGAAAGAAAAGAAAAAATCAAATTTTTACTACATGCACATGGGGAATTCATATAAGCATGAAAATTCCAAAGATAGTGAGGCAACTTTGGGTATACTATAATTTTGGACAAAGGAAAAAGGAGGTGGATGAGGTATTAGATTTCGGAAGTGAAGATGGGTGATTTACACTTGGTTGATGAAGAGAAGAATATATATGGTAGGAATAATCTTTCTTTTTTTTTTTTTCCGACCCTCACCTGAGGATATGCTCATTGATTTTCAATTGAAAGGAAGGGATACAGAGAGGGGGAGAGAGAGAGAGAGGAGAGAGTAGAAAGAGGGAGAGAGAGAAACAGTGATGTGAGAGAGAACCATCAATTGGCTGCCTCTCGTGTGTGCCCCAACCAGGGATGGAACCTGCAATCTAGGTATATGCCCTGACCAGGAATCGAACCCATGGCCTTTCTGTACAGTCAAACCCTCCAACCACCTGAGTCACCCTGCCAGGTCCAGCAGGAATATTCTTGTTAAGCAACTCAAAAACAGTGGGGTACAGGGGGTATCTAGCTAGCTGGCTTGGAGTCTTCCTGACTAAATGCTAGGGTAAAGATTCTTAAGGTGATTAAGCAAAGACTCCCTTCCTAAAGCAGGTTTTACCATCTCAATCTCTGGGACAGGAAAAGTAGGAAGGGTCAAAGGTTCTTTCTGAGCCTTTTATTTCTTGATAAACAGGTTAAAATCAATATCCCAAAAGGCAACTTCAGGGTGGTAAAATTTTGATCTCTTTCAGTTTTTGCCTTTGAAACTTTATTTATTTATTTACTTACTTAATTACTTCCTTTTAACATATTTAATTTATTATTTTCAGAGAGAAGGGCAGGGAGGGAGGAAGAAAGGGAGAAAAGCATTAATGTATGGTTGCCTTTCACCTGCTTCCAGCTAAGGACCTGGCTGGAGACCTGGTTATGTGCCCTGACTGGGAATTGAACCAGTGACTTTTGTGTTCGCAGGCTGGCGCCAACCCACTAAGCCATACCAGCCAGGGTTCAAGCCTCATCATCCAGGTACAAAATCACAGCACTAGCAGGTTTAGTGTCTGGTGAGGGCCCCCTTCCTGGTTCATGGACAGCCACCTTTTTGCTGTGTCCTGGTGTGATGAAAGGGGCCCTCCTTTGCTTTTCGATACATGTGTGCACAGTGAGCAGAAAAACTTTAAGTGAAAATACCAGTGTTCTGGTGTTTCACTAAGTTGTTAGAAAATGCTTCATTTGCCTGTAAAACAGTGACTTTTCTTCTCTCAATAGTAAGTAATTAACATTATAAGTCTATTGCTTTTATTTTTGAAGTCAGAGAACCACAATTTTGTTTGTGTTCTGGGGATGTACTTTCCTGATGTGTTTTGGGCAGAGAGTAAATAAAGTATGCCATATGAAAGCAAGATGAAATAATAATCGAGCCTTTTAAGTAGAAAACAACTTCGGATGTCTTAACGTACACCCAACCCAAATTAAAATTTTTATTTTTTACCTAAAAGAGTCCATTTCAGAATGATCGCATTATCGAATTTGAATCTTTGGAGGTTGGTTCTTTAGTGAGTATATTTAATAATCACTGCCTTAAGACATCGCTAAAGTTCTAAATCATCAAAGGCAAAACAATATTTTTTCACTAATCAACAAAGCTTTACTGTACATTTGTGGTGCAGCCAGCGTTTTCCAAGTTTGGATTTCAGCGTGACCAAGACAACAAGCTCCCTGCCCTCATGCTGCTCACATTCTAGTGGGTCACAGACAATAAGTAAATAAACAAAAAACAAAAAATAAGTTAGATAATTACAGTGCTTGGTGAGTACCGTGAAGAAAATAAACCAGATGATACAAGAGATTACATAGCAGAGAGTTTAAACCCTAATGTCCTGGGCACTCATTGAATGGAATGAATTAACTTCTCTCTTGTGTAAGGAGAATGGTACAAGTTATATACAGCCCTTGAGAGAACTGAGAAGGTGAAAATTGTCATTCAAAACATTTTCTGTGTTCTGTGGGTTAGGTGAGGATATGATCTGCT
This sequence comes from Noctilio leporinus, assembly GCA_004026585.1. NCBI lineage: Eukaryota > Metazoa > Chordata > Mammalia > Chiroptera > Noctilionidae > Noctilio > Noctilio leporinus. Next base: position 49,154 of record PVIW01001101.1, on the reverse strand, counting down.
AAGGGCCAAAATAAGGGGTGAGAGTCTTCTTTGAATGTAGTGGTGGTCAGGGAATTCTCTGAGGATATAACATTTACTTGTGATCTCAGTGATGAGAAAGAATCTTCAGGTAGGAGAAACTGAAGATGTAAAACCATGAAATGGCAAAGAACTTGGTAAGTTTCAGACACAGGGGGAAAAAAAAAAAAAGCCGGTGTTAGCAAGAGAGCAAGTATTATAAGATGAAATTGGAAAACAAATGGGTGAAGATCATCCTGGGCCTGGTGGACCACGATAAGGAGTTTGATTTAATTTTAAGTCATTGATACCTTATAAAAATATCTTCAATTGAAGGGACTGAAATGAAAAATATCTAGAGAGACGAATATGTTGAAACTGCTTTGTTAGCAATATTGATAATATCTAATGTATATTATTAAGATGAAAAAGGTGAGGAGGGGGAGAAAAAATTGGATCCTTCCCCCATATAATCTTCAATACACCAAAACACAGAATGATTTTATTCTTGTGCATTTTGGTTAGTCTCATTGATTAAAACTACTTAGATGGGTCATCCCTAGATCTCAAACCTGAACCTAAATTCAACCTGTCAGAACATACTGCATCTGAAGTGTCCAACACAGACAGTTTAGCATAACTTGGCCCTATATTGAAGCCAACTCCCCCAGCTTCCTTCTGAACATATCACATCACAGCCATAAGCTGTTGTTAGCAATGAAAAAATGTTGAGAGTAGCAAAACTGCTGAAATAAATCTAAGCTTGCCATGCTCATAGTACAAGTCAGCTAGTTGTTAATCCTGGAATAGCCAAGGGTCCACCTCTAGTAGAGAAAGGAATGAAGATAAAGCAATATGTTCTTGTTTTCATTATTAAAGATGTGTTTCAACAACTTAGTGGCAGAATATAGCAGGCATAATACCTTGCATTCTAAGATGTCAGGGAAGGAAGAACCGTCACTTGGAAATACTATTCACTATTCATCAAAAGTGGTGCCAGAATGTACTGAGACAGAAAGGAGAGGACTCAGGTTTGATGGAGGGAAAGGAATTAAGGAAAAATCTCATGTTCTCTTGAAAGGGAAGGCATCTGTCTAGTGAACTTGTGCTAGGGCAAGGCCAACTCCTAGAAGAAGACAACAGATTCCATTTAGGAATAGACCCCAGTTGGTAAGAGGAAAGCCAATTCTTGATTTGCTCTTTTCCTAGAAGTAGCAGAACCCTATAAGGAAGCTTCTGAGTTTTATAAGACTATATAGGTGTATCGGGGTTATTATTATATATTGTAACCTTCAATGCCCTTCCTGAAAATGTGTCAGGACTGTGTCTTGGTGGGGCTGGCAGGACTGTGCTATTTGGATGAGAAGCTATGCTTCTCTAGCACAGTCTGGGAATGCATTGCCTACTGAAGCAGTGGGCCACACTGCTGTCTTTTGTTGAACTGTCAAAAGTTCATGATTCCCCCACCCCCATCCCCATATAATAATTATCTGTTTGAAATTTGTGTATAGTATTTCACAGAAATGAGTTGTTGATTTCCTCCTATTCTAAGTCAGGTTCACATTAGCCAAGCAAAGTAGGGAACTGAATGATGACATGGATGATCATTCTTTAGCTTGTGACAGGGATGATCTCAACTGCTTCACACACCGTTGTAAAAAGCTGTCAACCTCTCAGGGATGAGCAAATTTATCTTTGTATTCCTATTGCCTACCTAAGTGCCTGGAACATCGGTGGGCCTAATGTTGAATGATTGAGTTCGCTCGAGTTAAGAGTCACGGTGGAGTTAAAATGGTGCTTGAATTTAATAAAATTGTAATGTTCTTTTGTTTTTTTTTTTTTTTTGTTTGTTTTTTTTTGTCCAGGACCATCCATTCTCCTTTATTTAGTAAGAGTGTTTTCTTTTTAAAAATAATGGGAACCAACTCTCTTCTACTATCAGTTTCCCATGCCCTCCTTCCAGGAGGGGACATTTAACTCCAGACTGACCAAATGATAGTCAACATGATCATTTTAGGGACAGGCACATAAATCCATTTGTGCTATGGATTCAGGCCTAAGAATCAATAGTTTGTTGCTAGACTGGTAGAATACAAGGTGGAAATGTCATTGGTCATTTAGTCCCCTCATGGGGAGAGCCCATGTGAGACTGATGTCACCACCAGAGACAATGAAATCCAGAAATGGAGCAAGATTCCAGACCACATAACGGGGCCACCTAGATCCAACTATGTCTGAAACCCCTCGTATACATTTTTATTTATTTGAGTTACTAAAGATCCCATTTTTAAACTACTGGCTCACAAATGCCAGTCTGAGATGAAATATTTACCATGCCCAACAAAATGAGAAAAATAACTTAATCTATAAGACTTGTTTTGAAATTATATCTGTTCTAATTCTTAGCATTAGTGTTTTGATGAATTGATGCTCATAGCAGATAGCAATTGTATTTTTTAAGTTGTTCTTAAAGGAAAGTTAGAAAGTTCAAAATAGAAAGTTAGTGGACCCTACATCTAACCCTTTATCTTAGTCTGTGCCAGCTGCTAGAACTAAGCACAATGGGCAGCTTAAATGACAAACACTTATTTTTCACACCTCTTGGGGCAGGGAAGTGTGGATTAGGAGGCTGGCCAGTAAGGTCAGGCTCTGCTGGGGCTTGTAGGTGGCCTTCTTTTTGTTGTAGCCTCACGTGCCAGAAGAAAGGGAGTACCTGTCTTCTTCCTACAAGGACTTCAATGCCACCATGGGTGCTCCCCCACTGCCATCACCTAGTTACTTCCCAAAGGCTCCACCTTCAAATATCATCCCATTAGGGCTGCACCATATAAATTTTGGGGATTCACAAACATCAGTCCATAGCACCCTCCATGAAAATGTTTTATCAGTCTAAAATAGGTCTGTTATAAACTACAGTGTATGTAAAATGCTTGATTTGGATATACAAACAAAAATAATAAAATTGTGATCCTTTCATTCCTTAGTTTATTTAGACTTCATCTGAGTCCAGAAGGGATTGAAGGAAACTCACTCAATTTCTTTGATCTAATGCCCAGGATGAACTCTTCATTTCAAAGGCCTCACATGGGATGATTTAAAAGGGAGTCAAGGAGGTCTTTCCTCCCTCCTCCTGGGGAGCAGACATGGATCCAAGTGCTGATTTTACTTGCCTTCTGCCTGGGACTGCACAATGGGAAGCACCGTGTCCACAGAAACAAGTGCCACCCCTGAGGGGCTCTCCACTGCTGGTCATCTCTCCAGTCCCGAATCAAGCCTCCCTTTGTAGGTGATGGCTCTTTGCACATGTAGCAGGGCCTTGACATGGGCAAGGATAAAGGGTACAGGGAGCATGTGACAATGGAGAGAATGAAAGTAGGAGGAGGGAAGATCCTGAGGGGAAGGGGTGTGGGGAGGAACATGAAGTGGTGATGGAAGGAATCAGGGAAAGTGAGAGGGGGAAAAAAAGCGTTTATAAATAGTGGAACCTAATTTTTGGGAGGAGGAAGAGAATTGATGTTTGTTTAGGCATTTGCCCAGGGGGAATGTTTACTCATGGTTTATAAGCCAGAATAGAGTCAGTGTTAAAGCAGAAATGAAGTAATCTCCCAGGCAGGAGGTGGGCATGATGGGTTGTCAGTGCAGGGTGTGAGTTGGGAGTGTGTGTATTAGACAAATCACAGTACCACATGTGCAAAGGTGATGCTGCAGACACCTGAACTTGAGTTCTGTTCTGATGTCAGATTTGTCCCAAGCCATGCTGTCTCCCATTCTCAATCCTTGTTTTGGAAATGGCTGGTCAAGTTAGGGGCATTTTCTTGGAAAAAGTGAATCTTATTGGCTCACTTTTGACTGACTAGACTCCATGTGGTTTGGATGTTATTCTGTTTCTTGGACCCTCTGCTGGGTTAGGCTTCTAGCATGTTAGATCATAAATCAGGAAGCTAAACACACACAGACACCCCCCCCCCACACACACACACAGACACAGACACACACACACACACACACACACACACACAGACACACACACACACACCCTTAGACCCAAGAGATGCAGCTGTTAGAACCAGCCAGGCTCTTTCCTTACACAGGGTACTTGAGCCTGCTCTTCCTTCTGTCTGGAACTTTTATTCTGACTTTTTGCAAGCCTTCTTTTTCCTCATTCTTTACATCTCAGCCCAAATATCACAACTTCAAAGAAGTCTTTCTTAACCATCCTATCTCAAGTAAATCACATGGCATTTCCATTCTCAGCACTGCTTCTCAGATACTAATTCTTTTTATGTATTTATGTATTTATTTTTTATGTATTATATGTATTTGTTGACTAACATGTTTTATTTTTCCCCCTCTCTTTATAGCCCACCCCCTCCAAAGAGACTATGTCTCTTTGGTTCACCACTGTCTTCCAAATCTTAACACAGCATTTGATTCAGTAATGGGACTTAACTATTTATCAGATGAGTGAACCAATACATGAGCTGCTATGAATTCATTTCCTGGATCTTCAACAGATAAAAGTGTGACACCATTGTATTGGGATCTTACTGTTTTTACAATAACATTTTACACTGTGGGAAACAGTGTTTGGCTATTTAAGAGGGCTCCTGTACCTGCTTTTTCTTCCAAGTGTCCTGAAGGTGGATAGAAAAGCCTGGGATGTTACATGTTATTTATTGATTTTGATCTTTGAGAAAGAGAGAAGAGCCCTAGTCTCTGGACATGCTTTACATTTTCTCATTTTAGTACGTGTACTGATGGCACATGTCCACAATCTAGTGACATATAATTTGGTGCAAATAATGGGAATTATTTGGGGCAAGATACTACAGTTATCCAAAGGCTGAACTCCTTGCTGTCAGGGACATGTGTTCTTTAGAAAAAGAAAATGCTGTCATTGTCACCTGCTGGGTTAAGTTGACTATACCAACCATCTTATTTAGAAAGAGTTCTATGTTTTATTTTATTTTATTTTTTTCTGTGCCTTGTTTTATACATGCTCACTCAGTGTAGGAGCATAGCAGCTCTACCAATCAGTACAATGGTCACAATTGATTGTGTTTTATTTTTTATATCCTACCTAATTCACAAAAATATTTGGGATTTAAAAAATATATTAGTTTTCTATTACTGCATAACAAATTAACCCAAACATAGAGCAGCACGAATGTATTACCTCGAAGTTTCTCTATTGGTCAAGAGTCAGGGTACTATTTAGCTGGATCCTCTGCTCTCTGAGGCTGCACTCAGGGGCTGGCTTGAGTTGAGTCAGATTGTTGGCACAATTCATTCCCTTGCGGTGTGTGACTGTGGTCCCTATTTTCTTGCTAGCTATTGGTCAGGGCCGTTCTCAGCTCCTAGGGGCTGCTCTTCTTTATAGGCAGGTCACAACCTAGCTGTCTGCTTTCTTCCTCCAACTCTCTGCTTATAAAGGGTTCATCTGATTAGCTCAAGCCCATTTATGATAATCTGCCTTTTAATTAATTCAGAATCAACTAACTTGGGACCTTGATTACATTTGCAACAAACTCATGGGAGGGGAGGGATATCTCATCATCGTTCCAGGGTCTGCCCACATGCAAGGGAAGAGGTTATATTGGGCAAATTCTGCCTACCATGGTTTATAATAATTTTTTAAAAGATGCTCACAACTATTTATACTAGATAAAAGAAAAATAGTGAAAGAGGAAAGAAGAAGGGGGAAAATGTGAAAATAATCCCGGAGATCTTTCACTAAACCAATATGCATGATGAGTTTATATAAATCAGGTGGTGTTCTAAGTGCCAAGTGTCTTTTCACTAAAATGAAAAAAAAAAAACAGCGTGGTTACAGTTTGTCGGAGCAGAAACCTCTTTGGGAACCAGAACGAAGTCCAGAAGTTATTAGATCTCATCCTATCTGAAAACCAGAAATTCTTTCCTATCTGGTCATGTGAGGAGGAGAATTACTATGTTATGGCATCTTCAATTGAGAAGGAAAAGTGCCAGAAAGAAAAAGGAACTAATAAAGACCATCCTGGACATGAGGGTGTTTTGTTTTGTTTTGTTTTAAAAGGGGGAACGGGAACTTGGTTTAGTCTCTTAGGTCCTTTACTTCCAAACTCCTCTTTGTAGCATTAAGTCCTGGATGTCCCTGTCAGCCTTATCATCAGCCAACCTGACAAGTGATAATCCTCTGAGGAGGGTCTGGGGCAGGAGCTGCTCTCCCTTCATTACTGATTTATGAGAGTATTATCTTCAGTCCTCCCAAACACTAAGGGAGGTAGATATTATCTTTATATTTTTTCCAGATGTGAGTCATTGTGACTCAGAGAAGGTAAGTTACTTGTGCAAGGTCACACAGCAAATAAGGAGCAGAGCTAGGATTAAAACCCAGGTCTGCCAGAGTCCAAAACCCATGTCCTTAACTATAGTATTCTAACCCCTTGGGAAACACCATCTACCTAGGCTGGCCTTCTGTGCAAAGTATTTCCCCTCTAAAATAAAACCCTGGATATAAAATAGAAAGGGCAGTGGCCAGAAAAATGTTGAACCTAAAGCTAGAGGGTGTTCCTTGGTGTCTTTTGAATCCTGCCCTTTCACATCTGTTAACTGTGATTTCACATTCCTCCTCAATATGCCATGAGAGATTTTTATATGGTCATGGCCAGCCCCTGTATTTTCCACATCTATTCTATCCGCATAATCATGTTCAACTTGGGTGAAGTTTACTCAGGATAGTCTTTAGGATTTCATTGCAAACCCACATCTCCTTTAGTGCTTAACACCCTGAAGGCACCTGGATGAGACAACTGGAAGACTGGAAGAGGGCAGGGAAGCCCATGGGGCTGGTGGGAAGCTCTCTGGGCAACCAGGGTGGACCCAGTAATTGCAGGTTGCCTAGTGTTTCCCCATCTATGTTGTCCTGCCTGGTTTCCGGCCACCTTCTCACCTGGCTTTCAGCAGTCTTTTCATGGACTTGGTCCTGCTCGTACTATTGTTTGCTCCTCAGGCTACAGCCAGATTGATCATTCTAAACCTGATTCTGCCACTCCCCTCAGTAGAACCCTTTAATGGCCCCTTGTTCTTCTCAGGATAAAGTCCAGGCTCTGTAATATGGTTCGTAGGTACTTCCCTAGCTTGTTGGCCTCAGCTTGCACTAAGCTCCTTCCTGCCACACTCCAAGTCTTCTCAGTTCCAGGAAAGACACACCCTTTGGCCCCTCCAGACCTTTGCATTTGCAGTCTTCTCAGCCTAACTCTTGCTCCCCCATTCCTTTTCCCCCAGAGCCTCTTTATCTGACTGCATATATCTCCCCTTCAGCTTCACTAGGTCTGGGTTACATTTCCTGATCTTCCCAAGTGGATAATAGGCCCTTCCGAAGGCTCCTTGCCCCAGAGTTTGCTGAATCATAGCAGTTTTGACAGTGTAATGACCTATCTGTCTTCCCAAATAGACCATAGGTGCCCTGAGATCACTGGCTATGCTTTTCTTTGTATTTTTTGCATTTCTTGAGAGCAAGGACTCAGTAAATGTCCCACAAACAACCAACTGACTGACTGAATGAATGAAGCTATGCCAGGGAAAGCACCGCAACTATACTTTGCAAACATTGGCTCTATTAAGTGACCATGTACCAGGGAGCTTGAAAACCAGTAAGTGCTACTCAAACAATTTGGAAAAACTGAATGTATCTAGCAACCTCAGGCATAAAGTTTCACTGGCTTGCAAAGAACCCTCTTAAGTAGCTGCTTCTTTATAACAAGAAGAAAGGAACCAAAGACTAGGGGATTAAAATTGGGGATGAAGGAAAAATGAGGGGAGAGGATTAGTAACCTGAGGAGACAATACTCTTCACAAAGGAAGAAAGATACATTTCCATCTGCTTTCCTTTTGACCACAGATTGAGAGATTGCTCAAGAACAGAAAAATAAATCATGTGCTAATTCTAATCTTGAATGGCCTCCTGCAGAAGGTGGGCTGTCTCGGCCTGTGCGCCTGTTCTCTAATGGGTAGGACTACTCCTTGAGAGGGCGTTAAATTGTTCAATGTTAAGAAGGGGCTGGCTTAGTTGAGGCTGGGGTTGGGGAGTGGAGAAGCTGAGAGGCCCGGGACAAGAAAAGCAACTGGGGGGAACTGGAGTCTGCCCTGTCTAACTGAGGCTGAGCCCTGAAATGGGGTACATGGTAAAAACTCCTGCCAAACCCTGGTGACAGGAGGCTTGGGAACCCCAACATGCTCAGTGGGAAGTTAAGAACTTGTGTGGTGTGTGGTGTGTGGTGAAAGACTGCACATCCCTTCACCATCTTTAGTAACGTCTTCTTTGCTCGGAACACTTTTAGAACAAATGAGTTCATTCTGGGAAACTGAGCAAGAGTGCTGTGTATCACTGACACGGGGTAGGGCAGAGCCATCTCACAGAATCATTTGCATGACACTTACATACCCAGAAGATGTGTTAAAAGGTGCATATTGTATAAAATGCCTATGTACCAAAATGGGTAACATTGGGACTAGGTGTTTGTCTGTGAAAACCTTTTCTTATCAAGAAACTACTGTTGAAAGGGTTGAATACTGTTGAAACTACTATTGTTGAAAGGGTCCTCTGGGATTTCAAATTTGGTCACCTGGTCTTGCTCTGGGAACAATATCAATGATAAATTATTTCCACATTTCAGATCTTTATTCAGAAATCTTCCTGGAGTACCTATGACAGTTCAGACTCTGTGCAAGACTATGGTGACACAGTGGTCAGCTGGTCAGAACCAATCTTTGGATGGGCATGAAGCCTTCAGCATTGGGGGGACACCAGTCTCCCACAATCCTAAAATCTTACTGAGCACCGCTGAATCTATATTCTACTTTATCTATTCTACTTTATCAGAGAAAGCTTACCCCTGGAATAGATGAAAGCCATTTTGAGTTGTTCCAAATACATTTCTATTTAAATATGCCCCAGATAATAAAATAGAAAGAATGCTTCATCTGATTGGAGAGCAGGACCAGAGCCTTTCGGAAGTATTTCCCTGGCCACTGGGAATTGCCGTATGTTTCAGGCAGGGACACAGCTGCTGACATCTCTGTATCTTGTCACTTGGCTACCCGGGGCTGTACTTATTTTGGTAAGATTCCACCTTCAGATGCTGCTTTGGGGAGTCGGTTACTTGAGGCATTCTTCTCTTGAGTTGGAAATCAACCTGGAAGAAAAGAAGAGGAAGCTAGGATGGTAGAGGAGTTAGTTTTCAACTTCCTGGACTTGAAATTGGGGAAAGGCCCATTTGGACTAGATTTCACCAGAGTTGTATGCTCTGCAGGCAGGGGGCTGAGGAGAATTATCACAGCAAGGACCCAGAGCAGCAGTGGGGGTGTCACATAGTCCTCCTAAAGTGCTACATAATCACTGGTGATATGTAGGGTGAATCTGGAGGAACTCAGCATTCATTTATTTCATAATGCATTAGAAAAAAACCATACTGACACCTCAGACCATGACTTTCCAAATAATGTTGCCCAGAACAAGAACTGTGGTGCCCTAATAATCCTCCATATGCTGACTGTGTGAATCCCAAGTGTCATGCTCAGACATGCCTCGGCCTCGGGCCCTTAGGACTAAATGTTCTGTCATAATCATTCAGAAATGTAGATAGGAGAGATGATATAGATCATTAATATGGACTCTAAAATTTCAAATGTCCATGTGTATTAATGCATCATTTCCAGCAATATATTGACACTTTCCTTCTGGTGGTGGCACACAGATATAAAGATGACACGTACTGACAAACTGGAATGAGCTGGCTGTGCAGGAGCTATAGAACCATCCCAGGAAAGCACAGGCAGAGGGAGTGGCTCAGTGTTCTAACCACGCTCCCCTAAGGCATCCTCACCTTTCTAGTCCTTGGAACAGTTCAAGCTGTTGAAGCCAGCTGGGAGTTGAAAAACTTGTGAATAAAAGGGCTCTCTAATTTTTACCCCTTCCCCCAAAATCCACAGCCAGCTTTTCTCCTGGTTCCCTGAAGCAGGAGAAGTCAGTGACAATGGCATTGTCATTATTATTTCCTATACAGTAATACAAGGATTTATGAAAGGAAAGTGAGAGCCCTAATTGGTGTGGCTCAGTGGATTGAGCACTGGCCTAAGGACCAAAAGGTTGCTGGTTCAATTCCAAGTCAGGGCACATGCCTGGGTTGTGGGCCAGGTCCCTAGTTGGGGGTATGCAAGAGGCAACTGATTGATGTACCTCCTGTATGTTTCTCTCCCTCTCTTTTTCCATCCATTTCCCTCTTTAAAAGTACATACAATTTTTAAAAATAATAATGATAATAAAATTTAAAACTCCAACCTATAACTATTTGAAAAGATAAGCTACTTGACTGTATTGAATTAATAGTGCAAGAGAAGGAAGGGTCTGCTAAGCTCTAGCACTGTACAGAAAAGAAACTGAACAGAGTCAGGAAGCCCTAGGGAAGAAATGACTTGTAGGAAAGAAGGTCTGTAGAGGCTCATTAAATAGGACTGTCTCTTTTCCTTGTTGGAGAACTCTGAGGATTAGAGTCCATGATCGCTGAGCCTCTTTAGTTCTAAGATCCTAATCTAATATGACCAAAGTTCAAAAGGTGCAGAGTAGCAGCCATGGCTCTAGGCTACACTATTCTACCCCATAGCTTTGGGCCTCACCAAGGGCTCCAAGGTGACCAAGAAGATGAGCAAGCCTCACCAAACACACCAATCTGAGAGGTGTGTGGCTTTGCTACCTATGATTAGCAGGCCATAGAGCTGCTCAAAGTATTTAAGGACAAGAAGGCCCTGAAATTCATCAAGGAAAGGGTGGGGACACACATCATGCCAAGAGAAAGATATTAACTCCTTGCAGCCATGAGGAAGGCAGCAGCCAAGAAGGACAGAGCTCCATGCCCTGTGTATGTAATAAAACCTGTTCAGAAAAAAAGGTCCACTTCTGGCCAAGATGGAGGTGTAGGTAGACACACTGCATCTCCTTCCACAACTAAGAAAGAATACATCTACCTTAAAACTGGAGGCAACCAGAAGCTCCAGAAAATGGAGCTTCATGAAAGTCTAACAAAGATATAAAGAAGAAATACTCATTCAGGCAGGTAGGAGGGAGTGGAGTTGGGATAGAGAGAATACGGTGTGGGTGCGGCAGCTGCAGCTACAGTGGCTCTGGTTGGCCAGTGGAAAGTGCAGTCACACATTTATAAAAGTAGGTAGGGACACATCTGGGGAGCACTCCCAGCACCAGACCAGACCTTGTAGCTCATGGTTCCAGTGTCAAGAAAAATAAAGCCACATTGCTTCTGGTTGTGAAAACCAGTAGGGGTTGGGGTGGAGGAAGAAACTGCTGGTCCCTCAACAGAGTCTGTTTGTTTAGAGGCCCCTAGAACATCCACAGCCCCACCCACTCTGGGAACCACAGCCAGGGCAACAGCTAGAGGGGCACTAATCCCAGACAGGAAGTGGGAGTGCCTGGAAAAGGGGCAAGTGATGAGCAAGTGGCATTGTTCTCTCCCAGACTCCTCCCCCACATACAGAACCACAATGTGGCAAAACATGTTGCTCATAACAGGTGCAACAGCTCTACCTAAGAGACAGAGGCTCATAGGAATGTGTCAAGTTGAGAAGACAGAGAAGTATGGCCCAAAAAGGGGAATAGATCAAGGCTCTGGAGGAAGAACTAAGTGACAAGGAGATAGTCAACCGAACACACAAGGAGATAGTCAGCCTAACAGGTGCAGAGTTCAAAACACTGGTGATAAAGATGCTCACAGATTTGACAGATATGCTTGAGTATGGCAAACGCAGAAGAGAAGAAATGAAGACTATGCTAAGTGAAACAAAGGAAAATCCACATGAAACCAATGGCGAAGAGAAGGAAACGGGTTCAAATCAATGATTTGGAACATAAGGAAGAAATAAATAGTCAACCAGTACAGAATGAAGAAACAAGAACTGAAAAAAATGAGATGAGGTGTAGGAACCTCTGAGACAACTTTAAACAGGCCAACATCCAGATCATAGAGGTGCCAGAAGAAGAGGAAAAGCAAGAAATTTAAAACTTTTTGGAAAAATTAATGAAGAAAAACTTCCCAAATTTGGCAAAGGAAATAGACATACAAGTGCAGGAAGCACAGAGAGTTCCAGATAAGCTAGACACAAAGGGGACCACACCAAGACACATCAGAATTAAAATGCCAAAGGTTAAAGATAAAGAGAGAATCTTAAAAGCAGAAAGAGAATTACTTACAAAGGGGTTCCTATACAATTATCAACTGATTTCTCAAAAGAAAATCTGTAGGCAAGAAGGGACTGGCAAGAAGTATTCAAAGTGATGAAAAGCAAAGACCTACAATGAAGATTACTCTATCCAACAAAGCTATCATTTAAAATAGAAGAGCAGATAAAGTGCCTCCCAGACAAGGTAAAGCTAAAGGAGTTCATCATCACCAAGCCCTTACTATATAAAATGTTAAAGGGATTTATTTAAGAAAAAAGGGTAAAAACTATGAACATTAAAAAGACAAACTCACAATGATCAGCAACAGAACTTAAAAAAATAAAAATAAAAACAAAACAAAAACTAAGCAAACAATAAGAATAGGACCAGGATCATAGGTATGGAGATCATTGGGAGGGTTATCAGCTGGGAGAGGGGAGAGGTAGAAATGGGGAAATGGTGCAGGGATTAGGAAACATAATTGGTGGGTACAAAACAGACGGGAAAGTTAAGGATAACATAGGAAAAGGTGAAGTCAAAGAAGTCATGTGCACGACCCAAGGACATGAACTAAAGGGGGTGAAATTGCTGGAAGGAAGGGGGATACTTGGTGGAGGGCAGCAAAGGGAAAAGAAATTGGGACAACTGTAACTGTAACAGCATAATCAATAAAATTTTACTTTAAAAAATAGCACACATACAAACACATAAATACATACAAAGGTCCTGTCTGTAGATGAAAAAAGTTTTTTGCTTCTCATATAAAGAAAGCTGTGGAGAGTTGAATGAATATTGGAGAAGAGCTGGTTCCTGGCGGAGCTGAGTGGAAAGCAAGTGGTCTGGGCACAGGGGACACCAGGAAGGGACAGAGTGCCATCTGGTGGTAGCCCTTGCTGATGGCACAGAAGAATGCAACTGGGGCGCCTGGGTGTCTGGGCAAAGAAAGATCTCTGGGATATTGCAAACAGTTGTCAGGCACTTTCTATGCATTGCTGTACTGCATGTTTCATGTGCACTTTCACAGCTCAACCTCTTGTAAAGGAGGTACTATTACCACCAATTTACAGAGTAAGAAGCTGAGGAGGATGAAAGCAATTGGGAAATTTGCCGTGGTCTGTGGACAAAGAAGCTGGATTTAGAAGCAGGTGGTGCATTTAATCACTATGCTGTGTTAAATAGAAAATAAATAAATAAATAAAAATCAAGAAGAAGTGTTCAAGGATATCATAGGAAAGTGACAAAAGAAAAATTAGCACATGAGGGTAGTGATTTTTTTTTTTTATGATGAAAGAAGGAAGATTGGCAAAAATCAGAACTGTGCAATTGGTTGTTTGTGACTCCGTATCAGTGACCTGTACAATGCTCTGTAAGGTCAGCCTAACTCACCAGCTTTGGTTCCCCAGGACCCACGGTCACAGTCACCGTCTCTGGGTTGAACCCAGGTGCTGAGGCAGTGACGGTGTAGGTACCTGGAAGCAGCAACCGGAAGTAATCGCCGTGATTACCTAAAAGTTACAGGAATATGGTTAGAAACTGCCATGAAAAGGCCTTTATATGAAAAATGGTCTGAGGGTTTTAGCTGATCACAAGCTTAATTTTTCTTAATAGCGTGATGAAACTGGTTAAGATCTAAACAATCACAGGCTATTTTACATGGTAGGAATATGGGCATCAGCTTCTGGAAAGTGGAAGTTTCACAGTGCTCTGTGCTGAGGATATTGGGTTTAACTCTGTACCCTGTATCTTTAAACTCATGTCCAGTAAAGGGTCATTAGGAGAAAGGTTGAATTTCTATAAATGTTCTTGCCTATTAAAGAGAATATATGGAACCTCTGTTCCAATGTTTGAAGTTACTGTGAAGAAATGTGTACCCAGAGAAATAAGCATGTGAACTTTGGGCTTAAGTTGCCTGGAGGAAGGTTTTGCTCAACAGAAACAAAAACTATTGACACACTGAACTTCTGAAAAAAGAAATGGGCTACTTTATAAAACTGTGAGTAGCTAAGCAGAGACTGAATGAGGGGCTCTGGAAAAGCTGCACCATTGGGCAGTGTGCCACCTGCACCAATGGGCACGGTGGCCCTGGCTTGGATGACCTGTTGTCTCAGTGGTGTTGTGTGTGTGTGTGTGTGTGTGATATCTTATATTTAATTGGGGGGTGGTGGGGCTGGGCTAAAGAGCAAGAAAGGCCTGATTGTGAGAATCCCATTTTTAATATTTCTTCCACCACCTTCACAACCGGAAAATAAAATTCAAAAAGGGGCCCAGTTTCTCTATGGCAGGGATGTAGCCTTTTGGCTAATGACATTACTTCTCTTTTGAATTCCTTGTGATCATGTCTTTAAATTTCTTTTAAGTATACAATAATGAATAATTGAAATAAAATATAATTAAAAACTGGACAATAAATACCGAGAAAGTCTCTTTGTTGTCCCCTATTAAATGTCTGTAATTTACTTTAAAATACTTGAGCAAAAGCAGTATCTTATTCTGCATATGCTAGACAGTTTAAGCCATATCACAAGGCTGTCATTTTCTTTTTTCTCTTTTAATTTAATTTTATTGTTGTTGTATTACATCCATCCCCTTTTTGCTCCCCTCTGTCCCCCTCCCCACCCACCCATTCCCCTCAATGTCATTTTCTAAACTGGGGTTTACTTCAACAAGTATTAGCTAGTTGTTTCAGAAAGGCCCACTTCCAGATACAACTATTAGGAAGGATTCAGCTATCCTTATTTCTAATCAACAGTAGATACTTTGCTAACTAGCGTAATGAATGTTTTTTCAATGTGGAAATGAGCAATTTATTCATTTACTGCCCACTTATTGGAAGTGGGCCCTTATTGGTGAATTTAGTGGTATTTAATATATGTTGATTGGCTATAATGTTTCAGAGTCATTCCCTATCCTTGTGTGAATAAGGTATAAGAATCTAGCAAGCCCTGAAGCTCTTAGGGATGCCTGAATTCTGATCCCTAAACAGGCCTGGGTTCAGCTAGTGATCTGATACTAGACTATGAGGCTACAGAATTTTGCCATTAGAATATACCACTGCCTTTGCCTTTAATCAGTCTTTCAGGTAAGAAGTATTGGGATCATCTTGAATATAAGTTATCTCCTTAACATTGAGCTTTTATCTAGTTTAAACAGACCATCTGAACTGTAAGACACCTACTTGGTGTGGTCTAATGTTGCTGGTATCCAGGTTGGGGAGGGAGGCAGACAGGTCTCACTACTCCTAATCATTGGTAGCTACTGTTTTACTTTAAAAACAAAACAATCAAAAAAACTCCTACAAGTCATGCATGACCAAATTGGGCTAGGGCAGTTTGCAACACCATTGTGCCATGAGATATTCTGTATCATTCTAGGAGGTTCTATCAATCTTGTCCTGCAACAAGTTTATACAATGCATCTTGCTAACTTTGATCGGAATGGTGGTATAGTGAGATGCTAGGTCAGGCGCAAGACCAAACATCTGTTTTCCAGTCCTTTTCTTTCTACCCCATATCACACCAGTAACTGAGCTATTAATAAATTGAAACCCAGAAAATACCCCTAGCAAAGTGATATGAGGTGCCTGAATGCTGAGGCATTTGCATTTTCCTGGTCCTTGCCCCTTAATTCACTGCTCCTATTTCTATGACCCAGGCTCTAGTCTCTTATCCTGCAGTGGCCTTGATGTCCCTGTTAGTGTCACTGGTTACTATTTGGCTTCCTCATTGTGCTAAAGAAGAAGAGGGAGTGGAAGCTTTCTTCTCACCCCACTAGGTAATGGCCACCTACCTGAAGTGACATCATGGTTAATTCCACTGACAGAAATGACAGCTTCAGGGACATTATTATTATTCTCATCAAGCACCATTCCCTTGATGCCATGGTGTACCTGGAGGAAAAAACTACAGTGTAATTATGATCATAGAACATTGTATAGTGTTTTAGAGTCTCCAAAGTCCTGTCTCATATGCTTTTACATTTGACCTTCACACAGGTTCTCCTAATAACCACTTAATTAGTCAGAATGATCCTGTTAAGATCTAAAGTCAAATCATGTCATAGGCCTACTCAAAACCCCACTCAGAGAAAAAGCTAAAGGTCTTCTTCTTCTTCTTCTTCCTCCTCTCCTCCTCCTCCTCCTTCTTCTTCTTCTTCTTCTTCTTCTTCTTCTTCTTCTTCTTCTTCTTCTTCTTCTTCTTCTTCTTCTTCTTCTTCTTCTTCTTCTTCTTCTTCTTCTTCTTCTTCTTTCTTCTTCTTCTTCTTCTTCTTCTTCTTCTTCTTCTTCTTCTTCTTCTTCTTCTTCTTCTTCTTTTAAGATTTTATTCATTATTTTCAGAGAGAAGGGAAGGGAGGGAGGAAGAGAGAGAAACATCAATATATGGTTGTCTTTCACCTGCCTCCAGTGATGAACGTGTTTGGAGACCTGGCTTGCAACCTGGTTATGTGCCCTGGCTGGGAATGGAACCAGTGACCTTTGGGTTTGCAGGTTGGTGCCTTATCCACTGAGTCACCAGCCAGGGCTTTTTTTTTTTTTTTTTTTTTTTTTTTAAACCATGGTTTATAAAGCCACTGTCTCAGTTAATGGACTGATCTCATTTCCTCCTACTACCTTCTCCCATACTCTTATGATTATTGCAGCCACAATAGAGTCCTGGGCTCATATATTTTTTTAATTAAAAAAAATTTTATAATTATGATAAAATGCACATAACATAGAATTTACTTTATTAACCATTTTTAAGTATATAGTTCAGTAATGTTAAGTATATTCACATTGTTCTGCAGCCTATCTCCAGAACCTTTTCATCCTGCTAAATTGAAACTCTAAAACTAAAATAAAGATCAAAAAATTTTTTAAAAATCTGAAACTCTACCCATTAAATAAGCCCCATTTCCTTCTTTCCCCAGACTCAGGCCTTTTGGTCACTCTTGATATGCTGTATAAGTGAAATTATAGGGTATTTTTCCTTTTGTAATGGGCTTGTTTCACTTGGCATACTACCTTACAGGGTTTATTTCTGCTGTTGCATGTGGCAGAATTTCCTTCTTTTTATAGGCAGAGTAATATTCCATCTTATGTATATACTACATCTTGTTTATCCACTTATCTCTTGTTGAACACTTAAATTGTTTATACCTTTTGGCTCTTATGAATGCTGCTTCTATGAAAAAATAATCTCTTGTCCAGGCTGGTGGCACAGTGGATGAGGCACCCGCTTGCGAACCCAAAGGTCACTGCTTCGATTCCCAGTCAGGGAACATAACCAGGTTGCAAGCCCTCTGCCTCTCTCCTACCCTCTCTCTCTGGAAATAATAAATAAAATCTTTATAAAAGAAATAATAATCTCTTCAAGGTCCTGCTTTCAGTTTTGGGGGTTATCTACCCAGAAGCAGATTGTTGGCTCATATAGGAACTCTATTTTTAATTTTTAAAGAAACTGTAGTACTGTTTTTTGTAGTGGCTGTATCATTTTATATGCCCACCAACAATGACAAGGGTTCCAATTTCTCCACATCTTTATCAACATTTGCTATTTTGCTTTAAAAATTGTTTATTTTTAAAAGATTTTATTTTTATTTTTATTTTTAGAGAAAAGGGAAGGGAGGAAGAAAGAGAAGGAGAGAAACACTGATATAAGAGAGAACATTAATGGGTTGCCTTTCACAGTGCCCCTCCCAGGGACTGCACCTGCAACTCAGGCATGCACCATAACCAAGAATTGAACCAGTGACATTTCTCGCTTTGTAGGATGATGCCCAACCAACTGAGCCACACCGGTCAGGGCTTATTTGTTTTTTTAATAGCAGCCATCCTAATTGGTGTGAGCTGGTATCACTGTGGCTTTGATTTGTGGTTCCCCAATTACCAGTAGTGTTGAGCCTCTTCCATGTGCTTGTTTTTGGCCTTATAGTTACTATTGTGTCCTCAATGAGGAGCTCTTTTTTTCTCTAGACATCTGCACGGTTTTCTTCCTCACTTCCTATAAGTCTGTTTAAATGGCACCTCCTATGATTGCCCTTCTTTATGGCATTTAAGGGGTTACAAAATTTATTATATTACTTTGTTTATTGTCTGTGTTTTCTCACTAGAATATAAACTTCACATGTACAAATATTTGTTTGCTTATACTTAAAATTCCCAGCATATTATACAATTTCTGATAGACAGTTATGCTCAGTAATGCTGAGTGGCTACATTTCATTGGTAGAAGAAGCCTGGATTGATTGATAAGTCAGAACAAATTCAGACCTGAGCCACACAGAAAACCTCACATACCCTTGGATACCTCTTCTCTTTCTGCTACCATGAAAGTTAAAGAATTCATTTTTACCTGTTCCAAGAATTGGATTAGGGCTTCCCGATTACCCAGCCACTCGTGCTGCAATTTCTCTTGGCGGGGAAATTTGTCACAACTCAGTTCCAGTGTGATCTCGAAACAGTTGGTATGGAGATAATTAAAGTCTTGCATTCCTAGGGGAAAGACAGCAGTGGCTGATTTACACAACCAGGTTCCCACCTGAGCAATGTCCCATCTCAACTCTCTTTAATCACAATTTCTCCACACGCACCTTATTAGTCTCTGTTCTCCCTATTGATCTCCATTTATTTTTCCTCCATGAAAACTTTCCCTGATATCCCAGCTCACATTTTTATTGTTCCAGTTTTCTTTCTTCATAAATGCCCTTTTTTGTCATCCCTATCTTCAACTTATTTTTCCATTAAATGACTTAAATTCACTTCTTGTCTCTCTTCGCATGTCTGAAGTCTGCTGATTGGTTGTGTTTTAACATGACATGGTGCACATGCACTGCTTTCTGGGGAACAGGTTTCCTTCTTAGATAGTGATGTCCTTCAGACCTGGGAGGTTAGAGATGAGACAAATCTCTTGCTTTCACATCTCTCCTACCTGAGAACACAGCACTAGCCTGAAAAATAGTTATCCAGGGAACACAGAACCCTGAGAAAGCAAAGGGAGCTATATTTTGCCTCCATTAAATGTGGCTTGCTTCTATCCCTTACATTACTCAATAGAATTAATTACTTTAGAACATGTTTCTGATAATTAGAATGGTGTTTATGTCACAAGTTTATTTGCGTAAAAAATTATCCATTTATGCTCTTCAGGAAAGCTGGTACCCTACTGGGAGGGGACACAGGAAAGCTCCTACATCTAAATGATCGAGTTAAGATAAAAATCCACACTTCTTTTTAAAAAATTAATTAATTTTATTCATTACTTTTAGAAAAAGTAGAAGGGAGGGAGGAAGAATGGGAGAGAAACATCAGTGTATAGTTGCTTTTTACCTGCCTCCAGCTGGGGACCTGGCTGGAGATCTGGCTTGCAACCTGATTATGTGCCCTGACTGGGAATCGAACCAGTGACTCTTGGACTCACAGACTGGCACCAATTCACTGAGCCACACCAGCCAGGGCTCACACTTCTTTTTTTTTTTTAAAGTATACTTTATTGATTATGCTATTACAGTTGTTCCAATTTTCCCCTTTTGGCCCCCTCTGCCCAGTACCTCCTTCCTTCATCAATCCCCCTTTACACATGTCCATTGGTCGTGTGTGTAAGGTATTTATTTGGCTTCTCCATTTTCTATACTATTCTTAACACCCCCTATCTATTGTGTACCTACCATTTATGTTTCTTAATCTCTGTACCCTTCCCCCATAACCCCCTTCCCCTTCCACTGATAACCCTCTATATGACCTCTGTATCTATGATTCTGTTCCTGTCTTAGTTGTTTGCTTAGCTTGTTTTTGTTTTTATTTTTTAGGTTCAGTTGTTGATAGCTGTGAGTTTGTTGTCATTTCAATGTTCATAGTTTTAACTTTCTTCTTTTTCTTAAATAAGTCCCTTTAACATTTCATATAATAGGGCTTGGTTAAGATGAACTCCTTCAGCTTTACCTTGTCTGGGAGGACCTTTATCTTCCCTTCCATTTTAAAAGATAAGTTTGCAGGATAGGATTGAGTAGTCTTGGTTGTAGGGCCTCGATTTTCATTATTTTAAATATTTCTTGCCAGTCCCTTCTTGCCTGAAAAATTTCTTTTGAGAAATCATCTGAGAGTCTTAGGGGAGCTCCTTTATAGGTAACCCTCTGCTTTTCTCCAGCTGCTTTTAAGATTCTGTCTTTTTGAAATGCCTCAATTATGATATCTTGGTGTCTATTTCCTTTGCCACCTCACCATCTTGCCACTGCCATACCGCATTCCCTCCACTCCAGCTTCCTATTTCTGCCCCTTCTACCCATCTGGATAAATATGGCTTCTTTAAATCCTTGGTTGTCAGGCTTCCATACAGTTTGATTTTCTGATAGTTCCAGGTGTTTTTTTGGTTTGAGGATAGTTGTGATTATTATAATTGTGTGCTGAGGCAAAACATGCCTACCTACTGCTCCATCTTGATCAGAAGTTCAGAAATTTACATTTCTATGTTAAACCTTTTAGTTTTAAAATTCTGATAACAATGGAAGCTTATACAGAAAACTCAATATTTAGTGACTCACCACATATTTATAGTATTTGACATTATCTTTTGCTTTATTTGTTGCTTTGTAATTGTTTTTTGTGTATATTTGTTTCCCTTAATAAAATGACAGTAACTTGAAAAATATCCATTTAATCAACTTTCACCTGCTCTCTGAGCTAATGTGTGCAAACAGCTGTCACAGAACACAAGGAGAGAGAATCCAAGACATAAATACGCTGTGTCTCCCTTCGCAACCAAAAATGGATACATCTACCTCAAAACTAGAGACAAAGAGAAATTCCAGAATATTGAGCTGCAAGGAAGTCCAATAAACAAAAGATATAAAGAAGAAATACTTATCCAGACAGGTGTGATAGCTCTACTTAAGACACATAAGCAAACACAAGAGCCTGTCAAGTTGAGGAGACAGAGAATTATGGCTCAAAAAAGGGAACAGTTTAAGGTCCCAGTGGATGAACTATGTGATGAAGAAATAGCCAGCCTAACAGACATACAGTTTAACATTCTGGAGATAAAGATGCTCACAGTCTTGACAGATATGCTTGAGTATGGCAAACACAGAAGGGAAGAAGGGAAGACTAGACTAAGAGAAATGAAAGAAAATTGACATGAAGCCAATGATGAAGGGGAGGAAAACAGGGTTCAAATGAACAATTTGGAACATAAGAAGAAATAAACAGTCAACCAGTATAGAAAGCAAAAACAAGAATTGAATAAATGAAGAGGGGCTTAGGAACCTGTGAGATGACTTTAAACATGTCAACATCTGAATCATAGGGGTGCCAGAAAGAGAAGTAGAAGAGCAAGAAGTTGAAAACTTATGTGAAAAAGTAATAAAGAAAAATTTGGTAAAGGAAATAGACATATAAATACAGGAAGCACAGAGAAGGTCAAACAAGCTAGCTCCAAAGAGGACCACACCAAGACACATCATACTTGAAATGCCAAAGATTAAAGATAGAAAGATAATCTTAAAAGTAGCAAGAGAAAAAAAAGTTACCTACAAAAGAGTTCCTATAGGACTGTCAGTGGTTTTCTCAAAAGGAATTTTGCAAGCAAGAAGGACTGGCAGGAGGTGTTCAAAGTGATGGAAGGCAAGGCCTTACAACCAAGATTACTCTATCCAGCAAAAGCTATCATTTAGACTGGAAGCACATATAAAGTGCTTCCCAGATGAGGTAAATCTAAAGGAGTTCATCACCACCAAGCCCTTATTATATGAAATGTGAAGGGGATTTATTGAAGAAAAAGATTAAAAATTATGAACATTAAAAAGACAACATACTCACAGCTATCAACAACAGAACCTAAAAAATAAAAATAAAAACAAAAACAAACTAAGCAAACTATCAGAACAGGACCAGAATCATAGGCATAGGGATCATTGGGAGGGTTATCAGCTGGGAGTGGAAATGGGAGAAATGGCGAAATGATGCAGGGATTAGGAAACATAATTGGTAGGTACAAGATAGACAAGCAGAAGTTAAGAATAATAGAGAAAAGGGTGAAATCAGAGAACTTGTGTGTACAACCCATGGACATAAACTAAGGGGGCTGGGACTGCATGAGGGAGTGGGGAACTTGGGTAAAGGGAAGCAAAGGGAAAAGAATTTGGGATAACAGTAATAGCATAATCAATAAAATATACTTTAAAAAAGTTGGAAAATAACTATAGACCATTCATTATATCACTTCTATCTCAGCATCAGAACCATCTAGAAGGCTGCATCTTCCAGCCAAATACAAGTTGCTAGGCCTTAGTCCCAGAGTTTCTGATTCAGTAGGTATGGGGGCCCCCTAATTTGCATTCCTAACAAGTACAAGAAATGCTAATAATGCTGGTCCAGGGACTACATTGTTGGAACAATTGTTTTAATGGACTTAATCTTTAAATTGTACCAGTTTAATATGGGGCAATGATACTTGGTGGAAGCACAGGCCATGGTTTCCCAGAGGATAATGGGAAGGGAGGAACAAGTATAATTTGAAAAAGTATATTTCATATTTTATATTTTGGAGGAAAAAATATTGCTTTCCTAATGTAAACTAAAAAAAAGTAAAGTTCAACAAATCTTGCTTTGTGTTCAAGTGAATTTTCAGCCACTTTCCCAGTACGTAGTGACTCCCCAACCTTCTTCCTCCCCACTCTATAGAACCACTATCAGCTCAGTCCTCCCTAGTAAGCTTTCTGCTACCTGACTCTAGCCAGGTGAGATCTGAGAGGATAGGGAAAGACAATTGCTAAAACATAATTCCTAAGAGATCCCAGCTTCCTGCTTCTGCCTCTTTTCTATTCTTCATTTCCCTCTACTGAATTTTCAGAAACAGGTTCTATCCCAACTGTTGGTGACGGAGAAGGCCCAGGGCATAGAGGGAGAAGCCTCTTGCTGGAGATTTCTGCTTGATTATCAATGGCTAATGTCCAGTCAAACTCTTGCTCATGGGAGATGGGCACGCAGGGTACAGTGCATAAATCAGAAGAACTGTTTTTGTCCAGTCTAGCTCTTCTGTTCCCGTTACTATGTGAGGCATAACTCTACGTTACATCTTCAGCATTCAGATTCTACAGCATCTTCAAATGCTTTATGTTCATTATTTTATCCAATACTTACATCTGAGTGATGGGGCAAGCATTGTTACTATTCACGTACAGAAAAGGAAACCAAAGCTCAGAGTGGTTATGTAATTAGCAGAAGGCACATAGCTGGTAAATGGGAAAGTTGCGTTTCAAACCAATGTACCCTTGAAGCCTGCACTTAACCACTTGACTACATTATTTCCCCTCTACACCCCAATATTCCTTATAAACCACCAGCTCTAAAAGGCCACAAGGTATCCCTGTCTTCATTTTCATAGATCACAAAATGCCATTAAATACTAATTTAATACTGTTTTCATATCTTTACTTGAATGCAAAGTGCTATAGTATTCTTACCAATTCCCTGAGGAAAAAAGTGATAATGCAGAAGGGGAAACGAGCCCCATCCTACCAGCTTACCCTTGCTTAGAGAATACCAGGAAGCCCCATTGGTGATGCCATCTGGGAAGTAATCTCCACAGTTCCAACCATGGTGCATCCATCCATGTGCGTAGGAGTAGACCTTGGCCAGCTGTAGGAAAAATGGGCAGGAATGACCTTGAGTGTTTCCAACTCATAGGGCAATGTTCACACTCAGAAGTAGGGGAAAGCCAAAAAACCCACTAGGTATAAACAATTTATTATTTGCTTTAGTGAAAGAGATAGAGATGGTGTGTGTGTGCGTGTGTGTGTGTGTGTGTGTGTGTGTAGTAGGCTAGAGTTAGGAAACCTGTATTCTGATTTTTCCACTGTCTTTAGTCCTAAAGTGAGGGGTGGCTCCCTGTAAGGGTACTATTTTCTTTTTTCTTTTTTTCTCTTTTTAAGATTTTTAAATTCATTATATTTAGAGAGAAAGACAGGGAGAGAGGAAGAAATGGAGAGAAACGTCAATGCATGGTTGCCCTTTACTTGCCTCCAGCTGCGGACCTGGCTGGAGACCTGGCTTGCAACCTGGTTATGTGCCCTGACTGGGAATCAAACCAGCAATCTTTGGGTTTGCAGGCTGATGCCACTGAGCCACCTGCCGGGGCTCCATTTTCTTTAAAAAAAATTCATTTTTAGTTTTTAAATTACAGTTGATAGCCAATATTATATTTAAAAAGTAAAACACAATTATTAGACATTTATTTACCTTATGAAGTGACCCCCCTTGTAAGTCTAATACTTGTCTGACCCCATACACAGTTTTTACAATGTTATTGCTGTATTTCACATCCTAGGGACTATTTTTACCATTGGCAATTTGAACTTCTTTTTTTTTTTAAATTTTATTTTTGTTGTATTACATCCACCCCCTTTCTGCTCTGAACTTCTTAATCATCTTCTAAGTGCATCATTTTCTAGCAAAGTTTTGTGGGGGGGGAAAAGCACGTAAGATAAACTTTTATGAGAAAAAGAGCTGTATTTTGGGGTGAAAGGGTTGTGTTGGAGAGAGTGGAATATATTTAGAATTGCTATTAATTCCCTTTCAGTACTATTTTATGACAATGAACAAAATTAGATACACTTGCATTACAAAGCAACAACTGGTATTATTATTCTCTGTGCAACTTATTAACTGATAAATTAATGTAATTAGTTACTGTAACAACCAATTAATATTATTTATATAAATTATGTTAGTCATAATATATTAACTATAAAATAATTTGCTAATTTTATTCTATTGCTGTTTTGACCTATCATGTAAATTTTCTATGTGCATGTTCTATTTTTCATTTATGGCCCATTACCATAAAATTGCAAATTACAGCCCCCCAAATTCACATATAATGCCACTTGAGTACCCCCAATACAGTTAGTCTTTGACATATTTCCTGCGTGTTGTTAGTTTAAGTACTTTTTTTTTATACTGTGGTGATTGTACTATAAAAGCTTTCCTTATTATTTACTTTTTCATGAATTTTTGGCTTATCACTCAAAACAAAATGTAATTTACTAGACTTTAAGCTTCTCATGGGCAAGCAGTGTTTTCAATTATTTTCTGTGGATTTGTACCAAACAGTGTCTTGTGTTAGTGACTTGATCTGTGCTCCTCTCCTGAGCACCGTGTGGCTGGCTGTACAAGCCACCATTCTGCATACCTTCTGGAAGAGCTTGTCATCAGGAGTAGGGGTACTGGTGGTGTGGTGGAGACCTCGGACTCGATGCTCCAGGGACTTATCATATGGGTAATTGGCCACCACTGCCCCTCCGTGAAGATTAGCCGAAAGGACAAAGTTGAATGAACGTATCCACTGGATCACGGCCCGGGTCTCGGGTTCCACCTGAAAAGAGATTAGAGGATTTGAATAATTTTGTTGGGAGATGGCCTGAGGAGATGACATGTCTGAATAAGACAGGTCCTACCAGCTATGAGAAGTATAGATAGGGAAATTTTGATCCTTTTGCATGATGGTTTTAAAAATTAAGTGGAATCCTAATATATACAACAGACAAAAGGAGAGCATTTAGGGCAGTGAAACCACTGCATGTGGTACATATCATGATACATTTGTCCAAAACCATATGATGTACCACACAAAAAGTGACCACTAATCTAAACAGACTATGGGCTTTGTGTTATAATAAGGATGAGTCAATGTAGGCTCATCTCTTGTAACAAATGCACTGCTATGGCGCCAGGTGTTGGTAATGAAAACTGTTTGTACTTTCCACTCAGTTGTGCTGTGAACCTAAAATTGCTCTAAAAATTAAGAGAGGAAGGAGGAGAGGGGAGGAGGATGGGGAGGGAGAAAGTGAGGGAGAGGGAGAGCGAAAGGGAAAAGGAGAGGTAGAGGGAAAGGGAGAACCAACCCAAGTTTGGTGTCTCTCTGGACCCTAGGAGAGGGTTCTCCAATTTACCCTCTGCTTCAGTGGATTCTGAGGCACCTTTACAGAGATTTAGGGCTCTGGTAAATAAGTTGGAAAATGCTGATTTGCAGAAATGGTTTTCAACCTATTCCTTTCCTAACACATCTACATGTGGCCATACTCAAATTTTATGGATTAGAAATAGTATAATACCTGCAGTTTGTCTAAGGAATGACATTCTACCCCTTTGTTGCACATTATAATGCTAATGAGGGATGGTATTTCAAGGAAAGCTATAAATCTTCTTGGGCTTGCATTATAAGTAAATAATTTACAGTCTTCAGTGAGTATTTTTCTTCCTCTCAGGGTAAATGTGTTTAAAGGTTATGTGGTGTTAATGTGTAAATGACTCCTGCTGGACCAACAGTGAGCTGTGAAGGCCCCATCTTCTCTATCCCAAGAGGAAATCAATGAATAAGGTTCAGTTTTACCTAATAAGAATGGATATAATACCAAGGGCACCTGTGACCAGGACCCAGCTGCCTTGAAGCAGTCCTTCTTTGTGTCCTAAGCCTCCATCGTTCCGAACAAAGTCATCTTCTTACTGCTTCCCTCCCTCAAGCCTGTCCCATCAGGTGCAATGAAGACTTACTTCTCATTCTCTTCTTGATCTTCTAAGATTCAGACAGAGGAGCAGTGGGCATCTAATTGTGATTGGCTCGGTGACCTTATTTTACTTCAATAAGCTAATACATCGGAACATCCTTCTGGCTGGATATTCCAACTAGTACCAAGTTATTTTTGATTTAGTATTTCCTTCAGCCAAGAGCATAGCTACTATCAGAAACCTAAACATACCAGCATGACTTTTGTTTCATTTCCAGCCAAGACTATTTTGTCTAAAAAACTCCCAATAGACAGCCTTACACTTGTTTTGTGTTTCTCTCACCAGTCTTTAAGTTTAGATATTCACAAACAGAATGTTTAGAACTATTCTATACAGTGTGAAAAACAGGCTGGTAGTGATGCCCTCAGGATGAGACAGGAAGTATCCTTGGGAGCAGGCCCACCAGCAGGATGAAATCATTCAGCTTACCAGGGGTGACAGTATAAGTCTCCTGGGGAGAATGGCTTGGGAACATCTAATAGGATCCTCTGACTGGGAGAATAAGGGAAATAAGAGTATGGTAAAGTAATCCAGGTTCATACAGAAAGTGAAGAGGAAAACTATACATAAGGGTAAGGCTTTTTGAACTCCTTTCTGTAGCTAACTGTTGATGAGCATACAACTCACATATGAAGATTTCTCCATAGAATGCTACAATTCTTTGTCGACAGTAAAGTGCAATAGAAAGAATGTTGGTTAGAAGTCAGAAGACCTGGGTTTTAACCCTGATTTCATCAATTATTGCTGTGTGAATTTAAATTATTTTTTACTAGCATAACTTCTATAAAATAAGGATGGATAGCACTGGTGATAAGCTCAAATGCTGTCAAAGGAAGAAGTTTACAAAATACTGTGCAACTGTATAATACCGATTTCACCTGCCTCACTACCATGACCACTAATATCAAACATTCTGTGAGCAGATGCCCCCTGGAGGGCCCTGTGCTGGGGGAGGGAATAGGTACAAGGAGGCATAAGACACAGTTATTGCTCTGGACTCATAAATATGGAGTCGAGTTGATGACAAATTCTTTCTTATGTAACTTCTTAAGAAAGTTTCTACTTATGTGAAGATTGCCAGAAGAAAGTCCAGGTGTTGATTTTCTTGCTTCTGTAATAAAATTTCTCTTCATACCTGGTTTTTCCAGTTGTCTGGAAGAGGCAAGTGGTGGTTGGGGCCTCCATACTTTTCATTATAGTAGATGTAAGTATTGAGGTCAGGAAAGTTGCGGTTCAGGTCCACTCCATTTGCATTGTTCCTGCCAACCAGATACTTAGAAATATCTGGGCCCTATGGGGAAAATGCAGAGATGAAAAATGAGAATTCCAGACTGAATCCTATATTTGAAGAACACTGTATAGTTCTTTTTAGGTATGAGCTCAATTTATCATCAAATGATGTAGCATTTTCCTCTTTAACTTATCCAAAGACCCAGTGGCATGGTTCAAGTTTCCTTGCAGACCACATACTGGAGGTATAGATCCCAGGAGAAGCTCTAACAAGAATAGAATGTTTCAGGATAATGAGGACCCCTATTTTTAAAAAACAATTTGATTGAGATATAACTTACATACCATAAAATTCACCCATTTGAAGTGCATAATTCAATGATTTTTAGGATGCTGATGGAGTTGTACAACCTTCACCACAGTCTAATTTGAGAATATTTCTATCACCCTAAAAGGAAACCTCATTCCCATTTATAGTCACTCCATTTATAGTTACTCTAGCCTTAGGGAATCATTTGTTTCTGTAGATCTGCCTTCTCAGGACATGTCACATATGTGGGATTACACATTATGTGTTTGGCCTTTTTCACTAGACAATGTTTTTGGGGTTCCTTCATGTTGTAGCATATATCAGCATTTCACTCCTTTTTACTGATGAAGAGTTCCATTATATGAATTTACGACATTTTGTTTACTCATTCACCAACTAATAGACTATATTGTTTCCTAGGATTGCCATAATGTGTTATCACAACTAGGTGGCTTATAACAACAGAAATTTGTTCTCCCATAATTCTGGAGGCTACAAGTTTAAAATCAGGGTATTGGCAGAGTTATGCTCATTAAAGTTTCTAGGGGAGGATCCTTCTTTGTCTCTCCAGGCTTCCAGTGGCTGCTAGCAATCTGTGGTGCTTCCTTGCTGGCACGTGGATCACTCCAATTTCTGCTTCCATCTTCGTATGGCCTTCTCCTCCATCTGTTTGCATCTCTGTATAAATGTCTTTCTTCTTATAATGACAACATGTATAGTTGATTTAAGGCCCACCCCCAATCCAGTATGACTTTATCCTTAATTGATTACATATGCAAAACCTTATTTCCAAATAAGGTCATGTTCACAGGTAGACAAGAGTTTTGGAGGATTCTATTTCAACCCAGTACATGGGCATTTGGGTTGTTCCCATTTTTTGGCTGTTGTAAATAATGCTGCTCTGACCATTTATGTACAAACCTTTGGATGGATGTTTGTTTTCATTTCCTTTGGGTAGATACCTAGGAGAACTGCTGGGTTATAAGGTAAGTCTATGTTTAATTTTTTCAGAAATAGCTAAACTATTCTCCAAAGTGGCTACACCATGAAAACCCCACCACTACTTTTAAATATCTAGAATCCTTGCTTATCTTTCTTTTGAGTAATATCAGCTTCATGCTTATACTTTAAATTTCTCTGCTGACACCTTAAATGTTATCATTTATTTGGTCATGTATTCATTTATTCATTCATTCATTTAGTTTACCAACATTTTATTTATCCAAGTTCATCTCTGATAGACCCTCTAATAGACACTGAGGAAAGATAATGAGACATTTTTCTAGTATTCTAAGAATTCTTAGTAAATATGGGGAGACAGATATTTATATTAAAAACTAAAATATATAAAGCAGTAGAATAGAGATATGCTCAAAGGCCCTTACAAATATTAAGATTCCATTTAATATTTTTGTTGGGACTGGAGAAGAGCAATAGTGTCCATTGGAGCCCCATGGACTGAGAGTAGAGTTCCACTTATGACTGTTCCTAGGAGTAGGGTGACTGGTTCGAGGCTGAGCAGCTAAAAATTCACAGATACTCCTAGTCTCATATTTTTTAAAGAATCTTTATTTTTCTCAGATTTTTTTCATTTTTTAAGGTATCCTGCTCATATTTTATTCTTAGATATTATTGAGAATGCAACTCTTTTGAAGTTATCTTATGTTTTCTACCTCCATTCTATCCAGTAAAAAATATTTATCTGATTTTTCAGTTTGGAGTGTGATTTTTTACTTCTATGAGATATTGACTTTTTTCTTTGTGCTTGTAGGGGTTTTTCTCTACTTGCCTATTTGTATTAACTAGCTAGTACCTGTTCCTATTAACAGCTATGTTAATTTACATGTCAGTATCACCACTCACACAGGGGCATTAGTTAGGTAGGCAGGTAAGGAATTCCCTTAATAGAGAAGGTTCCCATAAACAGTGTTGATGGTGTATTAGTTTTTTATTACTGCTGTAACAAACTATCACAAACATAGTGGCTTAAAACAGCACAAGTTCATTATCTTTTGGAGTGTTGGTGAGCAGAAGACTTAAATGAGTCTCACAGTACTAAAATAAAGATGTCAGCAGGGCTGTGTTTCTCCCACAGGCTTTAGGAGAGTCTATTCCTGTATCTAGAGGCCACTCACATTCCTTAGCTCATAATCCCTTCTTTCATCTTCAAAGACAGCAGCATAACATCTCCAGATCTCTCTGACTCTGACCTTCTGCCTCCTTCTTCCACATCCAAAGGACTTGCGATTGACTACACTAGACCCACCCAAATAATCCAGGATATGTTGAAGTTACTCGATTAGCAGCCTTAATTCCATCTGCAACTGTAATTCCCCCTTGCCATTATGTAACATGACATATTCACAGGTTCCAGGGATTAGGTCTTGGATATCTTTGAAGGAACAGGAAGGAGCATTATTCTACCTTACCTATAGTTGGCTTTCAAGTTTGAGGGTTAGGCAGGTCTTCCCCATGTAACCATGCAGATATTTTCCTCTAGGGTTGGCAGATAGCTCTGGGAGTTTGAGAATCTGATAGGTCCTCTTTGGATTTAAGTCCAAGATCTGCTCCCTCTGAACTCAAGCCTCAAGGCACTTCTCTGACTTCCAATGGAGGGGCAAAGTTTTGTTTCTTCATTTGTTAAGTCATGTCAGCAGGAAGTTGTGACATTGCCAAGGTCAGATTTGTGCTGGGTTCAATACATTGGCTCCATTCTCTTCCCTGCCTCTATACTCACTGCCCAACCCTATCCTCGTGTACATTTAAAATACTCCTGGGTTATGCAAGCACAGAGACAATATGGTTGGATCCATGGAATCAGAGTGGAGGGCGGTTGCCAGGTGCTGTGGGGAAGGGGAAGTGGGAACTAGTGAACAACAGGCATTTGGTTGAGCAAGAGGGATAAGTGTTGGGAATCTGCTGTACAACACTGTACCTAGAGTTAAAAATACTAATATTAAACACTCGAAATTTTGTCAAGAGGATAGATCTCGTCTTGAGTGTTCTTACCACAATAGAATTGAAAATATTTTAAGTAAAGCATTCAAATCTAGCCTTAAAAATTAAAAATGTTTAAGAATATCCCCAAATAAACATATTTTTAAATTAAAAAATACTTTAATTTATACCCCACCCCCAATCAGGTTTAAGCATAGCTTTTAAAGGAACATATTCATTATGTAAGACTTCATCCTTGAATATTCTAATTCAGTTGTGGGAAGCGGGGAGAGAGAGAATCTAGGAATGTGTATTTTAAAATATTCACTTATGATTCTAATGCACAGCCACAAAAAAATCACTATTTTAAAGTTAGGCAACTGACATTTGGAATTTATGTTAGTAAATAAAGTAAAAGCCCCTAGATGTTTGTTTCCTTCTCTCTCCCCTGCATATGCAACTCCAAAACAAAGAATTAAAAAGCTGAGTACTATAGTAGTAGAGGAAAAAATCTGCAGAAATAATGAATGAAGAATCTAGAATTCCTCACTCTGCAGTCCTGGGAAAAGCTTGATCTCTCTGACATCCCCCATTCCTTAAAATGAAAATGTGTGTTGTGGGAGGAAGAAGACAGAGCATTTAGGGTTTGAGGCTGAAAATTCAGGGAAGGAGGTCTATTTTGCAATATCTCTTCATACCTGTACATATAGTATGTTCCAGTTGACAAGTGTTGTCACAAATATTGCCTCATTGACCTGCTCAATAAAACCAGGAGGTCAGCTGGAAAGGTGTTGAGGGAACTGAAGCTCAGAGAGACCCTACATTTATTGCAGAGGGTTGGGTCTTCATACTCTATTTTATTTCCACTGCTTTTTTGTTTTTGTTTTCTCTCTCTCTCTCTCTCTTTCATAATGACAGTGGAATAGAGAGGACCATTGTCTACTGGCTTTTACTTTATTACTTAAGATGGCTTTATTCTTTGTTGTGTACCTGGGAGGCAGCCACCTCATAGCCATCTGGGTTCATGGATGGCATGATGTGAATGCGTGTGTCCTGGACCAGCCGGATGATGCGCTGGTTCCTGTTCCGGAACTCCTCGCACAGGAACTCCGACAGCTGCAGCAGCAACTCTCGGCCCAGCACCTCGTTGCCATGCATGTTCCCCACATACTTGACTTCCGGTTCCACTGCAAGTGTGAGAAAAACATGCAGAATGATTTTTTTTTTTTTTTTAATGGGGAAAGCTTGCAATTGATTCCTAATCTTGCAAAGGGACTATTCCCCTCTTTTTCAATAATGAACTAAAAAAAAATCTCATGCTTCATTTGGGTCTTTCCCAGTAATACTTGAGCCCCTTTCAAAAATTGCAATTATAAATGCTACAAAAACTCATTCTGGGGATAGTAATGACTACCACTTATTGAACTTCTACTATGTACTAGGCATTTATGCTCACTACTAATCTTCACAGAAAACCTGAAAGTGGTCATTATTAGCCCTACGATGAGGGTACTGGGGAGGAATGACGTTAATTAATCTGAAGTCATCTAGCTAAT
Organism: Noctilio leporinus; assembly: GCA_004026585.1. Classification (NCBI taxonomy): domain Eukaryota; kingdom Metazoa; phylum Chordata; class Mammalia; order Chiroptera; family Noctilionidae; genus Noctilio; species Noctilio leporinus. Next base: position 16,377 of record PVIW01001101.1, on the reverse strand, counting down.
TAATGTGATAGAGGCCAGAGTTCAGGAAGCTTTACAGAAGTGCGCTGCTTCTTTGAGACAATCTTTTTAGGATAAGGGTGCTGTTTTCCCAAGACCTGCTTGAATACAATTCTCTAGGTTATAGCATGAATGTTTCTGATCATGTTGGTTGAAAACTTGATTTTCCTGCTACTCAGGAAACTAAAACCTATCCTTAACATCTGAGTACGTTGTTTTGCAGCACAAAGTAAGGAATCTACATGTCTCATCCCTTCCTTAATCTTTGGCTATGTTAACTGCTCAATTCAAGTAAGAACTGAGGTCATGAAAGAGCCTCCAGAACCACTTAAAGAAAAGCACTCTTGCCCCTTTTTAAAGGAAGGAGAGGAGAAGGAGAAAAACTCTGGTCAAGTGATTTATCTTCTAATCTCCATAATTTTTCTGATTCTGGATCTCTTCATCTTCGTATTTCCAAATCCTCCTCAACATCCTTGTAGGTTCTGGGAAGCCATCCTGGGCTCTCCCTACTGGGAACTTCCCTTACATGGTACTTAACACTTTCTACTCTGAGTTTTACCTAATTTTGCACATTTTATTTTGTTTTTTACTATGTACAATTACAATTTTTTGTTATTTATCTTAGGATGCCTATAGTAGTCTTTCCAAATAAAATGTCTATAACCCATATGGATTGTGTAGTAAATTTCCTATAGCATATAGTCTTTCATTTTAATGCACTTCTTTAATCTTAGATTATGTCTTTCTTACTTTTCTTGGTGTTAAAATATCCTTCCTTTCAGGAAAGGATGGTGATAGCAGATGGCAGGTTGTATTCTTCAACATCCTTGTTCAGTAAAATGAAATTGGGAAAAAATATTTTTGTCCCCTCCAATCTCTCTTATTTATTAAAAATGTAGTTTTTAAACTTCTGTGGAATCCAAAAGTTGGCAACTACTGCTCTACAGAAACTAGCAATAGTGCCTTGCACTTAGTGGGTGATTAATGTCAAAATCTTTTGTCTCTACTTTCAATATATGCAAATACGACCACTTTTCATAACAACCACTGCTATCTCTTTGGTTTAAGCCCCCACACTCTCATGCTAGGATTGTTATAATAAATTTCCTACTTAAAACTCCTTGCATCTGCCCAGCCCTATTAAAATGCATTCTCCTGAATTGGGGGTTGGCAAACTTTCTGTACAGGGCAAGATAGCAAATAGTTGGGATTTGTGGACTATAATGTCTCTGTCACAGCTACCCAAATCTTGCGGCAAAAGCACTCATAGACAACACAGAAACAAACAGGTGGGACTGCGTTTCAAAGAAACTTTATTTACCAAAACAGTTACCTGGTCCTAGGTCTGGAGTCCTCTCACCCCTGCTTTGAGTGGTCTTTACATTGTCTGAGTCAGATCATGTCACTGTTCTGTTTAAAATCCTCTGTGGCTTCTTAGCTCAAAGGAAAAGCCAAATTCTTTACAAAAGCCTGTAAGTCCATACATAGGAGGTGTCCTCCTGCTGGGTTTCTGTAACCATACTGCTCTGACCTCTTCTCTTGCTTTCCCATTGTTCACTCTCGGGAAGCTGCAGGGGACTCCTTGTTGTTCCCCACACATGCCAAGCTCCTGCTCTTTTCTCTGCCCACAATGTTTTCCTTTCTAATATCGGGTTTTGACCATCAAATGTTCAAGTATCACCTTGACAGAGAAGCTTTTCCTAAGTAGCACTCACCTCTCCCCTACTCAATCTATAGTGCTCTTTCTTTCCTGGTTTATGTTTTTCTATAGCACTTATTTTCATATATTATATTTACGTAGTTACCCATTTATTGCCAGTCTTACCCAGCTGGAATTAAGGTCCTGAGGGTTGAGTCTTTGTTTTATTCTCTGTTACATGTTCAGAGTCTACAAAAAGTGTTTGCATATAGTGGATAATCAAAAATATTTGTGTTGCTGGTTCAATTCCCCAGTCAGGGCACATAACGAGGTTGCAAGCCAGGTCTCCAGCCAGGTCCGTAGCTGGAGGCAAGTGAAAGGCAACCATACATTGATATCTCTCTTCCTCTCTGCCTCTATCCTTTCCCGTCTCTCTAAAAATAATAAATAAAATCTTTAAAATATATTTGTGGAATAAATAATGAATAAATGAAAGAAATAAAAGGATGAACAGCTAATTTACAGGTATCAGAGAAAAGAAGGATCAAAATGAAAATTTAGATCCAGAAAGGCTTGAATGCTAGAAAGTAGAGGGGTTGCCCAGAATGGTGCATGGAGTAAAGAGGGGCTAACCCTACCCTGTCCATTAGTACCCACGAGCTTCCACAATGAACATACAACGTGAGTAAAAAGCCAGGTGATTGCTATACAAGTGAGGTTTCAAAGCAAGGCCTTTATCCTCACTTAATCATTCAGCCTTTCTTGAGCCATTTCCCAACACCCTCCCACTTTCCCCAGTGGCCATGTAATGTTCTGAAGCTGTCTTGGACAGAACCCACCTGGTGAGGTTGACACTGAACGTTTTTAAGTGGGGTGTGTCTGTATGTGTGTGAGAAGATTATGTCAGTATTTAGGATAATTGTTCTGGCATCTCCATGCTAAATGGGAGGCTCAGAGATTGGTGGCAGGTAGGAGTTAGGAGCTTCACACAATCATTTAGGCAGGCTGTGATGAAGTCAGGGCTAGGTGGAAGGTGTGAAAGTAGAGCAGAAAAGAGATTTGAGGTTGACTGAAGGAGGAATTGACATAACTTGAATGTCACAATTGTTATAAGTAAAGCAGTGAGAAATTAGAAACAAATGTCCTTCAATAAATGAATAGGATTACACAATGCAATAGGATGTTATACACCCAAAAATGATGACATAGATCTATATTTGCAGTCATTCATAAAAGACTATGAAATGAGGGCCCTGGCTGAGTAGCTCAGTTGGTTAGAACACCGTCCTCAATATGCCAAGGTTGCAGGTTACATCTCTGGTTCGAGCACATACAAGAAGCAATCAATAAATGCATGAAGAAGTGGAACAACTCTCTCTCTCCCCACCCCCTTCCTCTATCTATCTAAAAAAATTAGCCAATAAAAAAGACTATGAAATGTGATATGCAGTTATAATATGATTCCAATTTTATATAATTATGTGTGTGTAAGAGGGGTTCAACTATGCATACAAAAATGTCTGGAAGGATGTATTAACAATAGTTAGCTGTGAGTGGTGAGATTATGAGTTTTTCATTTTTTTCCTTCTCTAATTTCTAGTTTTAATCCAAACATCCAAGGCTTTTATAATAAAAACAAACTAACAAAAAATAACCCCAATAAAAATACCCCAGACCTCAAACCCTCTCTCAGATGCCATACTGTATCTCATTGTCATTCCCCAAAGAAATATCTCTAAACCCCTCTAAGTTTCCTTGCAGAATTAGAAGGGCTAAGTGTTTCTGCTTTTGTCTCCTGAGACACTGCATAGGGAAAAGACAGATACTAGTAAAGGGTGGGATTGGGGGTGATGGGAGAAAAGGAAAGCATCAGGATAGGAGCTGGGAAGATGATTCATTTCACCATTTAGGTCTTGAGCAACCAAAACCCCCAGAAGAGGAAGGAACTGGAGACTGGGTTGGGATTACAGGTCCCGGGAGGCAGGGGCGATATGAGGTCTAAGAAGGGAAAACCACTTGGCACAGGCTAAGGAAGAAGTGATCCTTTACAGGGAGTGGGGCCCACAGACCTCCCCACAACTCCCCCTCCCCCTCCCCCCATGCCTGGATTTGTAAGCAACGGTTCTGCCCTCTACACTCCAAGAACTGCTCGGGGCTTACAGAGCTCGTGGAAGCCAGGGTGGTCGCTGAATTCCAGCACGTAGAGGTGTCTGCCCTTCACACTGCGCCCGATGCTGTAAAGCCGTGTGATGTGGGGGCACTCGTTGTGCACTTTGTACAGCGTCCGCACCAGGTCATCATAGCGGTGGTGGCGAAAGGTCACCGGGGCAACCCACTTGAAGAGGAGGAGGAGGTGGAGGAAGACTGAGAGCAGGCCTGACATCTCGGGGGCCTTTTTCAGAGAGAACCACTGAAATCAGTCCCACTTCTCCCCAAAAACCTGTCTTCTTCACTAGTCAAGATCCAAGGCCTGGGAACCAGCTCTTCCCAGTTTCCTGCTAGTAAACAAAGGTGCGACGGTACCTGGGAAGGAAATTCAGGACAGTCTGGTCCAAAACTGGAAATTATTTATGTAGCTCTGGAATGAATAGTTGCTTACCTCTCTTCCCTCATTTCTCTGTCTCTCCTAATACAGGAAAACCTTCTGAAGGGTTTTTGCATTTCCTCAGATTGGATAGTTTCACTGATTCTGGTTTACTGATTAACTGCACTGTAAACAGGCTTCAATAAATAGTTGCTTATAACCCTTTGGTTCCCAGAGAATTTTGAGAAACCTGACCTAGGCTGGTTCCCTATATTATAATTTGAAAAGGTGTACTAAGCTAAAGCTCTCTGTCCCTTCCCATCCATCACATATACTGCTGCCAAACTATCTTTTTTCTTAAAATGTTATTTATTTCTAGAGACTGGGGAAAGGAGGGAGAAAGAGGGAGAGAAATATTGATGTGAGGAAGAAACATCAATAGGTTGCCTCTCCTACATGCTCCTGTCTGGGACCCAACCCCAACCAAGCATTTGCTCCAACTAGCATCCAACTGGCAACTCTTTCTTTGCTTTGCAGGATAATGTCCAACAAACTGAGCCACACCGGTCAGGGCCAGGGTAGCTTTCTGAAGCACAACTCTATCTTGTCCCTTTTCTCCTCAAAAATCTTTCAATAGATACCACTGAGAAAATTAAAAGATAAGCCACAGGATGGGGGTAAATGATTTAAAACCATATATCCGATAATATATCCAGAATGCATCAAGAACTCTTACAATAATAAAACAACCCAATTTTAAAATGAACAAAATATTTGAATAGACAATTTATTAGAGTAGATATATGAATAGCTAATAGGTACATTTAAAGATGTTGCACATCACTATTCATTAAGGAAATGCAAACTGAAAACCACAATGAAATATCACTTCACATCCACTAGAACAGCTATAACAAGTGTTGGTAAGAATAGGGAAAAACTGGAAACTACATACGGGAGCTGGAAGAAGTAGGTTAACAGTTTTAAGTACACAGAACAACATTTATTTTTATATTTTATTCATTAATTATTATATTATTTATTTGTGTTACAACAGTAAACCTACTTTTGCCCACCCTGTAAATTGCTAGTGAGAACATCAATGGCACAGACACTTTGGAAAAAAAGGGTTGCAATTTCTTAAAAGGTTAGATATAAAACTTACTATATAACCCAGCAATTTCACTTTGAGGTATCTACCTAAAAGAAACATATGTCCACACAAAAATTTGTTTATGAATGTCCATAGCAGTATTATTCCCACTAGACAAAAGTGGAAACAGTCCAAATATTCATTAACTGGTGAATGAATAAATGAAATGTGGCCTAGCTATACAATGGAATTACACTGATGTGAAAAGGAGTGAAGTATTGATACATTGTACAATATGAATGAACCTTCAAAATATTACGCTCAGTGAAAGAAGTCATACATAAAAGACCATGTATTATGTGACCCAATTTACACGAAATGTTTAGAATATAGAGATAGAAAGTAAATTAGAGGTTACCGAGGGATAGAGAAGAAATATAGAGCAGTTATAAATGCACTCAAGGTTTTTTCTCAGGCTAAGAAGCATGTTCTAAAATGAGATTGGGGTGACTGTTCAACTCTGTAAATATACCAAATTCATTGAATTGTATATTTAGATCAGGTAAATTTTATGGCATACAAATTATATTGCAATAAAGCTGCTTAAAAAAAGAAATAAAAAATAATTAAATACAGCCCCCAAAAGTTAACTGTAAAGGTATCCTACAACACAACAGCTTTACTCCTGAGGACCTACCTAGGAAAACAGACTTCTACACAAGAATTAATCATAATAGCCCAAAAGTGTCCATCAACCAGTATATAAATAAAGTGTGGTATATTAGTACAATTAGACACTGTTCAGCAATAGAAAGGAATAAAATACAAATACAAGAAGCTACAACATGGATGGATTTCAGAAACCCTGTGCTCAGTGGAAAAAGTCAAAACGTATTGTATGATTCCATTTATACGAAATTTCCTGAAAAAGTAAAGTGACAGACCAAAGTACAATAGTGATTGCCTAGGGCTAGGGAAGGGCATGAGAGATCTTGGTGGAGTGATGAGGGGTTCCAAAACCGGCTGACAGTGATGGTTGTACAACTAGGTAAATTCACTAGAAATCATTGAACTGTACACTTAAAATGGGTGAATTTTATGGTATGCAAATCATAGCTCAAAAAAGTTTTTTATTTTGTTAAAAAAAATAAAAAACAAAAACTAAGGTTCAGTGGATGCCTCAGCCTGGTCTCCAAGTTCTTTTTACCAGGCCCAGTTGTGACTTGTCATTCTGTCCTTCACTCCAGTGCAGCCCCACCGCACCCCTACTGTCATGTGAATAGGTCCTCATCACCTTCCCAGTATTGCATCTGCTGTTTTCCAGGTAGCTTAACCCAGCTCCAAATCCTGGGTCTTCCTCATGTCCTTTTGTAATTGCTGCTTTAATCAGTCTTTGCACCTCCATTTCTTATTACTTTGCCTGTAATGCACTTACCATTGTGCAGGTGCACAAGGATAGTGCAGCCCTGCTAACACTGTTCCTGCCCTCTAGAATGACCACCAGTCTCTAGCACAGAACCTGGCATAGGTGCACATTTGTGGAATGAAGAAATGGAGGATAACATTTAAACCCAGCTATTCCCTCTTGGATATATTAGGTGAACACTGAGTAACCAGGCCAGTCTGGTCCACAAATGGCATAGAGAATTAGCCCAAGGTAAGTACCAAGTTGGCAGTACCGCAGGGCTACAGGCTTACACCCACTGCTAAGATCCCATAATTTGCTGATGAGATCCTGACATCCCAGGTGGTGAAGGCAGGATCAGGAAAGAAGGCTGATAAAGCAGCACTAATGCTGTCCCACATTAAGTCCTTGATGTAGGACGACAGCTACCACCACTACTGAAGGTTTGTTTGGCTTAGTGGCCCCTAGATATCTCCAAATTGTTCTTCTGCAGACTCCTCATTTCTCTGGCAAATGTGCCTATAGTTCTTATGGGGACCTCACTCATTCTAACAGATGACTCCAATCCTCTAGGACATAGATACATCCTCCCTGCCTGCTTACGCTTCAAGTTGTAAACAGGGAATACCTTCTGTGTATCAAGACTGAGGTTGGTGCTCCTTCCCTGGATTCCACCTAGAGTGCCAGTGCATGTGCCCTGAAGCCAGAGGGCACACAATGCTTCTCAATGCAACCAGAGCTAGAAGGAGCTTAAATGTCAGAGGGATATGCTACTTTAAAAAAATTTTATAGCTTCATTGAGACATAACTGATATATAACATTTAAACTGTACAATGTGGTACGAAATGGTGACCACCACAATAAGGTTAGTTAACACCTGTGCCACCTCACATAGTTTTATTTATTTGTGTGTGTGTGTGTGTGTGTGTGTGTGTGTGCTGACAACATTTAAGGTCTACTCTCCTAGCAACTTTCAAGTATGTAATACAGTATCATTAACTGTAGTCACCATGCTGTATATTAGATCCCCAGTAGTTATTTATCTTATAGCTGGGAGTTTGAAACATCTACTTTTCCTCATCACCAAGTCACTGCCAAATCTTCTTGCCCTTACACAAGAGCTGTTTGGGATGGTTTTATTTCATTTGAAGCACCCGGGGATTTTATTGCAGGTTGGGGTCCCCAACATGTACCCTTTTGCATTTCCATTAGCAATGAATAAGTGGTCTTGTTGCTCCACATCCTCACCAGTATTTGGTGTTTTCGGTATTCTGGATTTGAGTCAGTTTGTTTCAATTTACACTGCCTGGTAATATAAGATGCAGAGCATCTTTTCTTAAGCTATTTGTCATCTGTGTATTTTTTTTTTTTTTTTTTTTCGTGTGTGTGTGTATGGGGTGTCTGCTAAGGTCTTTGGCCTATTTTTCTACTGGGTTATTTTCTTTTTTGAGTCTTAAGTCATTTTTATATTTTGGGTAACAGTTTTTTCTCAGATGTGTCTTCTGTAAATGTTTTCTCCCAGTTTATGCTTATCTTCTCATTCTCTTAACATCTTTTGTAGAGTAAAAAAATGTATCTAAAAAGTCATAGCCACACCCAAGGTCATCTAGATTTTCTCTTCCGTCATCTTCTAGGAGTTTTATAATTTTGTATTTCAATAGGCTATGATCCATGTTTTAGTTGATATTTGAGAGGGGTGTGATGTCTGTGTCTAGATGCATTTTTTGCAAGTGGATGTCAAGTTGTTCTATCACTGCTGTTGAAAAGATTCTTTTTTTCCCCCCATATTGCTTTTGCTCCTTTGTTCACTTGAATATATTTACATAGGTCTCTCTCTGGGCAATCTCTTCTGTCCCACTGTCCTATTTGTATATCCTTTTACTCATATAAAGGTGTTAACTGTCTTGCTTAAACTGCTATGTTGTATTAAGTCTTGAAGTAACATTGTGTGAGTCTTCCAAGTTTGTTATTTCCTTCACGTTGTGTTGGCTATTCTGGGTCTTTTGCCTCTTCATGAAAACTTACAAATCAATTTGTTGACATCCACAAAATAACTTATTGGGATTTTGATCATTGCATGGAATCTATAGATCAAGTTGGGAAGAAGTAGTATATTGACAATATTGAGTCCTCCTATCTATGAACTTTGAATAGCTCTCTCTTTTTCTAGTTCTTCTTTGATTTGTTTTAATCAGTTTTGTAGTTTTTCTCAAATAAATCCTGTACATATTTTATAAGACTTATACCCAAGTAGTTCATACTTTTAGATGCTAATGTAAATGGCATTGTATTTTAAAATTTAAATTCAGAAAGTTGCTACTTGAAGGGTCTGTTTCTAACTTTTGAAAACAGTCACTACTAAGTAACAAGCCTTAGGAAGCCCACCGTGATCTATCTCTACCTCTCTTAACACCTACTTTGTCAGTCTCATTTTTTGGTGCTCCCATCCTGACAAATGATGTTGTTCCAATATTAAACTTTGTTGCATTCTTGAAAGGTCCTTGAGCTGAGGTCTTCACACTATTATCCGAGCTTTTATTTTTAACAGCTTTATTGAGATAGAACTCATATACTATACAATCCACCCTTTTCAAGTATGCAGTTCAGTTTGTGTAGAAATGTTTTAATTCTTTTAGGAGGATACCTAGAAGAGGAATTGCTTGGTTATGTGACAGTTCAATGTTTGACATTTTGAGGAACTGTCAAAATATATTTCAAAGTGGCTGCACCATTTTATATTCTTACTATTAAGGTATGAGGATCCCAACTTTTCCAAATCCTTGCCAACATTTATTACAATCTGGTATTTTTTTTTGTTATAGCCATCCTAGGGGGTATGAAGTGGTATCTCATAGTTTTAATTGAGATCTCACTAATGACTAATGCTATTGAATATCTTTCTTGTTCTTGCTGGCCATTTATATATCTTCTCTGAAGACATATTTATTGCCATCTTTTGCCCATTTAAAATTTGACTAATATATTTTCTCATCTTTAACCTCTCCCTGCTCTTTTTCATACATAGCTAGCACTACATTCCCCTTATATAGTTTTATCATATTTGAAATTGTTTGATTAAGGTTTACCTTCCTATGAGACTGTTGAGTCTGAAAAAGGGAGATAGCATCTGTCTTATACACTATTTTGTTCACTGTTGGTCCAATACCTTAGGTAAGGGGTTACCAACTCCTAAGGCATGGACCAGTACTGGTCCATGACCTGTTAGGAACTGGGCTGCACTGCAGGAGATGAGCAGATTAAAGTCTAGTCAGGGGGTAAGAGGGGTGCCTGGGCCAGCGAGACAGGCGAAATGGTGTCACTGATGCTGCTGCTCCAAACTATACCATTCTGCCTGGCCCATATGGGACCCTGTCTTGGCCATGATGATCCACAGCTTTCAGAGCAGCCACTGAAAATTCTCCTTCTAGGCCTGGATGCTGATGGCTACCAAGACACTTCATGAAATCTGCAGAGAAGTAAGCTGATGAATTGCATATGCCAACCCTCCCCAAAATGATGTTTGGAGACAATGTTTTAAGAATCCAGCACTGTTCTGTTTTGGGATCAAGTTCAATGCTACAGATGCCTTATGATATATAAACAACTGTCAAGGCAGGCTCAATGTAGCCCTATGCTGAAGAGGGGTAGGAAAGCAGGGCAGAAGGAGAGGTTATGAAACTGGATGACTGGACCCATACAACAGATTATGGGGGAACATTACTTGGGGGAATCACTCAAGTATAATCCACCATGATACAGAGAAATTGAAAGGCAGAGAAGAGATTAAGTTTTTTGAAGATGTTGACCCAGTTGAGGATGAACTTGATGATCTAAGTGTGAAAATTAGAGTAAGGCCTTGCAGCCTTTTCCTTCCATTGTTGTTGTTTTATTTTAGAATTGATGGAGCTCTGATCAGAATGAATGACATGAGACTTTGAGGCTGACAACACCTACATATTATGAGAATATACATCACAAGAGAGCAAAATTGCTAATTTAACGCACATCCCTCCTTCCTTCTTCATGGAGCCCAATGAAGTAGCATAGTATTTACTGATCAAGGAGGCACTTTTTAAGAAGTTAATATTTCCAGGAAGAATTGATCATAATGCTACAGATTCATAAGAAAATATAGGTGTAGAATAGAATGTGGCATACCACCTGCTCACCATGGAATCTGATTGAGACCGTGGCTGTGTGGATGCGGGTATTTCTATTATGAGAATTAATTGCCTGGTCTATGTGCAGATTTTCAGTAGCCTTAAAGGACAAAAATAAAAGAAGGTTACAGTCAAAATAAATACATAAATAAATAAAATTTAGAAGAGTCAAGGCAGAGTATCCTGAGATTGCCACAAAACACTGAAAAACCTGCTTCCATTTCCAGCATGGTATCCTTGTCAAGCAGGGTTTCCTGAAGTGACAGCAACCAAAATGAGATTACAGAGGAGGTTGGACATAAGCAACACACTTCAGGTGTCACTGCCTCCCATCAACCCCAGATGGGACCATTTTGGTTGCAGCAAAACAAGCTCAGGGCTCCTACTGATTCTGCATTACGGTGACCTGTATATTTTTTTCATTACATATTACAATGTAATAATAGAAATACAGTACACAATAAATGTAATATGCTTGTATCAAATCGAAACCATCACCCTTTCGCACCCTTCCCCAGTCTGTGGCAAAATTGTCTTCAAGGATAACAGTGCATGTTGCCATAAAGGTTGAGGACCCCTGTTTTACATGGTTTAGGCTTCCTGGTACGTTCCACATGCTCAAACATTTACTGAATTATATTTAAGTTGATATTCACATGGTTTCTCCTGTTGTGTCAGGATTGCTGTCTTCAGGGAAAAAGGTTGAGGGGTCACCTCCTCTCTAACCATTTGCTTTCCTGTCTCCACTGATGAGGGGCTGTCCCTCAAGATGGGGGGCTGTGCATATCTGAGTTATGTGCAGAATGACTGCAGCTTCCATAGCATGGGAGGATCCCTGCAGGGAAACGTAGAATGCTAAGTGTATGCATGGCACCATTTAGGCAAGAGAACTCGGTGGACTGCATTTTAATATAGTTTGGTGCTCCCACCGCCGGAACACATCCCACCATCGCCATCACTCTTCAGGTGGTTGGCTGCCTCCTGACCATCCCTTAAAATCAGGCTCAAACCTGATATTGCCTCTTAGAAGCCACTAGGTGGGCTGACCCTCATCTGTGCCCCTTGCATCCAGTGCACACTCTGCCATGTTCCTGACCACACCAGGATAACTGTCTTTTATTTGCTTACCACCCCTGCCCCCACCCTCCAACATCCAAGGCCATGTGCCTTTTTGTTGCCTCAGCAACTAGCACATACTAGATGCCCAGTAAGTACCTGTAAGAAGAAAGGAAAGAAAAAAAATTGTGAAAATAAAAAATAGAATTAGCTCTGGCTGGTGGCATAGTGGAAAAGGCACCAGCCTGCAAACCCAAAGGTTGCTGGTGCTATTCCCAGCCAGGGTACATGTCCAGGTTGCAAGCCAGGTCTCCAGCCAGGTCCATAGCTGGAGGCAAGTGAAAGGCAGCCATACATTGATGTCTTTCTCTCCCTTTCTTCCTCTCTCCCTATCCCTCTCTTTAAAAATAATAAATAAAATCTTCTTTTTTTTTTAAATAAAATTAGATGGTATCTTAGTCTGCTCAGGCTGTTATAAAATACCATGAATGGGGTGATCTAAACAATTTATTTCTCCTAGTTCTGGAGACAGAGAAGCCAAGACAAAGATGTCAGCAGACTGATTTGGTGTCTGGATAGAGCCCTCTTCCTTCTTTGCAGATGGCCACCTTCTTGCTGTGTCCTCACATGGGCTAGAGACAGAAACCTTCCTTGTGTCTCATGTTGTAAGGGAACTAATTTCATTTATGAGGGCTCGATCCTTACCACTTGTTCACTTCCCAGAAAGCCCCACCTCGAAATGACATCAAACTTGGGATTAGGGCTTTAACATAGAAACTTTAGAAAGATACATTAAATCTGTAGCAGGGAGAAAGTAGAAAAAAAAAAAAAAAGGATAGAAAATAGGAATAAAAGATGGAAATGTAGAGAAAACAAATAAATATCATTCTGAGTTATTGTTTATGTAATAATGGACAATTTGAGTGAGCTATGAATTGACAGTAAATTACAGCTGATCCTTGACCATGAGTTGGAGTTGCGTGGGTCCACTTGTACATGAGTGTGTTTCAATAAATACTGTATTTTTCTTATGACTTTCTTGATAACATTTTTTATCTAACTTACTTTATTGAAATAATACAACATCGAATACATAGACTACAATATTACATATAACATACAAAGTGTATGTTAATTAACTGTTATCTTACAGGCTTTTTGGGAAGTCAAAAGTTATGTGCAGGTTTTTGACTATGCAGGGCACCAGTGTCCCTAACCCCATGTTGCTCAAGGGACAACTGTAGTTTTAAATGCTCATTACAAGACCAGAGCCCAGGAATAAGCTCAGAAACTAGGCCAGCTTGTTGAGATTTTCCTGGATGGCTATGATTGACATTTAAAATCCAGGTAGCTTAGCTCACAGCTGATGAAGACATAATTCAATATCTTTTATGATGCACTTGCATACATCAGGCCCTGTTCTCTCCACTACAGGAACTTGGCATCCACTCAGAGTTAGAAACATACTATATTGACTCCATTAGGATGGCTGCATAACGCTCCAAACAACTCCCACTTTGCCAGATGCTGAAGCCACTGAAGAGTCCTGCAAAGAGGGGAAACAGGTCAGAGATGATGGGAAACTGCCCAAGATTCACATTAAGCCCTGACAGTATAGCTTAAGTTCTATGTGCTTCCCCGCTCCACTAGTCAGTTAACCTGCATTTCACCTTCATCCTTTTGTTCTTTCGTGAAACCAAAATGACTAATTTACATGGGCCAGGCACCAGGTTAGGCATGAGTAATAGATACTACCTAGAGAAGACGATGGTCACAGTCTCTGCCTCCAGAGAGCTGAGTCATTTGTGAGAATAGACATTAAGCAGGCAATGAGAGGTATGTGGAATGTTACACAGGCAAACGTGGGGTGCAGACCTGGCCAGCAAAGCAGGGTGACCACTCTGAAGAAATGAAGACTCCTTTAGGAGTTAGCAAAGGAAAGTTGGAGCTACAGGGTGGAAAAAGTGAGCCAAGCAGATGGTACAATATATGCAGATACATAGAGAAGGTACGTTTGAGGATCTGGGCTGGGGATGGCAAATGACAAAAATTTTTGTATGCACACCTGTGGGACTTCATCCTAAAACAATTATAGTCCCAGCTTCTAATCACAAAACTCCTTCCCCACAGCAAGAGAAAATCATTTAATTCTAAATCACTTGATTTTCATACATACCAAAGGCCTGTAAGATGCTTGGTTTGAATGAAATTTCCTGGCCTGCAGTAGCAGATGTAAGACACTAGGGGGCTGGATCCTACAGGAACTGCTTTCCTCAAAACTCCCGATGCCAAGCCCTGCCACCCCAACATCACTGTGAAACTGTCCACAGGAGGGAATGTTCAGAGCTTGGGGAGAGTCTGTCCATCCCTGGTTCCTGGACTAACACTTGGATTAGTGAAGTTAGTTATACCATTACCAGTTATAATTTTTACAATTGGTCCTTCCTCTGCTTCAAAATAACTGCTTCCTGCCTTCCTATAGCTGGCAGGCTGTCTGGGTTCTGGGCACACAGCTCCATTCTCCCTCTTCCCTTCTCTGAAGCTGGCTGTATCCCACAAAGGATTAGAAAATCCCTTGTTAAATTCTGACAGTCAGGAAAGAGTAGAAACCCTGCCTTCAAAATTCTTATGCCAGGTGCTAGTGATTATTTTGTGAGTTATTTAAATGTCCAATAACTGTTGTACACCTGAAACTGATATGTGTCAACTGTAATTGAAAAAAATTTTTAATTATTTAAAAATTTTCAGAGGAGGGAAAGATGGCGACAGAGTAGAGAGCAGTGCTGATGGTGTTCTCGAGTACCAGAGCAACTAGAGGACAGGATAGGGAACACGACACGTCTTCAGGTCCCTAAGAATTGGAGCGGGCAGCATCTGGACACAGGGGAGCACAGCCCAGAGGCAGAGGAGGCCAGCAGGACAGTAGGTGAGGCATTCCGACCGACTGGCCTGCCGGCCGAGGTCGGCTCTGGCCAGTGGTGGCTCTGCCCGGAGGGGCGCATTTGACTGAGGCCAGCTTCGGGCTTCATGGCAACTAGAAGTGTGAGCAGTGAAGTGTGGGCAGCGAGGGCAAACGCTGTAGGGAATGAGGAATCGAACTCCTGCAGGGCAGGGACTGTGTGAGAGACTAGCTCCGGCAACAGGAAGAGGAAGCTCCTCACCGGGCTAGAGGTGGAGGAGAAGAATCCTGCAAGGAGCAGGAGCAGGAGAGCGGGGAAGTGCACCGGCCAGGGCTGCGAGAGGGCCGGAAACGGTGCTGCTGGGACACTGGGGAAACAGCAGCTTGAAGCCCCTGTGATGGGGGAGGCCCAGCCCTGCACACCCACACAGGCCCCCAGGCTCCGTGGAAACTCCAAACTGCGAGCTGGGAACTAGTAGCGGGAGCAACTGACCTGCCCTTGCCCGAGACAAAGGCCGCAGATCACAGAGGCCGTGTAAAGGACTCCTCAGAGAGCTGGTCGGCTTGGAGGTTTGGCTCTCGCTCGGGGGAGCTGGGCAGTGTTGGTGGACCCCCGGCACTGTTGATGGACAGGGGCTGCCTCCACTGGGAACTGCGGGGGCGGGTCCAGTTGTTGCAGGGACCAGGGAGATTTCGCGGGCTGCCCTGCAGGGGTGCTGGGTGCTCTTCGCAGGCAGGAACCTCCGCCAGGAGTGGGAGGGGACACGCTGCGGTCTCCAGAATACCGGCAGCCCTAAAACCCAGCTAGGCTATGGAAGGCCCAGCCTACCTGGGGGCTGACACTCAGAATTAGCCCTGACTGACAATCAGAGGCCCTGCCACATGCCAAGACCTGACCAAGAAAAAGAGGCAGCCTCAGGAAATGGATTGCTGCTAATCTCAAGCACCTGAGTTATATGGAGAGCTATATGAACTATTAATCCCCAACATATCCTTTTCAAAAGTTACTTCTCACATATTCTTAATTCCCCCCTATCTCAATCCACCTAAATAGCCAAGACCCTCCCCCTACTCTTGAATTAAAGTCTGCTCACTCTCTGGCTACAACGCATTCCCAGTCCTCAATCTAAGTATTCCTCTCTTCCCCAGCCACCTAAACCCTTTCTTTATTCTTTCCTTTTTTTAAATTTTATTGTTGTTGTATTATATCCATCCCCTTTTTGCTCCCCTCTGTCCCCTCCCCACCCTCTTTATTCTTTTCTTCCTTCCTTTTTTCTTTTTTTCCCTCCTTCCTTCCTTCCTTCCTTCCTTCCTTCCTTTCTTTGTTTCTTTGTTTCTTTCTTTCTTTTCTTCTTTTCTTCCTGTTAAAGCCCACAGGTTCTGGCTCCACCTGGACCAATCAGAGATCATAAAGGGTGAACAGACACCTAAACCCTTTCTTTATTAATATTGATTTCTCTTTGTCTTGTGACTTTCTCACCCCCTCCCCCTTTTTTTTTCCCTGCTAGAAGTCTTCAGGTCAAGGCTCCATCTGGACCAATCGGGGATTATTAAGGGTGAACAGCCATCTAAACTCTTTCTTCTTATTATTATTATCATTTTT
>PVIW01001100.1:108965-341604 GCA_004026585.1 Noctilio leporinus | reverse complement strand
AGAGGGGAGCAAAAAGGGGATGGATGTAATACAACAACAATAAAATTTAAAAAAAGAAAATGAAAATGTGACCCTGGTCCGCTGGTTGGAGTGTTTTCCTGTAACCAAAGGGTTGCAGGTTGGATTCCAGCCAGGGAACGTACCCAGATTGCAGGTTCCATCTCCAATCTGGGTGAGTATTGGAGATAGCCAATAGATGCTCCTCTCTCACATCAATGTTCCTCTCTCCCCCTTCTCCTCTCCCTTCCTCTTTCTTTAAAAAGCAATGAAAAAATGTCCTCAGGTAAAGATAAAAATTTTTAATGAAAATGTGGCATATTTATTTAATCAAGTTTTATACAGAAACAAATGAACTGCAACTGACATTCACGATGTGGGTAAAATTTGCAAATAATGTGATAGGTAAAGGAAGCCAGCTAGAGTAAATTGTATATAAAGTGCAAAATCAGATTAAACCAACTGTAATGTTTAAGGTGCATACTTACATGGTAAAAGATGCATACATATGAAGAAAACTAAAACAGCCTTAACCATGAAAGGCAAGCAAGTGCCCCCCTTTAGAGGGAGGGCAAGGTTCTGATTTGGGTGAAGCAAGTAGGGATTTCTGAGGTAACAGCTATATGTATTCTGTTCTATATCTGGGTGACAGTTACCTGAATATTTGCTTTTAAATAATGCATTTAGCTGAGCAAGCGAGTTTTTGCACTTTTCTAAATGTGTGTTAGGTTTCACAATAAAATGGCTTCAAAAACAAACAAACAAATAATCCTAACATAGGTGAAACATTGTGCTGGATATTCCTGTTTGTTCTATCTTTTTCTTTTTTTTTTTGAAATGCTTATTGATTTTAGAGAGGATATACTTACCAGAGGATATGCTTATTGATTTTAGAGAAAGGAAGGTGGAGGGGAAGGGAGAGAGAAAGAGAGAGACAGACACCCATATGAGAGAGAAACATAGGTGGGTTGCCTCCCATATGTGCCGTGACCCGAACCACAATCTAGGTATGTGCCCTGAGCAGGAGTGGAACCTGCAAACTTTCAGTATACAGGATGATGTTCCAACCAACTGAGCCACCCGGCCAGGGCTTGTTCTGTTTTTTAATTCTATGAGAATAGTATTAGAGTATTATCATGTTCATTTTAAGGATATGCATTATATTTTAGTATCTTTGTCTTCCAAAATCTAGTACCATTCCTGGCATATGATACTCACTCTATCTGTTTACTAACCTGGGGCTCAGGGATGTGAAATGCTTCTTTTCCAAGGTAGCATAATTCACAAGGAGTGGAACCTGCAAATCCCAGTTGTCTGAGTCTAAGCTTCATCAAACTGCCATATCTGCCTCTTCACATTTCTGCTGTAGCAGACAGAAGCGTTTCCAATTCTGGCCACTAACTGCACACACAGCTGTATTAAAAAAAAAGAAAAAAAAATCCTATTTCAACCATGGACTGCAAATAGATTGCAAGATTAAAGGCATCTATTAAATGGGCAAAAAAAAAGTCTTGTCTGTCCATGATCGGACAAAACAGGAATTGCACACCTTCGATTGCTATGCAAAATTGACATCAGAAAAGTCATCGGCATCCCTTTCTGCAGGCAAGAGGCACTGTCCTGTTACCCTAAGCAACATTTTTGCAAGTGTCATTCTGGAAGCAGCAGAGATAATATTAGAATTTTTATTTTAAAGTACTTGGAATTCCCCCCCTTTTTCTCCCCATAGTTCACAGTACATTTAACGAGTTCATTGGAATGGAATCAAGAGGCACAGATGTAAAAATTATTTGAATACAGATGTATAGACTTCAGGCCTAATTTTCTGGACACATTCACTATTTTGGAGGTAACAAACACCTGTCTTCTGGTTTCTGACAGATAGAAAGTATATAAACGTTTAGCAGAACAAAACGTTTCACCCTGTGTACTAACAGTGACAAACTCAGCAGATTCTCAGCAGGAGAAGCAGTTCTAGGGACTCTCCTGAAAAGGGGAGTTTTTCAACCTCAGGTCACAATTCGTGAGCATCTCCCAACCACTTAGTTAAAATAAAACATATCAAGAAACACTGAGGTGCTTTGCCTACAGTAAGACTAAGTACTGTTTCATGAAACCTTTGTTTCTTATTATCTGGATATGAGGGAATACATGCTCTTTTTGAGTTCCTGGGCTCAATGCCAATGTGTGGGGGTGTGGAGTGGGAGAAAGGGAAGTGGAGGCTGGGGCTTCCTCACACCACTAAGTAATTCTTAGCACACCAGCTGGGTGTCCTAGAATTGAACTCAATTCTGACACTGCTACCAGAGAAAGTGACAGACCCCGCAGGGAAAGTCCTACAACCTCCCCTGACCCAGCCCTTCAGACACCAGTCGCCAGTCCAGGTTGTACCACCTGTGTTCTCACCGACTGGCTCTAGGTCAGAGCTTTCCATAACCATTTTTGGGTTTGATTAATTTGCTAGAGTGGTTAACAGAACTCAAAAATACATTTTGGTTACTAACTCACAGGTTTATTATAAGTGGATATACTCAGGAACATCCAGATGAAAGATGCATAGGGCAAGGTGTAGGGAAAGGACAAGGAGCCTCCATGCCCTCTCCCAGAGTGCTACTGTCCCCGCATCTCCATTTATTCACCCTTTTTTTTGGGTGTTGCTGGAGGCTTCATTACACAGGCATGAATGATTAATTCATGGACTATTGGAGTCAACCTCCAGGTCCTCTCCCTTCCTTGGTAGGTAATCAGCTCCCATCCTCAGTTGCTTTCCAACAGCTACCTCATTAACCTGACAAATGACACCTTCATTGCTCTCATTACTTGAAGAAATCCCAAGAATTTAAGGAGCTCTGACCAGGGGCAAATGGGGATGAAGACTACATATGTATTTCTTATTATAAATCACAGTATCACATATGCATGTATCTATAAATTTGTGTGTACTGAGTTGTGATATAAAATGTTTTTCTTAATGCGTACGATGGTAAAAATATGGCTGAAACCCCGTGCTTTAGATGATACTTCTCTTTTCTATAAGATCCATGTGAAAGGCCTATAATTATGTGCTTGCTGTTGTGATTGATGAAAAAAATTCCTATTGAGAAAAATAAATATTGGGGTGAATGGTATGTCATAGCTAGTACCTAATTCATCTGAATCAGTAACTTGATAGTGACACAAAAACAAATGGATAGCCAGCTAACCAGCCTGAGCTAGAAAAATCTGTGATGTTATTAAGCTCAAGCAAAAGAGAAATTCTGCACTGTTATTTCAACCTGGTCCAAAGGCAACCTAGAAAAGCACAGCGGAGTGCAAGCTCTGTGCCCAAGCACACGGAACGACTCTAGAACTAATCAAGTTACCAACCTTCAGTTACAGATGTTGACTGAAAAGCCAAATGAAAAAGCAGAAACTTTATAATTTCTTCCTATTTCTAACAACTCTTCTTTTTTCAGTGTTTTCTGTTTATTTTTGTTCTAATAGGACAGGAAGTAGTTTCATTTCATATATGAAAGAGATTATAGAGGTACCTCAACTCAGACTACTCCTCTTTTTGGCATAATGAACTTGTTTATATATTGACTTCTTTTGTGGGGGGGAGAAACCATTTATGCTTTTTCCTATACATACACACCTTTCACTTAAAGGTAGCAGTTTATGGCTTTTCCTTAGCATATCTGAATTTCCAAGCATGTCTTATCTTAATAATTAATTAATGACCTTGGGGTCATTATTAAAGTAGAATAGGGTTACTTGAACTCAGCACTGAACTATCACAACATCCAATTTTTATGCTTACAACAAATAAGCATACAGCCCAGGAGAATCTATAGGTAAATCTTCCCTAACAGACTACATGAAGAAAATACAAGTTTGTTAAATTGGATTATTTTCCCTTTGCTTTATTGCTCAAGAGCCCCTGACGATTTAGCTACAGGCTTCTCTGCCAGTCCTTTGTTTCCTTCAAGAATCTAATGATAAAGGATTTCTGATATGAATAACCATTCCATAAGCTACCTGATACATTTAGTTTTCTTTTATTGTGACTGCTGAAAATAGTGATGAAACTATATTCAATTATTACATTTGTGATAAAAACTTCTTATCTATTGGCCCAAAGCTTTACTATAAATACAAAAGCACATATGTATTGTATATTATGAAGAAGATCTGTGAAATGATTTATTAGAGATTAGTAGAAATAAATACATTCTGCTTGAAAACATAAATAGGCCAGGAATCTTTCTAATTTCTTAGGCATTGTGCCAGAACAAGCAATGGCCTGGCTGACCCTGGGCAGGTGAGAAAGAGGCAGACATAGATTGAAAAGCAGTGAGTGCTGAGCTTTGTATCTGATTTGAACATAATCAATTACCCTTGATCAGCATGACTTCTTTTCCTCACAAGTTTCCATGGGAATGACATTAATAAAACGTTTTGACTTCTGAGAAGAGCTTGCTCCTTTTCTGAACCATGGGGTGGAAAACTGCTGATGAGAGGGGAATAAACATTTGCAAGGGAGATTGTCTTTTCTAAAACACAAACACTATAGTAGTGCCCTTTATCTGTGGTTTCAGTTATTTGTGATCAGCTCTGGTCTGAAAATATTAAATGGAAAATTCCAGGAATAAACAATTCATAAACTGTTCTGAGTAGTGTGATTAAATCTCTTGCTTTTCTGCGGTGTCCCTCCTGGGATGTGAACGTCCCTTTGTCCAGAGCATCTACGCTGTATTTACGTTGTATCTATGCTGTAGCTAGTCCCTGCCTGATAGTCACTTAGTGGCCTTCTCAGTGATCAGATTGGATGTTGTGATAGTTCAGTGCTGCGTTCAAGTAACCCTACTCTACTTTAATAATGACCCCAAGGTCCAAGATAAGACATGCTTGGAAATTCAGATATGCTAAGGAAAAGCTATAAACTGCTACCTTTAAGTGAAAGGTGTGTATGTATAGGAAAAAGCATATTATGTACTTAGGGTTTTGTTCTGTCCTTGGTTTCAGGTGTCCACTAGGAGCCTTGGAACTTAACCACCAAGGACAAGGGTTGACTGCTGTACTGTTTAGTTCTCACCATGTTTCTCTCACTCTGAGTGTACAGCCCTGTTTTGAGAACTCAGATTAGCCCAGCATTGCTATTAATAGCCTTCTCTAGTAGAGGGCTTACTTATTATGTGCCAGATGCTGGGGAAAATTTTGAATCTGCATATTTCCATTTTGTCTTCACAAACACACACACACACACACACACACATTCAATGAACTAGAGGTCATTACTCATTAAACAAGGCTAGTTAAACTCTGGATCCTGTTTTCTGATTCCTGCATTTCTACCCAACTCCAAAGCTTTGTCACTGCCATGTGCTGCCGTGTGACAACATTTTATTTCTATCTCTTTAGATGTTCTATGCTATACCAACAAACAATTAAGAAACCTCAAGTAACTAAAGCATAAGATGATACTTATATCCTAAAACCATGAAACACCTAGATATAATTATGCATTTGTTGGAAGGCCATTTCATACATATAGCTATTATTTATAAGCTGTACAAATCAATTCAGTATTTTATACGCGGTCTGTCCTGAAAGCATCAGCTGTGCAAACTATTTTATTTATTTATTTATTATTACTATTTTTAAAATATGATCAGATTTGATCGTATAGAAATGTTACACTTTTTTTTTTAAAAGATTTCATTTATTATTTTTAGAAAGAGGGAGAGAGGCAGAGAGGGAGAGAGACATCAATGTATGGTTGCCTTTTTCACCTGCCTCCAGCTACAGACCTGGCTGGAGACCTGGCTTGCAACCTGGCAAACTATTTTAATTATATTGACATTGGCTCGATAGTTTCAAGACAGACCTCATATTATTACTCAAAAGTTTCATTAAGAGCCTCATTTTCCAACTATTTGTCATACTGGTGTCCATTCTTTCAAAAAAAAAAAAAGATACTATTAGGTGATTTTTTTTTCCAACCTTAAGTTTTGCTTATTCATCAAGAAATAATGTTAGGAGAGACTAGTATCAGGTAATATGCCATCGATGCCACAACCTATGTGTAAATTACATCCCGTGAGTTCACCATTTAAGGTACAGACACTTCTTTCTGAAAAGACTGAAAGTGGTGCCATGGCTCATCACTGCTGGAGACTCAACATAAACAGTGCTGTGTCTTTTATTCCAGGGGGCCAGTGACAAACCCTTATCTCTGAGATTATATGTACTCAGGCAGTGGGGTCATTGGGTAAAACAAACTTGATAGCATGTGTTGGTAGAAATTAGAAACCAGTAAGAAAATTAGGTGTTTTTAATACCTAGGATTTCAAAATGTTTGTGGATCTCTATTTTATAACACTAAAGAACTCTTGCCCTTTCTGATAAAAAGATTATGAGAAATACTCTCCAAGTCCTCAGTGCTAAGTTTTCACAAAAAAGCCAGAAAACAAGATTAGAACCAGTGTTAAGTGTTTTATGAGGCTAAATGTTTGATTCTCCCAAGATTTATTTTTCAAGGCTGGCCACTCAAAGAAATGCTTCAAGTAACATTAGTCATGACAGGATGATAGGACACCACCCGACCCCACCAAGCACACACACAAGTGACCCGAGTCTTCGATTTAACCAAAATAATCTGACAGTGACATATTTTCAGGGAAGGGGGTAGATGGGAAGAATAGGATGTTGACTTCAGTATTTTGTGAAAATAATCTCTAAATATCAGCTGTTTTGTTGAGGTCAGTACCCACTAGCTATTCTCCTACACTTCTAGAGGTTGAAAGTTAGTATAAAGAATGGTAATCACGAATCCTTACAAAATAACGTATCAGAAAAAAGAAAGTTAACCATCTTTACTATAATGAAATACACTATAACACCCTGAAGTCATTTTTTTTTTTTTTAAGATTTTATTATTTTTCAGAGAGAGGGGAAGGGAGAGAGGCAGGGAGGGAGAGAAACATAAATGCACGGTTGCCTTTCACCTGCCTCCAGCTAAGGACCTGGCTGGAGACCTGGCTTGCAACCTGGTTATGTTGCCCTGGCTGGGAATCGAACCAGTGATCTTTGGGTTCACAGGCCGGTGCCTTATCCACTATGCCACCAGCCAGGGCCTTGAAGTCATTTTTAATACAAGCATTGGTTAAAAAAAAAGCATTTTTTTTTTTTAGATTAATCAAAATTTACTCAGAAAGAAAAATTGACAAAATTTACTTAGGAAAAAACCTTTTAAGCCTTTTATTCCCTTAAGTGTGAGGATATATATATACATTAAAGGGAACAGAGTAGGGGTGGAAAGTGGGAAGGGGGCTTATCTACACATAAGAACAGTTAATAAATGGTTTTTACATTTCAGATTAAAATTTTCCTCTTCTAGAGCTAAGGCAGGTAAAAGAAGCCTGTCATCATTCTCCATTATATTTTCTGTGAGATGCAAATTATTTAATAAATAACAGCATTGCACTTCACTTCATTAAGTTACTATTGATTAGTTGCTATTGTCAATTTTAAGCTGATAAAAGAGTACAATAACACTAAAACCAGAGCCAAGGGATCTGGAGCACTTTAGTTGTTGTTTAAAATATATACCTACAACTATGAAGTAAATATAAAAAGTCCAAATCCAGCTCATAAATTCATCTAGTCTCTGACAGAAGTTGTACTAAATGACATTGTAGGTTTGGGTATTCCTGTGACGTCACTGACCCTAGCATAGACCCCAGAGCACAAGGTTAAGGGCTACAGCTGCTTCCGTCAGGGCACTATGGACAGTACCTGCAACCCCCAGCATAAGAAAAATTCAGGCTCTCCTGACCCTGATGCTGCACTCTGAAAAGTGGGAAGAGGTGAGCGTGGTGTTTCACATACCCTGGCTGTTTTTCATTGCATTCCTCTAACATTTAAAAATAATTGAGTATATCCTCCCAGCATATGTAGATGTATTTATTTACAAAATTTTGTATATATGCATTATTATTCTAATAAAGTACACGCATAAAAGTAATACAAATAGACTTCTTAAAAAATACGTAAACAACAGTTCTCGTATTTTTGGCTTCATCCCAATGGGTTGTTTTGAGCAATTGCTGGAGTGCCCACGCACTTCCACCTCCCACTTAGAGCACTGCTAGTCAGTGGGACAAGTACAGGCTGGCCTGTCTTTTCTCTGCATCCACGAGTCCCCTGATTAGGCATTATCTTACTGAATTTAATTTTTAGAGACAAGATTAAGAAACATTTGGAAAAAATTACCACACTTATCCAGGAACACTGTTTCTAAAGAGATCGTGAGCAATGGTGTAAAAGAATTTCCCTGGCGTCTAAGCTGTTTGTCATACTGTGATGCACTCTGCTTGGAACAAAGTTCAACCCAGTGTGAGAGAAGCCAGTAAAATGAATTTAAGGCTATGCAAGAATTTAATACAAATTTAGTAAAAAGGATTTGCTGGATAAAAGTAGGACTAATGTGTAGACTTCCTCAATTATTTACTTTAAAAGTCATTTTAGTTAGTTGTATACAATAGTGAGGTTAAAATGTATATACTTTAGGTCATATAAAATCATAACAGTTTCACAGCCTATTCATTTGTAGTTAATAAAATATAAGCAACAAAATGGCACATTTACATATAATCATAAAATAACATTTATAGTAATGAAATGTTTAAGTAAATGTTAAGATATAAATACTTTTAAACTTTTGGTTTATTTATAAAACAAGAAATAGACCTTTTCTCCAGGGTCTGACCCAGTCCCTCCTTTGGCAGTCCTATTCTTATTTCAAAATTTCTAATTCCATTTCTTTCTTTTTTTTAATTGTATTTATTGTTTTTAGAGAGCGGGGAAGGGAGAGAGACTGAGAGGGAGAGAGACATCAATGTATGGTTGCCTTTCACCTGCCTCCAACTAAGGACCTGGCAGGAGACCTGGCCTGCAACCTGGTTATGTGTCCTGGCTGGGAATCAAACCAGTGACCTTTGGGTTCGCAGGCTGGCACCTTATCTACTGTGCCACCAGCCAGGGCTGTGATTCCATTTCTTTGTTGAGTATTTTGAAATCTATTCTCACTACAGTCATAAATAGACACTTTCCTCCAGTCCACATGTTGCACATTTTCATCATCAGTTTGTAAGTGAAAGATCTAATCAGAGCTCAAATCTATCTGAATTTAAGTCCATGCCCCTCTGCCATTCTGCATCTTGTGACTTGTAATAACTAGACTGGGATCTCCCAAGGTCTGGCATGGTATTGCAGCATCTAGCATAGACTATGTTCAAAATGAGAAATAAAAAATGTTTGGTAATCTGAATCAATAAATGCAAAACAGCTAGTTTGAATAAATTATATATTACCACAAAATAAGTAATTTCCAATCTACTTAAAATTCACATTGCTCTTTAAATATGTTTTTTAAAAGAATACAGAAAGAAATATGGAGGGGGAAAAAACCCAAAGAACTACAATAGGTACTATTCTAAAGCAAAACATTAGAAAACAAGGCAGTACAATTTAGGTAAAAATATATTAAAAAATAAATAAAGTCATTTCTCGAGGTTGATTTTACAATCTATATCGAAAATATTTGTTTTTCTTTGACTGTCTCCTACTCACAGTAGATGGTTAATGATGTACATTAAAAATATAGAAGAGCCCTGGCTGGTGTGCCAGCCTTTGAACAAAGAATCATGGGTTCAATTCACAATCAGGGCACATGCCTGGGTTGCAGGCCAGATCCCCAGCTTGGGGTGTGTGGAGGAAATCACAGACTGATGTTTCTCTCCCTCTCTTCCTCCCTTCTTTCCCCTCTCTCTAAAATAAATAAACAAAACTTTTAAAAATATATAGAAGAATTTTACAAAGGAAATGCACTACCACATCGTAGTGTTTGCACGCCCTTCTCAAGAATTCTAAGATGTCAGAATAGGCCATTGGAAATCCCATTTGACTGAAGTTTCCCAGTATAAGTGGTGAAGATTCCTTTGTCCAGATCCTTGGGAATGCTGGTGGAGAGGACTGTAGGATAGTAGCAGATGCCTGAGAAAGTCAGGAGTTCCCTCTTGAGATAGGAGAAAGTCAGTACGGAAGATGAGTCTGGCCTTGGGAATCTATTCAGCCTGGTTAGAAAAGGGAAAGGACTCTGGAGGGTTTCTGAATGTCTTCCAAGGAAGCTCTTGAGAAATCGTTCTAAATTTCCTGTAGGAAAGCTTCTAATCTGAAAGAGTCAGGCAACTCTGTGGAGCCCAAAATAGCTGTATTCATCATTTAAAATCAATTCAAGGTTTTCTAAGAGAAATTTAAGAAGCAATTCTTTAATGATTTCTTAAAAGTCACAAAGCTCAAGAGGTAAGGGAAAGCTCTCAGACAAATGAAGTCCTGACAATAAAATCATGAATGAATCTGATATAGAAGACTGCTCTTTTGATATATCGCCTAGTGTATTTTCTTTACTCAACAAGTTATCTTTACCTTCTGGAGTCCTTCTGCCAGGAAGAGCTGGTCATGGTAGGAGGCACACTGTCTCTGGGAAAAGAAGCCAGCTAGAGCCTTGAAAGAAAAAGTCATTGCTCCATCCTGATTCCCAAATTTGGCTTTTAAAAGTTCATAAGGAGACAAGAAAGAGTCTGGAAAAATAGATTTTATGAGTGAAAAAAAGGATTTCTGTCATCATCCTCAAAGTCTGGATTTCAATCTAGAACCAAAGAAAGCTTGAAGAGTTTCTCATAAGAAAGTGAACATAGAGCAGAAACAATGAGAATAAGGTATGGAAAAGTTCCTGAAAAATGGAGGGCTGAAAGCAGGAGAAAGTGGCTTCCTCCACCCCATACCTAGAAGTGAGTTTCATTACCTAGAAGTAAGTTTCTGAGGAGGACAATAAACAGAGACACTCAATTATCTTTAGGAGAATTCCAGGTCTGAAGTCTGTTGCTGACTTCCTCAGATACAGGCTGGAAACATTTCTAATGCCTCTCAGAGGAAAAAAACAAACAAAATGGTTAATGTGGCACAGACTTTAAAAGGCTAGAGGAATGGTCAAGTCAGTCACTGAAGGAGGGACCTAGATTGGTGGGCTCACAGGCAGTCTCTCAAGGTCCTGCAAATCAAGCTTAGTATAGAGAAAGAAACTGAGAGACTGGGCTCGCACAAATGGATAGTGTGGATTAAAAAGGGACAATTATAATAAAATAGGCCTCATTTTGGGAATAGGAACTTCGGAATAGGAGTCAGGAAAAAGATCATGGTTATCAGCAATGGGTGCCAGCATATGACCCATAACAACAGATAAGACCAACTGAATCTCAGTCAATAATAGCAAAGACACTCAGAATCGAGAAGGCTAAGCTGCACAATAGGGAATGCAATGAGATTGAACACCAGGGCCCAGAGTCCAAGTGGGTTAAGAAATTTCAGTTGACCTCAGCCATAGGCTATAGAAGACCGGACACTCCTTCCCTAATGATGTATATGAAAGTTTTCTGTATGACCAGAGACTAACTTGGGAAGCATGATAGGGTAGAAGCAAAGACAGAAAATTCCTAAGGGAATAAACAATTATCCAGAAGATACCATTATAAACTTTGAAAAGACTAAGATGACATCATTTGTAAAATAAATTGTTTTCTGTCTTTGTATTAGTTTCCTAGGGGTGCTGTAACAAAGCCCAACAGACTAGGTGGCTCAAAACAACAGAAATTTATTCTCCCATAGCTCTGGAGGCTACAAGTCTGAAATTGAGGTGTTGGGTGGTGCCATGTTCTCTGAAGGCTCTGGGGGAAAATCTGTTCTACGCCTTGCTCTTAGCTTCTGGGGTTACCAGTAATCTTTGGAATTTCTTGAGAAGAGTATGCAAATACTGCGAGACAGTGAATTTTCTCTATAGGAGTCTTCTGCTTCATTAACCATCTGCTATGAATTGGCAAAGTCAGAGAACAAAAATTTTAGATGTAGTATATAAAATAAGCTTATTTTTGTCAAGTAGTGAATTCATTTTCTTTTAAGTATTTTCCACTTAAATTGTATTCTATTGTTTTTTAATATTTTTCTTTAGAATAGTATATTATTATAGTTTACTGATTTTCTCCCCCTATTCTTTTCTATAAAGAAATAATAGAAATATATTTAAAGAACAATATAAATTTAATGGCCAATGAAATGACCTTAAATTCTATAAGTATATATAATTTGAATACATATATTCAAAGTAACTATTTTGTGTTTATTGATTCTAATTAGCAAGCTTTTTTGATTCCATATTTTGTGCAATGTGCGATGCTAGAGGTTACAATACATTTGGAGACCCCAGTATAGTCAGTATGTTTTTCATAAGCACCAGACATTAGTGTTTAATATTTTCTGAGAGGACATAATTCAACCCACAATAGTTCCCGATGAAAACATGGGATTAGGAGCTAGTTCAGTTCATTTACATGATTATTTGTATTATTATCCTTTTTTTTAGTACTGATTATAGTGTGCATTGCACATTCTGACACCTTTTGAGCAGTGTAGACAGATTACAGACTACATGTGAGCTCCATCCAACCACTGTATTGGTTTTTCTAAGGCACATACATCAGCTAGAAATGATTTTTTACAGTTTTAAATGGTCTTAAGCCAAAGAAGAAGAATATTTTATAACATGCAAAATGTGTATAAAACCCTAAAATAGGTTTCCCCATGTATGGTTTTGTCAGAACACAGTCACAATCATTTGTTTACACATTTTCTACAGCTGCTTTTTGGCACTACAATGTCCAAGCTGAGTAAGGACAGTGGAGACTGCAGGCCTACAAAGCCTGAAATTTTTACTATCTGTTGCCTTACAGAAACAGTTTGTCAATCTCTCATCTGTGGTGATGAGGGCAAAAAGGAGAGAATTATAAAGTGACAAATATGATTGAATAGATAAATCTTCAGAGATTTCACCTTTAAAAGACTTGATAACATGGGAAAGGCTTGTGAAGAAGGAGGAGAAGGAGAAGAAATATTCAGAGAAGTATTATATGGAAATCTAAGATTATATGGAAAGATGTCATCAGGGCTAAAAGCTCAGAAGATTCTGAGGCTTGTGAAAATTATTAGTAACAAGAAAGATAACTCATTTGTGAGTAATGAAACAAGAATGGTGCATGAGGCTATTCTTTTGGAGAGGAATGGCACAATGTTGCTAAATAGAAGAAATTAATTTGAAATACTTAACTTCTTTTAACATTACTAACTCCTTATTTCCTTCCATCATTTCTGTGAAGATTTATCAGTATTTGGAAAGAACTAAATTAATAGCAATAAGAGGAAAGGAAGATCAAGAGAGTAAAATAGTAAATATATATATATCTGCCCTGGTTCATTTCCAGGCCAGGGTGAACAATGATATCTTAGGATACCAAGAAGACACCATCACCTCAATCTATCAAGAAGCTGTTAACTATTAATAAGTGGCTACTGATAATCTTCAGAAATTTGAAGAGAACTGAAAGGTGCTTGAAATATAGTTAGTAAAATAAAGCTTCAGATTAAAAAAGAAAAAGATGCTGCAAACCATGCTAACTATGGGATTGAGA
Source organism: Noctilio leporinus (assembly GCA_004026585.1). Lineage (NCBI taxonomy): Eukaryota > Metazoa > Chordata > Mammalia > Chiroptera > Noctilionidae > Noctilio > Noctilio leporinus. Next base: position 328,048 of record PVIW01001100.1, on the reverse strand, counting down.
GCTTGCTTTGACTGCCAGTAAGACACTTAGAATGAATCATTGAGTCTAAGAACTGAGAAAAGAATCTTGTGATCAGGTATACTAAAAAATCATGCCAGCCCTGGCTGGTAGCACAGTGGATAAGGTGCCAGCCTGCGAACCCAAAGGTAGGTCGCTGGTTCGATTCCCAGCCAGGGCACGTAACCAGGTTGCAAGCCAGGTCTCCAGCCAGGTCCATGGCTGGAGGCAGGTGAAAGGCAACCATACATTGATGTCTCTCTCCCTCTGCTTCTCTCCTTCTCTCCCTTCCTCTCACTCTGGAAATAATAATTAAAATCTTTTCAAAAAAAAAAAAAATCATGCCAAAGCCCTGGTTGGAGGCACAGTGGATAAGGCACCAGCCTGCATACAAACCCAAAGGTTGCTGGTTCAATTCCCAGCCAGGGCACATAACCAGGTTGCAAGCCAGGTCTCCAGCCAGGTCTGTAGCTGGAGGCAGGTGAAAGGCAACCATACCTGAAGTCTCTCTCCCTCTCTGTCTCTCCCTAAAAAATAATAAATAAAATCTTTTTATAAAAGTATAATCAGTGCAATTATATGAATTTGTAATTGGAGCACTTGATTAATGATACTCTCTCCAAAGGGCTAATTAATGAATTAAAGCCAAGTCCTGAAGAATTCTCCAGGGGTACGTTACTGTCTTAATCTTTATTTTAAAATTTTGATATTTTACAAGTGATCAAGTTAAAGATATTGCTGACACGATACCTAAATTTGTAGAAACTCAGTAACAGTAAGGGATAGCTAGCATGTCTCATGGTCAAATTAAGATTCAAAATATCTTCAGAAACTGAAGCAAAATTCTACAATTAGATGCTCCCCTGACCAAAAATGAAAAGAAAAACATGACCAACCAAACCAAAACAAACCAAACCAAAAGAAAAAGAAAAAACATGACCAACAAAGCCAAAATGAATAAAAAAAAAAAGAGAAAGCAGAACAAAACAAAATGTGGTTCTCAATGCTAGTTGCATGGGTGAGTTAGCTGGGGAGATTTTTATTTAATTGGTCTGGGTGCAGCCTCAGCATCAATATTTTTCAGAGGCATCCCAGGGGATTCTAAGCTCAGCAGTACACTAACAATGAACTTAGAGGTGGGGATGGTAAGTGGGACAACCAAACTGCATGTATGTATGGAAATGTTGAGAGGATTCTGTGGGCCAAAAGATCAATGAAGCAACAGTGAGATGTGACAACTGAAAAAGCTAAAATGATCTTAAATTATAAATCTCGAACAGATAATTAGGAAATGGTAAAAGTAACTCCCATTTGTCAGGCAATTACTCTTGTATCAAGCACAGTGAAAAGGATTTTTCATGCATTATACAGTTTTATTTTCACATTAACTCTATGAGGTAGATATTATCATCCCTAAATTGTACTGGAGAACACAGAGGTTTAGTAAGTAAGGTTAACTAATTTGCCTAAATCACTCAGCTAATAAATAGTTTAGCTAGCATTTACTGAATTACTATATGAGTAATGAAAAGGGAATAGAAAGACTAATTTTATCAGGACTTTATTAGAAAGGAAAAATCTAAGTGATATTTTAATAAATAGTTATGTTGAAGTGAATGTAAATATGAAAGAAATGCAAAATTTAAATGTATTTCCAAGACTTCTAGTCTAGGAGACTGGAATATTTGTGGGGCCTACCTCGGAAAAGAAAAGTATTAGGGAAGAGGAATGAAGTTTTTGGAAAAAAATAATTTTGGTTTTTAATAATATTATGTAGGCTTTTAAAAGTATCTTGTAGTAAGCATTTTATATTCATCTCATTTAAGCCTCTTTTAATCCTCAGTATTATTAGTATCATTCTTATTTTAGAGAACTTGCCCAAGACTACAGAATAAGTGATGTAGAGGGGATCTGAACCCAGCGTTCGGTGGGTTACAGCCTGCGCTCTGACTCATCCAGCTATACATGATCACGTACTGAGTTTAAGGTGACTATGTGATATCTAAGTAGAAACACATGCCAGTGCCTTTGGAAATATGGGTGTACAGCACTAGCAAAATGATTGTACTATATGTTCAAGTCATTAAGGGTTTATAACTATGCCTACTAATTTTAAGTGGAGCATTAGCATATGAACATTTTTATGTGTTCTAAATATAGTATCACTAGCTCCTAAAAATTGTTATCAAGACTGTAGTCATATATGGGAAATATATACTCTCTTTTATACGATTCTTCATTTCTCCTTTCTAGTTAATATCTCTTGCTACCCAATAGTGACAATTCTGAGTTATTCTTTTTTTTAAAAGGATTTTATTTATTAATTTTTAGAGAGAGGGAAAGGGAGGGAGAAAGAGGGCGAGAAACACTGATGTGTGAGAGCTCCATCAATCCCTGGAGGTTGCATCTTACACGCCTCCCACTGGGGACCTGGCCCACAACCTGGGCATGTGCAGGCAGGCACTCAACCTGCTGACTTACAGCAGCCAGGGCTGAGTTACTGGTTTTTTGTTTTAAGCTTTTATTTTATTATTTTTTAGAGAGAGGGAAAGGGAAAGAGGCAGAGAGGGAGAGATACTTCAATGTATGGTTGCCTTTCTACCTGCCTCCAGCTACAGACCTGGCTGGAGATCTGGCTTGCAATCTGGTTACCTGTGGCCTGGTTAAGAATCGAGTTATTCTTTTTATGACTTAAATCAAGTCCTCTCTCTTGGGAAAAAAACCATCAAAGAAAACTAAAAGTTACTTTGACTCTTGTGTTCTAACTAAATTTGTTTGATTTTGGCTAATGTGGCTTCTCTTTTTATTATTCTTTTGGCATCTTTATTGAGGTGTATTCAATATCTGATAAACAGCACATTTAAAGTATACACAGTTAAAAATTACAAATATTTCCATCAATTCTAAAACTGTCCTGGAACCCTTTACAACCTGTCCCTCTCCCTACCCTCATCCCCTTGCAGCCACTGATCTGTTTTGTGTCCTACAGAGTCGTTGGCAATTTCAATAGACTCACAGATTTTGTACATTTTTTCCCTCTTTTTTCATTTATATAATGATTGAGATTCATTCATGCTGGGGTGTATATCTATGGTTCTATCCTCTTTATTCTAGGAAATATTCCAACTGTATAAATACATCACAATTTGTTTAACTGCTCACCAGTTAGTGGATTCTTGGGTTGTTTCCAATTTGGCATTATTACAAATAAATTTAATATGAAGATTTATGATCTTTGTCTTGGTGTAGACATAGGCTTTCCTTTCTCTGGGGTAGATACCTAAAACTGGAATGGCTGGGATATATTTTATGGTAGATGTCTGTTTAGCTTTGTAAGACTTTTCCACCAATAATGAAAGAGAGCTCTAGTTGTTCCCTCCCCTCACCAATCCTTACTGTGATCAGCCCTTTTGATTTTAACTGTTCTATCGAATATGTAGTGTTGTCTTATTGTAGCTTTGTCTTTTCCTCATACTAATGATAGTGAAAACCTTCTCATGCGTTTGTTCATCCTGTAGCTTCTTTGGTGAAGTGTCTGGTCAAATCTTTTGTCCATTTTTAAAATAAAAATGTCTTATTAATGAGTTCTGTGTGTTTTGAATACAATTCCTTTGTCAATACATGTTCTGCAAATATTATTACCTATTTTAAGCCTTGGTTGTGCTGTTAAAAGTTATAGTTTTTCCTAATCAATAAATATTTTCTTCTAACCCAAATCCAGATTATAACATATCTTAATTGTTAATAACTACAACCATTATAATAAAGTGCTCACAACTGTTAGAAATTAATGCAAAATTTTTATTGCAGAAATCATAAAATACAAAGCAAGTTATATTACCTAAGTTATATACAGTATAAACACATATTTCATATGATGAGCCATTTTTTCTAGAATGTTTTATCACTTCACCTATTAGTATAAGTAATAGTGATGAACTAATTTCATGGCATGACTATCCATTGCTGAAAGACTCTTAGCACCATTTCATTAAATTTATTTTCACTAAAATTACTATCTTTCCTACCTCATTTTACTGTAGTTTTAAAAAATCCATGATCTGGAAAAAAAAAAAAAAATCCTTGATTCTGTGAGCTCAAGCCTTTAATTACTCTCTCACACCTTTCTTCAAAACTGAAAACTTGCACCTGGTAGCAAGCAGATAGCTTTTATAAGCAATGGGCCAAGACATCATCAGCACAACATCTGTATTTAAAGCAAAATGCAGCATTGCTGAATTCTGGTACTTTCTTCTGCATCCTTCTGCCAAAACTGATAACCAGCTTTTATATTTATAGTTATATTTTTAGTTGCCTAAAAATCCTGGATAATGATCTTATGAAGTCATATCAGAAATGTTATGATTTTTAAATGATGGTTAATATTATTATAAAAGTCAAAAGCAAAAATGAAATGGTAGATATTCTAAATGCAATACTTTGTGACATAAATAATCTTTGTAATTTTCTCTAATGTGCTGCAAATGTGTTTCTAACTCTACATGAAACATCCCTTTCTAGAATAACAATAAAGTCTGATTTGGAGTGCCACTAAAAATTAACAAAGAGCTTCTAGCAGTTGTTTAGAAGAGAGCAGATCATAGGAGAAACTCTAGCTGTTGGGTTGTTTCCAATCAATTGGAAATAAATCTTAAAATTAGTCATATGTAGCATTTATTTCCTTTTACATCTAAGTTAAATTCAGTATTGACAAATGATCGGTATTGACAGGAAGCATTTTGTGTCTGTTTATTTGCATACAAAACTGTCTACTGAGACACAAATCACAATTGTCCTTTTCCTCCTCTATTAACATACCAGCTTTGACATTCAACAAAGAATTATTATTTCAGAAATTAATGACTGGTTGAATAAATATAGCTCTATTTTCTTTATTTTCTTTAACTCAACTTACAACAAATGTATGAATTAAGCACAGTACACATTTACTTGGCAGAAGGCTATTTTAAAATAAATGTCAGATAAACTCATTTTTCGACTACTTTTATTGACTACTTCTTCCCATCACCCATTGAGAATTCAATTAAAAAAATAATCAATGGAATAATGATATCCAAATTATATTTCATGTGATTGTACTATGATCTCTTGAAATGATAGTAGAGCTTTAAAAAGTTTCAAATGTGTCAAATAGCTGCATAGGAAAGGAGACGGAAATAAAACAAAATTCAGTTCCTAGGGATTCTGTATATTCTTCTGGGGATATACAAGACATTATTAGCATATGAAATGTTCTGAGATGTTCTGCAGTTAAGAAAACTGTTTTGCCCTGGCTGGGTAGCTCAGTTGGTTACAGCACTGTCCTGAAACCCTAGAATTGTGGGTTCAGTCTACAATCAGGACACATACAAGGATCAACCAATGAATGCATGGATATGTGGAACAACAAATCGGTGTTTCTCTCTTTTGTTCTCCTTTCTCTTTATCTCTAAAGTCAATAAACAAAAAACTTTTTTAAAAACCTCTCTTCTAAACTTTTTCTTAACCACAACCCTATCCTCAATCGCCCCCATCCCCATCCTACAAGAGTATCTGCTTCTATTGACATTTTACGTGACTAATGTTTGGGACTAGCACACAGTTTGGGAAATGCTAAAATATAGCCTCCTTGTAAAAAGAGTGGTGAAAGATAGAAATTGATATAAAGCCCTCAAACATCTTTTGGGAAAATAACCTGGACTCAGTAATATTTCTGTCAAATCATTGGGAAATTGGATGTTAGCTACTTAAGATTCAACAACGTTAACCCACAAAGAAAATTCTGTTGTCCTATCAATCCAGATCTTTCCCTTTTCTCTAGAATCACCATCATTCTAAACTTGCCCCTCTTTATTGCCCTTCCACATTCTTAGAGGCCCCTTTTCTCACATTCCCTCCACATACAAATAAAATGAAACATTTCCTATTGCCTTAAAAGTTCTCAAGATGAAAAAGTTAGGCATAAAATATTCTATTTTTAAAGAGACCACCCAAGGGGGCCAGTCTCACCTTCTAGGAATGACTTTGTTACCATTATCCTATTAACACCCTCCAGTCTGTAAGATGACTACCATGGGAAGGAAGGATTTAAGAGACATGTGAGCCCTGGCTGGTGTGGCTCAGTGGATTGAGCACTGGCCTGTGTACCCACTTGTTGCTCATTCGATTCCCAGAAAGGACACATAACCAGATTGCAAGCCAGGTCCCCAAATGGAGGCAGGTGAAAGGCAACCACACATTGATGTTTCTCTCCCTTTCTTCCTCCCTTCCCCTCTCTCTAAAAATGATGAATAAAATCTTTTAAAAATAAATGTTTGTTTTTTTTTTGAGAGAGAATTGTGACATTTACTGGGTGATAGAGTGATGGGACTTTCCGTCCTTTCCCACTCCAAAAATCCCCAAACCAATCCATCAAACAAACAAAAAAATCCCACCACTCAGAGAAAATGAGAACCCCTTCAGGAAGGCAAGGGTTTGGTAAGCTTTGAGGTCTCCCCAAGATGTTATTAAGGACGAAGGAAAATATTTGACAGTGTGTTTGAAAACAGTGATTGAAAAAACAAGCAATACATGTTTCACATTTGTACCCCCAAAACTTCAGATTGTTTGCTCTTTGGTTGGCCACCTCCTAATCTGTGCAAATTTGAGGAGGGTAGAAGGAAACTGGAGTGAAGTGGCAGGATAGAGGTACTGTGGTACAGAAGCCTGCACACCCTTCATTTAGTGTGGCAAAGGTGCATGAGTTACAGCTGGCCAAGGAAACACTCCCCCTGAAATAAGGCGGGCTTGAACTTTCCTAAGGTACCTCATTAATGAACACTACTTGCCACCCAGAAGGTTGAGGAGCGCTCTGACACGCTAGGTCTTAGAATTGTGCAGAGGAAAGGCCGTTGAAAGATATCTTAAATAAGTCACAATTTGGATGCATACAAGAGAACATGTGGGGGTCTGCCAAACACCATGTATAGTCAGGAGGGAAGTATAACAATAACAATTAAATAAAGAAAAGTTGCTTCTTTCTCCTTATCTTCTCTCTTCCATTCTCCTTAACCTTATGAAATCTAGTACCAGAATGGGGTATCAGGATAGACACTGGATTAAACTGGATTGGACTTTGAAGTGTTCAAAGGGGTCTATCCAGTAAATCATTAAGAGTCATGGAAAATGTTTGAGAGAGTGTGTTTGAAAAACAAATCAAAGTAACATGCTGGTACCCCAACAACTCCATGTTATTCAATACATCAGTGATGTAATGTTTCCATTGTTCCCCACTGATTGATATTTATCTCTAAATATTGAGTACTTAATTAAACTCAGTCTTACCATATTTAAACATTTTAAAGACAATTTCAGGATCTATTTCTCATTATAAATATAGAATATAAATATAAATTATTTAAATCCTATACTTATGGTAAACATTTTTCTCAATTTTGCCTAAAATATAAAAAAAGTTGATATAAATTTTAAGATTTGGTTAACATGAATGTTCCTCAAAACTAAGAAACATGTCTTGCTCACCTTTGCCTCCCCAGTCTCTAATGCCTGGCATAGTGTAGGCACAAAATAAATATTTGTGAATTAAGCTAAAGTAGTTGTTGATATTTAAAGAACTTTCCAACAGGTTGAAGGAATCCATTTTTTTCATTCTCTTTCAAATTTCTTATCTCAGTTTTCCATTATGACCATTGACTAGAGAGAAACCTTTCAGAGGCTGGTCTTTTCTAGGCTTGTTTCCCTTTGCACTTAATTTAGCATTTATAGATCCTTAAAGGAAAGCATTTTCCCCACTGTTTAGTAACAAGCTATAGTCAGTGATACACAAATCAAATCTCTAAGTAGTCAAGAATACAAAACATATTAAGTATTATTGAGTCCCTACTATGAATTTGGACAAGGCTATGTACTTGAAGCATAAGTGGTTTAAAGTTGTTGATATATACCCTTAAGGAATTTCCGTTCTTTTGAAGGCACTATGATTGGTTCATGATCCCCGAAAGGGATGTAAAAGGCACTGCAGGTGGGAAGAACCAATCCAGTATAGAGTTTTGGAAGATAGGCTCTGATGTAATGCAGCTGGGGCTTTAATCCTGACTGCCCCTTATCAGTGAATTTTATAGCTACTTAATCTCTCTGTGCCTCTCATACTGAAAATGTGGGCTAAATGAGTTAACACAGCATCTGACCTATAAGTGCTTATGATGATGATGATGTACAAAAACTTAAGAGTTAGGTCTTTGAGGGACTCAACAAAGAACTTGATGGGAGCAATTCTTATATTAGAATAGTGGGAGAAAGGTCAGAAAGAAAGGAATAGTGAAAGATGAAAGAGGCCACTGTGGGGGACCCTTGACCCACAGAGATCCCTCAGTGTCGTGGATGAAATGAGTGTTTCCCAGGCAGCTTGTGCTAAAGGAGAGAAGGCCAGCAAGTGTCTGAGAGGTAAATGCCTCCATTGCCCTCCTCCAAAGGTTTTTATTGAGTATACAAGGTTGGGGATGCATGTACATATTACCACTGAAGAATATTCTATCGAAAGAGAGTTGTTAAATTTACAATAATAATAGAAGGAATGTGACCATCTGCTTCAGGCTATGGTCTGTTAGACAAGGTGACGCCACGAACTCCAGGTGGCCCATAAAATTTTAGGGAGGGTAAGATTACATGCGGGTTAAGGTTTAACATCTGCTGCAGGCGGAATACACAAGTCAAGAAAGTTTAAGTCACAGGGTCACAGGGCAGGCTTCAAAGGACATATGGAATGATCTCAAGTCAGATTCCCACAGAGGCCCCCAGGCTGCAGCATTGAGGACTGTATGCACCCAGCTTCCAGGTCAGGTTTTACAGGCTTGGCCTGGCCTGTGCGGAGCTCCATGCCCCGACACCTTCCCAGGGGGACCACCCGACAGGCCACTGGTTGGATTTTACTTGGTAACAGTCACTGAACTTTTAAAATTGGTAACACTATAAAAACAATGTTTTTGTAAAGTTGGCTATGTAGAATTGTTTGGGATACGGACAGTAAAAGACTGCAACAATATAATAATAGCCAACTTCTATTAGATGCTTACTGAGACCATTGTAAGTGTGCAAGAAATATTATTTATAAACATTATGTTCCAGACAATGTGCTGAGTACTTTATATGCAGTTATCTATTGTGAACTGAATTGTGTTCCCTCCAAAATCATATGTTGAAGCCCTAACCTCTAATATGAAAATATTTGAAGATAGGGCCTTTAAAGAGGTAACAGGTTAAATAAGCATGCAAGGTTAAACAAGGTTAGAGTGGGGTGTCTAATCCAAGATGGCACATTTTCTTGTAAGAAGAGAGCACCCAGAGAAAAGGCTGTGTGAGGACATAATGAGAAGACTGTCACCGGCAAGCCAAGGCCTTAGGAGAAACCAACTTTGCAGGCACTTTGATCTTGGACTTCCAGCATCCAGAACTGTGAGAAAATACCTTCTGTTGTTTAAGCCATCTAGTTGGTAGTTGGTGGTATTTTGTTATGGCAGCCCAGGCAGATCAAGCTCATTTGACTCTTCTATTGTTTTATTTTTTACAGACAGAGAGGGGAGGAAGGAGGAATGGGAAGGAGAAGGAGAGAGTGGGAGAGGGTGAGATGAGAGAAACATTGTGAGGGGGAAACACTGGTTGCCTTATGAGTGTGCACTCTGACAGGGATCAAATCTGCAACCTTTTGGTGTTGGGGACAGCACTCCAAACAACTGAGCTAGGGCAGGTCATTTGACTCTTAAAACAGCCCCATGGGGTAATACTCTGATGGTCATCTGTTACCGAGGGAGAAACTCAGGCTTAGGGAGCTAAACATGAATTGCCTAAGACAGCTAAGAAGAGGCAGTAAACAAGATTTTTGCTCAAGTTGTTTGACTACAAATATTATACTTCAGTTGGAAACTGATAAATGAAAGGATTTACACAGTTTGGATTCAGGCTAAAAGAAAGGGTTATCACCAGATGGCAGATTTTCAGCCTTGGAGTCCACAAAATATAAATGACTGGATTATTTGTGTACGATGTGTATGTGTATAGTTTATATTAACAATTCCGGAAACGTTGTTCACAGACAGAAGGAAATTGATGTAGCTGAAGGTCTGGGGAAATCTAATGATGGCTGACAGGTTAAGCGAGGGAAGAGATGTGGTACAACTTGGAAGAAAAACAGTATTAAAGTAAAAGGGCCCACGGAGGTAAGCAAGAGTAATGAGGGAAATTTTGGGTGTGGATTAAGAGATCAGATCCCGTGTTATCTGTTTTAACTGTTACTGCCTGTAACAGTACACTGCTTTTAGAAAACACTGAATACATTTGGTAGCTAAAGGTATGAGCAGAGAAAGGTCAAATTTCATACTTGGAAGAAAGAAACTACTTTTTTTAGTTGTTGGTTTTTTTTTTTTCTTTCTTTCTTTTTTTAACAGAAGCAGTAATAGATTGAGACGGAATCTTCCTCATTCCTTGACTGGGATTTCTCTTTTTTCTTTCAGAAATGCCCGAAGCTAGCGCCAACTAAGCAGATTTAAAAAACATGGACACTAAAACAAGTGATTTGGTATCTGTCATCTGCGCGTACGTCCCTGGGCACGATAAAAAATACACAGCCATAAGATTAACAAGTCCACAAAAACTGACTATAAAGGGTACTCATTTAGCCATCTTGAATAAAACGAGTAGACCCTCCATATAATTATCAGTTGATGGCCCTTAATCTTGTGATGGCCCTTGCTTTAAAGAAACCGGCTCTTCAACGCGCGTAAGGAGCAGCCACCAGCTACCTTTAGAGGGAAATACCATTATTCTCAAAATTCATCGTTAGAAAGTCGCTACTAGGCCTTTGCTAAGCACATTAACTGACCCGCAATGCGCCTGTCCAAACCGCAGCAGCCTAGCTGTGCTTACATCCCATAAGAGCAAAAGCACAGAAAATCCCTAACAGCTGCAGAAACCCAGCGCACGGCGATCTGAAGCTTCCCTCCACCACAGCTGCCTTGCCAAACTGCAAATCCCAGCATCCATTCCTTCCAAGGGAGCCAATAAAAAATAATTCCTTCGGCCAATCACACCCTAACCCACGATAATCATGCCCCCAACTGAATTTTGGGATTTGTGGTTTTCACGTGGCAACAGTACACCGTCGTGGTTAAGGCAAAGCAGGCCACGCATCTCATTCGAAAGGAAAAGCTTTTAGTAATTCTCCTGTAGGTCTCCACCCTAACCACTTGATTAGCACTACTTGCAGTCTTTACACTCCTTCAGAATTATCAACTTTTTCTGTCACGCAGGGGAAAAAAAAAATCAGGTTATTTTTAGATGAAGGCACACGGATCCCCCTCGCTCCCCCAACCTTTAACCGTCGCTTTCAAGTCTCGCGAGAATACCCCCTTTTGGTTGCGGTCTTGCTTCCTGAAAGGCGGTCTACGTGAAGACTGACACAAGCCTCAGCCAACAGGATTGCCCTTTAAGTAGCGTCTCTACAGCGTGCGTGGGGGAGGTCTCCGTGAACTCTGACCTCACCTTTCCGCGGCGCCCCGCGTCTACCGCCTCCTCCCCCTGTGCGAAGAAGGCGGGATTTGGCCTCTAGCCCTACGGAGAGAGTGCGGAGGGAGTGGGAGCGAGACGAGCCGGACTGGAAGCGTCTGGCGCCCGGGAGAGGCCCTGCTCTGCTCCTTGCTTCCCATGAGCTCGTTCTTCGGCCAGCCGCGCCGTCGTTAGGCCTGCCTCGCAGCCTCTGCTTTCCCAGAGACAGGCCCACGCTCCGCCGGGGAGGGGACGGCCGGTCGAGGCGCCTCCCTAGTCTGCGTCTGCGCCGTGCTGCGACCCTGGAAGCGGGACCGCCGCGAGTGAGAGCAGCAGCTGGCGGCGGCGGCAGCGGGCGGCGGCAGCAGCAGCAGCAGCAGCAGCGCCAGCGCCAGCGGGCGGGATCGCGGCCGTCAACATGGCGAGCGCCTCGTACCACATTTCCAATCTGCTGGAAAAAATGACATCCAGTGACAAGGACTTCAGGTAGGGCCGAAATCCGACCCGAAACCCACCTCGGGGTCCGGCATCCGGGGCCCTGGCCCTCACCCAGGCCGTGCCCCACCCCTTTGGCCTTCACCGGTTTCTCCGCTTCCCCGAAGTCCCCGGCCCCCCGCTCTGATCCCAGATCGCGCGGCCCCCTTTCCTCTCCCACCTCGTAACCCCTGCCGCCCGCTCCTTTCCCTAGGCCGCTGCCCGCCGCTGCTCCTAGGCCCCTCTGCGTCCCCTGATGTCCCCACCGCGTTCTCTGCTACCCGTCCCCTCACCCCCTGAAATGATTTTCGAGCTCCGGGTAGGGGAGTGAGGCGAAATCGCACGCCGTTGCGGCCACAGGAGTTGCTGGAGCCCTGGAGGTGGGGAGCCAGGCCTACCCGCCGGCCCGCCAGGGGCGCTAGGCCGCCCTGCGCGCCGGGGCCCGGGCGGCTGCCCACTCGGGGAGCCAGCAGCCTTCTGTGCCCCGCGGTTAGGGGGGCCGAGGCGCGTTCGTCCTGAACGGTGGGCTCCGAGCTCTTCTCGGATTGGGTTGTAAACTTTTTCTCAGGTTATCTCGTTCGTGAAGGTGGGAAGGAAGGGGGAGGGGGTGGAGGAAACTTGACTCGAAGGATTTTCCCGCCAGCGCATCTCTGTCCTTTTCCCTTGTCAGGTGAAAACCCAAGCAGGAACTCAGGGTTTCCGTTTTGTTTCGTTTGTTTGTTTTTATTTTTTTTTATCCAAAATTGACTGCCAGGAAAGCGAATGGCTGGCCCGCACAGAAAAGGAAACCAAGGAACTGGATCTTACTGGAAGGAGTTGTTTTCTAATATGGGGATGATGCTAAATATGATAGCACCTCTGTTCCAGGAGACTTGCGTTGTCGGTTCCAAACCCTGGTAACACGCACATTGAAGAATTGTTACATTTTCACGGATTCTCTTGGTTTCTCTTTTTTTGCACTGCTGTAATTGTTACATATCTTCTTCCTGACTCCTATCCCAAGCTCTTGAACTAAGAAACCTATTTCTTTGACACTGGTTCTCTAAGGTTTAGTGGGTGTATTTGATGTATATTTTAAAAGAAAGGACCTACAGTCTCCCATTAAGATTGTGGCTGAAAAGCTTATTTAGTTATTTACTGTATGAACAGTACGATTCAACACCTCAAAACTCGTCCAAGCCTTCCTTACCTACCATGAAGAAATTTACCGATTTGTGAAGCAAGAACCATGAAATAAAGAGATCGTGTTTCTAATTAAAGTGATGTGTTGGCTGGCATATTAAAATGGCCAATGAAATAGTTTTAGTTCTGTGACTTTAAAGACAAGTGGTTTGACCAAGTTTTGCTACCTGGGGACTTTTTTAGTATTGCATTGGAAACTTGAAAAATCCAGTTTGTTAATACTAAGGATTTTAGTGTTGTGACTTTTTGGAGGTGTGACACGGTTGTTTCAGGTATTTTAATATTTTAGAATTGTATAGTTCTACGGCCAAAATCAAGATTGTTGGGGGAAATAAAAGGTTTTAGTTGCTTTTTTTTTTTTTTTTTTTAAGGATTAAAATGCTCTTTTATTCCATTGGGAGCCTTGCTTGCTCCCAACACAAGCCATTGAAGTTTAAATAAACATTTGAATGAAACACATATATAACTAATTTTAGGTGTGATATCCACCTCCTTCCCGTTTCTGTCAATTTGACTCATTCTGTAAAAAGTACTTAATTTCATTTTAATTGTGATCATTTTCAGTCTCAAGATAGCACTTTCCTTGTAAGTAATTTTGTTCACTTAGACTTGTGTTTAGAATAAAGAAATCAAATCAAGTGATAATGTGCGTATTTGATTATTGACTGAAGCATAGCAAAAATATACACATGGTTGGGATTTTGTTAAAATTATACACATATGCAAGAAATAATGCCCTAATGTTAAACTATAATCAGTATTGACCTTGATAAGGATTGCCTATCAAATTTGGCTAGGACTAAATCAAAACTTTGCTTGAAAGATTATTCTAAAAGTAATATTGAAATATTTTTAATAGTGGATGGGTATTATAGAAGATACTTTTGGGTAGAAAATATGTTTAGGAACAATAGGTGACTCCCCAGTAATTGGCATCATTAAGAATTTTTATTTACTCTGTTTTAAAGATTTGTGATATGCTCAAGCCATCCAGTTAACAGACAGATACTTGAAACTAAAGCACTGTGTATATTAAATTACAGACATTTAGATATTAAATATATTTGAAGGCAAGTATTTTAAAGATTTTTTTGTATCTTTTCAGTACAGGCATTTACTTGAATACATGTCTTTTAAAAAGTAATGCTTTCTAATTTCTCATTAGATATTTACTTATTTTGATGTAAATATTTTTAAAAAAACAAAAATCTAGCCCCCACAGGGATGTTGAGGACAAGGTCAATTAACATACAGTACCTAACATGCAAACCACTCTACTTTGTGCTATGGGGAAAAGAAAAGAATATATCTAAAAGGAAGAAAAAAATTTATTCGTCTCATGGTAGACTCCAAAGGGAAACTTGCTGGTCTCAGGATATGGTTTCTAGTCATATAGGATATATTTTATTGTGAAGTATCTGTGAGATCTTGGTCAGGCTGCTTAGTTTGGGATTAAATTTTCACTTGAGAGATTTGTAGAAAAGCCCCTTTTAGGCAGGAAATTTCAAGTCTCTACATAACTCTGTCATCCATTAACGTCAAAAAGGTAAAGAAATGGGTACGTGTTGGAAATTTTGAAATGTCAGCATTTTAAAAGAATTGTTTTGTAGGACTTAAAGCAAAGACTCAAATTTATGGCAGGAAGGGGGGATGACAAATGCTCTTTTTCTTCTGTGTTTAGTATTCTGTATTTGAAGATGGGGTATATTCAATATATTAAAGTTTAGTGCCAGTAAGTAGGTGATACTCTAGGTACCAGAATGAAAACTTAAGTGCATGAATCACGTGAATGCTCCACTTGTAAATATTACTATTGAGTACTCAGTGGGTTGAGGTAACAAAGATCTGCTTTTATTTTTATATATCTCACCACCAACTGAATTCAAGTATTCCAAGGAATCAAGAGCTAAAGAAAAAATTTACCTTTCTTTTATCTCTCTGTACATAATAGTTATTATTAATAGTTAGTGTGGACTTTAAACACTTGGTTCTATTTATCCTTAAGTGCATACTACCAGCCTGTTACAGCTGAGGAAACTGAAATGGTGATGTTTAGTATTCAATACTTGCCCAGGGTCACCCAACAGTAGTAGATCTGGGCTTTACCAGATACCCTCAGAAGCATGAGTTTCTTTAAGTACCACTTTTTGTTACTTCTACAGGGTTTTGGCTAGGGGGCAAGAAGAGTAAGACCTTAAATTTCAGTTCTTTCTAAATTAGACTTATGGAATGTTTTATGCTGGAAGATAATTTTAATAATACTCTAAGAGGGGCAGTATGTAGCTGTCCAGCTGAAGTGGCAGAGAAAATGGAAGCAAGGAGATCTGTGCTGTGTGCTGTGGCATCTCTTGAGCAAGGTCCTTTAAATTCTAGGTAGAGAAGCAGTGTGAAAGCACACTATACAGCATTTCATTGGGGAAGAGGCAGTAGATAATCTTGACTGTAGCTGGCAGTGAGCATTGTTCTGAAAACTTGGAGGGTAGGAACCTTTCTTATTGAACTAAATTCTTCACTCTGTTTAGTGCCTTGAACATGTGGATTCTTTTTTTTTTTTAAGATTTTTTAATTTATTATTTCCAGAGAGAGGGGAAGGGAAAGAGGCAGAGAAGGAGAGAAACATCAATGTATGGTTGCCTTTCACCTGCCTCCAGCCACAGACCTGGCTGGAGACCTGGCTTGCAACCTGCTTATGTGCCCTGGCTGGGGAATCGAACCTGCGACCTTTGGGTTCGCAGGCCGGCCGGCACCTTATCCACTGTGCTATCAGCCAGGGCGAACATGTGGATTCTTAATGGGTGCTTGTTTTAGTTGAATTTCATTTTAGTTCCAGAGTTTAGAGAAAAAAAAAAAAAAGCATCTAAGGCTTTGGGATGTACCTTCCATAAGCCAGTGTAAAGTCTACCAGCCTATTTTTTAAAAATACCATTTGATGCAATCTAAAATAATTTACTGCATCGTGGGATTTTCTTGCTTGATACTGGTTTGTGTTAAACAACTTCTGTGTTTTGGACATTAGAAGTTGTTTTCTCTTGAAAGCTCTTTAAAACGATAATAAAAATTCGTCCTGTAAAATGAAATAATAGGCTTTCAGAGTTGGAAAGGACATTAGAGGCCCCATAACATAGCTGAGAGTGTTGTGTGGGCATTTACAATAACATAAACAGTAAATACTAAGTTAAGTTATTTGGGCTGCTTGTGCTTGGAAAAAACTAGTTTTAATGAAAAATTTGTAGAGATTAAGATGGTGATTTTTGGACATTTTCAAGTACTTTGCGGGTTGATGGCAGTAAGTTACTTGATTTTATTTAAGTGATTTTTGATACATGCATACTGGTAACCGATTATCATCAGTGATTACAGCTCATCACTGAAAAATAGAAAGGGACCTCATTGAGGAAACTGGGAAGAAGAAAGATGACTAAAAATTAGTTAGCTTATGTGAACAATAGGAAGAGTGTCCCAAGTTAATGCGTAACTAAGGGAATAAATGAGAAAAAGTTAGGTAGTTGCGGTGTGTGTACAAGATCTTTGAAAAATTTGTTCACTAGATGGTACGGTTGGCCCATTATCATTTAGAAATGGCTAAAATTGTATTTCTGTATTAGGGGAATGGTTGTGGTGAGAGTTACTCATTGTGAAGTACAGTATATTTATTTCTACCATTATTTATGCTTCTTTATATTGCATTTAGTAAAGGTGAGTTAAGTTTTCCCCTCAAGGAAATCTCAGTCCAGTAGAAAAAGTCAGGTGTGTAAGTTCTGTACTATGACTATCCTGTTCATAACTGCGTTTGTAGAGCCTGGCATAGTTCCTAATAGTACCCCCAAAATATTTATTGAATTAACAAATAAATGGCACTGCCTCTAAATTAGACCCACAGCCCTGGCTGGTAGCACAGTGGGTAAGGTGCCGGCCTGCAAACCCAAAGGTCGCCGGTTCGATTCCCCAGCCAGGGCACATAACCAGGTTGTAAACCAGTTCTCCAGTCAGATCTGTGGCTGGAGGCAGGTGAAACACAACCATACATTGATGTCTCTCTCCCTCTGCCTCTCTCATTTCCCCTCTTCCTAAAAATAATGAAATAAAATCTTAAAAAAAAAGAGAAAGAAACTTTAAAAAAAAAAATAAAATAAATTAGACCCACATGGGACTCCTATAGGATTCTGAAAGTTAACATTTTCCTTTCCCCCATCCCATCTTAATTTAAGCCTTTTGAAAATTCTGACTTTGTCTTGTTACATTACCACTCACCGAATGTTCCAATTGGAAAACCTTGATGTCACTCTTTTACCTTTTTTCTCTCCTTTGGTCCCATGATGAGTATTTCTCAAATTAGTCTCACTATCTCAGGCCTCCTTTTATGCCAGTAAGTAGGTAAGTCTTCCATAAAAATTCTCTTCCTCAGTATCGCTGCTGATCTTTGCTTTCCCCGCTAATTCCCATTGGCTACAAGATAAACTTCTCTAATACACTTCTTAGCTGTCACCCTCCTAAACTCACTGAAATTACTATTCCTCAAATCCCTAACAATCTTCATGTAACTTATTTAGTGGGTGTTCATCTATTTGATATGTAAGCAATGTACCACTTTTTCCTTCTTGAAATTATCTTATATACATATTCCTGACATAGCTTGGGTTTATAACTATTATAGTGAAGGAGCACGCACTCTGTGAGATGTGTTAGCAAGTGAGTTGGGACCTATTTATTTGGGTAATTTTGGGAAAGGCCTAAGAAGTAGAGATTTGCTTTAGATTGGTTGTCCTCTGAAACTGGAGGAAATTCCATTATCTGACATCTTAATGTTATAGATAGGGCAGACTACAGCAGAGGAAGAGCTGTAAGTGGTAAAGGAAATAGCAGTCACTCAGAGGAGAAAGCTTCATATTTTATGTTGCTAAATGAACTTAACTGATATAGCTGTTCTGCTAGGTTGTTTATGTCCAGAAAATAATATGCTTTAGTTGTAAACATTAGATCAGTTGGGAATAACATGAGGTTTATCTATGAGCCTAAATCAGTTCCTGGACTAAGGGGCTGCTGGGGTATTTTTTTGTTTGTGTTTCCCTCAGACTTTACTTTTGGCCAAAGGCAAACAAATCGGACTCCAGGACATTAATTCATGATATTCACATCTTCCCTATTGCTGATAGTTTGTTGTTTCAGGTCAGAGGAGTGGCCATTGAATGTAGTCTGTAATATAGCTAAACATGGCTTATTTATCTTTTCTCCTTTTTTTTTTCCTTTTGTAAGATAAGTAGTTGAACCATCTGATGTCATAGTGGCTGTTCAAAAACATTAAGACTGAATAGGATACACACTCATCTCTAACTCCTGACTTCTGTGGTTTTCCTCTTGCCTTTGTCCCCTTCCTAACTCATTGGCTACCATCCCCATATCTAATCCATTTCAAAGGACTGTTAATTTTTACCTCATAAGTCTTAGAGTTGGTTCTCATTCAAAGTTGACAGGATCATTCAGTTAGGGGTACTGAACCATTAGGGTGAGGTTCCTATGAGCAAGTCACAGAATTTTCATCAGTTAATCAGTTTGTGAATTTGTTTTATGCGTGTTTCAGTTTAAAACCACCTTCTCTAGAATGTGTTTATTCATTAACATTGAACTGAAGGGCAATAGCAGTGTAACTCATACCTGAAAAAAGTCTTTCCTGACATGTAGTTTTGGGGGAAGACACATCACAGTTTTCTTGTACTCAGGAACATTAGACAGCACATTTGCACTACACTTGGGGGTCATATTAAATAGCAAAATTACCAGAAAAAGCATACACATGCATAAACCATGGTATTTAAGTACAGGGTGCATGCAATTGGCAATAATATTGCATCTCCTTGTTTCACATGCTTCGTATTAATTTTGAAAAAACTATGTTTCTAAGGTTATGATTTAACATTGTTTCAAGTATAAAGTATTAAATTCTGAGAGCAACCATCGTGATGAGGAATATGTTGTTAGAGCAACCATAATTTCTGGACTGCCTACAGGGCGAACTACTAAGGAAATTATGGACTTCAATAACATCCTTTTACGTACAGTTGACAACGTGAAGAAGGTGTATGATGCTGATCCTGGTGTCACTGCACCAACAAGGAAAACGCCTAAGGTATGCAATGATCGTCCAAGTCCAGGTATTGTACATAGAATCCAGGAGATCATCAGTGAAGATCCAGGATATTTACCCTCACGTTTTGAGAGAAGTAGTTGTACCGTAGATGAAGCAAGTCCCAAATGGACGTCATTTTATCTTCCAACAAGATGGTGCACCAGAACATAACACCAAAAAGGTGCCAGACTTTCTCAATGTCAGTGTTCCTGAACTCTGGTCAAAGGAAATTGCCTGACTACCTCACCAGATGCAAATCCTTTAGACTATTACGTATGCAGCATTTGTGAGAGAGGAGTTAATAAACAACCTCATTCTAATAAAGAGGCTGTTAAAGTTAAGATTGAAAACATTATAATGTCCATGGATAAAGAAAAGCTAATGAAAGAGTGCTCAAGATTGCAAAGTGGAATCAAGTCTATTATTGCAGCAAATGGAGACTTGAATAATTAAAAAAATAATGACTGTTCATGTATTTACATATAAGAATAAATTTATTTCAAAATATAACACTTGTGGTATGTTGTTTATTTTACTAAAATTTTGCCAATTGATTGCATGTACCTGTAAACTGAGGAGAGGATACAGTAGTGCCTCTTTATCCCTGGTTTCACTTTCTGCAGTTTCACCCATAGTCAGCTGTGGTTCAAAAATGTTAAATGGAAACCATCCCCTTCTGTCTCACCTGGAACGTAAATCATCACTGTTCAGTATATCCATGCTTCCCCCTTGGTTATCCGATTGACTTTCCACTGAACTGCTCCTTAGTCTTTTACTCTAGGGTACTATAACCTTCACCAGCACCACCCCCACAAAAATAAACGTTTTAAAATTCTAAATCAGCTTTCCCAATGCAAACCCCTATTAATCCTTTGACACCCACGCTAGGCATCAGTTCTTTGGTGTGATCATTGCCAAATACCCTTGAGTGTTGTTTTTATAAAATTGTAGGATTGAGGTTTGTCTATTTATTTACCTATCTGGCATAGTAGATGAAAAGTTAAAGAGAAAGGGACTAAGTCTGTGTTTATCATCTCAGCCATTAGCGCACCATACCTAAAGAGTAAATGCTCAAGAGATACTTTACCAATTGGCTTTTGAATCTGCCATGGATGGCTTTCAAAATTGTCATTTTCCTTAAAAGAAGATTTATAGTGCACTTTTTTTTATGTCATTAATAGAAGGACAAAAATTCAGATTTTATCTGGTTTCTTGGTAACTTTCATTTTATTTATTTTTTTAATTTTTAATTTTCAGAGAGCAGGGAAGGAAGAGAGGCAGAGAGGGAAAGAAACATCAATGTATGGTTGCCTTTCCCCTGCCTCCAGCTACAGATCTGGCTGGAAACATGGCTTGCAACCTGGTTGTGTGCCTTGGCTGGGAATCAAACCAGTGACCTTTGGGTTCGCAGGGCTGACTCATTTTATTTTTAAAATCTTTATTGTATTTGTTTTTACATGACCTTTCAGTACCCTTATATCCCCCTACTCATATTAATCAGTCCAGTTTTTTTGGATTGCCACTCTTGCTGGTGTTCATTTTAACTTAAAAAGTATATATTTTAAACCATTAATTGACTTTTGAAAGCTAGATTTATTTACTAGAATATAAATACCCTGAGGTCAGGAGCCAAAGGGTTTTTTTCATCTGTTCTTTGCCTATAGGCATATGACCATGATAGTCAGTGAATGAATGAATCTGTATGCTAGTACTGTAGACTCATTTGAGAACCATAAAACAAGCTTTTTACATTGGGATTATCTGCTTTTTTTTTTTTTTTTTAATGAAATTGATGTTTTTCTGTACCAGATGGTCAGCATTTCAGGGATTCTTAGAGATGTTAACTACTGTGGTAAAATGGTTTAATATTTTCTGTGTAGAAGTGCCTATATTTGTGTTCTAACTCAGTTTGTTTCAATTCACTTCTAGAAAATTGTATGGTTTTAATTTACTTTTGTCGTGTAACATAGGAGGAGCTTCCAATTAGAACTATGTCTATTTTTAAAAAGTACATGGTTAGTTTACCATATATTACTCAAATTTGAGCATAGGCTTTATAAGCAGTTTTACAAAATTTGATTAACAATTTTGCTTGCATGTAGTTTAAAACTTGGTGAAATCAGTATTAATGAACGTATTAATTACTGGTATCCTTAAAATACCCTTAGAAGTAATGAGTTGCTAAATTACTAAGTTGTTTAGCAAATCATTGCTACATAGTTAGTTGCCTACATTGCCAGACTGTTTATAAGATGTTTATCATTTCGGACCTAATAGTTGTTTTTAATTGATTTAAACATGAATGTTGACAGATCTGCATGTAACATAAAATACTGAGTTTTTGTTCAAATTGGATCTGGTTCAAGTAAAAGAAGAAGGCATTAAGTAGTTATTTCAGACATATTAGTTTAGTAGGTGGAGGGGAGCCAAGAATGATAGAAAATTTTTTGTTTGGCCTTTAAACAGATTTGGGGGCTTTATTTTAATGTGATCAATATTCTGAGAAATTAGTTTTAAAACAATGAATTGTCTGGTGAGATATAAGGAGAAACCTGTAGTCTACCTTATTTTTCTGTTCAACCCTTTATTTAAAACTGAGATTAGATAGTTAATCATTTTGGGTTTTTTTGTCAGGCTGTTTAGTATTAAACCTTTCTTTGGTTGTGGTTCTTAGGGGGAAGGGTTTAGGTGTCAGGTGGAGCAAGAATCACTCATTATCATTTTGAAAAGACACCTGATACCTACTGGTGGAAGTTAGGGTGGAGGTGAGAATTTATATTTTGGAAATTTTCTAGTAATTTGTAATATGTGACTTCAGTCCAACACACAGTACTACTTATGAAGATAATTGTTGTTTTAAATGCTTCTTAGGTGAAATTCAAAGAAATAGTTAAGAGAAGTGTTTCTCCCTTTAAGAGCAGTAGTGCATTGAATTAAAATGAAAGCTCACTCACTTACTATAGATTCAATAGATTTGGAATCAAGACAAACCTGAGGAAGGTAATTTTGGGTAATAATACTTTATTTAAATTATTAACAAATTTTAATTTTTTGATAGGTTTATGGCTACAAACGATTTGATGACAGAGCTGCAGAAAGACTCAATCAAGTTGGATGATGATAGTGAAAGGAAAGTAGTGAAAATGATTTTGAAGTTACTGGAAGATAAAAATGGAGAGGTACAGAATTTAGCTGTCAAATGGTAAGGTTTTTTACTTGCTTACTATGCCCTCCACCACATTAAAAACAACAACTAATAATTGGTAAATTATCTTAGTCTTGTAATGTGTCTTTCTGCAGTAGGTGACTGGTGAATGTTTAGTGTGTATACTTAGTACATATAATACATTTCCTTATAGCTTCTGTATTAACTAAATGTAGCCTTTTATGGTATTTTACTTCTTAAGAAAAGGAAACATAGGAAACTCCAGAAAGAGTGGTTCTCTACTTATTTGACCTGATTTTTAGCTTATTTAAAAATAGACATGGCTCTGTATATTTTTTTATTCCACTGTGGGGAAAATTTAAGAATAAGTGATCGAGGGAAGTAAAAACAAAAAAATAGTAAGACTTAAAGACGAGCAACAGTTAAAACCATAATTAGCACAAATCAGCACTGCTGATAAAATAGTTACAAAGAACCTTTCTTAAAAATTGTGGAAATGCCAATTTTCTTTGTATATGTGGTATAGTAGGAGCCTCTTGTTAGACACAATGCTAACGAGACTTTAAAGTTGGACTTACTTTGTTAATGCAACTATTTAATTTAGTATACTTAACAAATATTAAAAATCCTTAACAACTTAGTAAGTTATTAGTATGTTTAGTTTCATATAAAAATTAAATTAAAGAATTTTATTTAAATTTTTGTGTCATATTTGATATCAATTTAAATAAAGCATTGTCTCATCCTTTCTTTATTGGATTTTCTTAGAAAGGTTTTTAATTTGTTTTGAGCTAAGCCTTTACATACTTGCTATAAGAGCGGGAAAAAATGTAAGACATCACTGATCAGTATAGAATTTCTAGACAACTTTCTTTTATATTGATACATGTTTAACTTGGGACATTGGCAAACTTATAATAAAACAGGTCTTTAAAAGTGATAAGTTGCAGAGTAATGCAAATGAGTATCATTTCACTTTGTTGTTTTTCTTTTAATTATTTTGGTATGTGCTCAATAAATAAAATTTTGTTCAAAATCTATGCTGACCATTTATTCACCAGCCTTTGAGTACAATAAGAAAAAGTAGTCTTTGTTCCAGATTGAGAAGTGAGAAGTATTTAGGTCTTAATCACATGAGTATGAATCTTAACTCATATGAACCTGAGCTTTTCACCTCCTGATGATCTTTTATACTTAAAATTAACAGGTTGGGGAGAAATGACATGTTCAAGAAAATAAAAATAAAATAATTTAGATAGGAACAAAAGTAATAAATTAGGAGATAAAGCTCAAGAGGAGGAAAAATTTCATTAGAGAAATAAAGTAAAAGTAGCCTTATAAAGAAATTGGGGAAATTGTCAAAGAACTGATCATTCAAAAGAAACTCAGGCCCAGAAGTTTTTCACACACTCTTTGAAACCTCAGAGAATATATAATTCTAGTACATGCAGTTCCAGTATTATTCCAGAACATGAAGTATGAAAACCTTCCAGTCTTTGTACTGATAACAAATCCTGACCAAAGATAACACTGTGAAAGTGTAAAAGAAAACTACAGATCACTTTCATTTAAAGTTCAGAACAAAATTAAACTGTTAAATGTAATATACCATGATAGATAAGGTTCATCCCAAGAATATGGGGCAGTTAAATATTATGTACTTTATTTTTTTATTTTTTATTTTTTTTTAATTTTATTGTTGTTGTATTACATCCATCCCCTTTTTGCTCCCCTCTGTCCCCCCACCCACCCACCCATTCCCCCCAAATATGTACTTTATTAATATATTTATTTCACCATGTTAATAGACCAGAGGAAGGGGGAAAACTAGTTATAAGGTACTGTAAGATTGTACCTTGATTTTGATTTTAAAAAAAAACAACTTCACACCTGTCAGAATGGCAATCGTCAACAAATCAACAAACATCAAGTGTTGGCGAGGAAGTGTTGGCGAGGATGCGGGGCAAAGGGAACCCTAATGCACTGTTGGTGGGAATGCAGGCTGGTGCAGCCACTGTGGAAAACAGTATGGGGTTTCCTCAAAAAACTAAAAATAGAACTGCCTTTTGATCCAGCAATTCCACTACTTGGACTATACCCAAAGAATCCTGAAACACCAATTCATAAGAACCTATGCACACCCATGTTCATGGTGGCACTATTTACAATAGCCAAGTGCTGGAAACAGCCTAAGTGCCCATCAGTGGATGATTGGATCAAAAAACTTTGGTACATTTTCACAATGGAATTCTATATAGCAGAAAGAAAGAAGGAACTTGTACCCTTTGCAACAACATGGATGGAACTGGAGAGTATTATGCTTAGTGAAAAAAGCCAGTCAGTGAAGGACAAATATCACATGATCTCACCCATTACGGGACAATAATGAGCAAAACTAACAACAAGCAAAACAGAACCAAGTATATGAATACAAGGAATAGGCCTTCAGTGGTCAGGGGAACAGGATAGGGGGGAGGGGGAGGTAGAGGCAAAGAAGGGGAGCAGCTTAGACAAGAACCTAGTATAAAGGAACCATGGACATGGACGACAGGTGGGATTGACTTTGGGGGGAATTGGTGGGTGGGGAGGGGGACAGAGGGGAGCAAAAAGGGGATGGATGTAATACAACAACAATAAAATTTAAAACAACAACAACAACAAAAAAAAAACCCAACACTTAGGCTGCTTTGGATAATTAGAGGAGAGAAGCACCTTCCAAAGACCAGCATCATGTTTAATCTGTCATAGCGGGGAAGAGCAGGTCAGGGATGCTTTATTTCACTGCAGGGAACTTATCACCAGTTTGAAGTGTAACATTTAATAACATGGAATTGATAGTACCTTTTTAACATTCAGGTTCACAACCACACCTACTCATACCTCAACTCAAATGCCAATAAATTACCAGATTTCACACAAAAGTCAAGAACAAGTTAAAGATGTGCCTCTGTCCAAGTTACATTTCTTTGGAAGGTATTAGCCCCTATAAGACAGGGGGGTGGGGGTGGGGGGTGGGGAATTAGACACATAAGAATAGGTAAAGGTACATAAGAAAGAAATTAAATGTAAACAGTAAAACTTTAGTGAGGTAACAGGATATAAAAGTAATGAACAAGAATCAGCTTTCATATAAGCAAAAAATAACCACTTGGAAGATGTAAAAAGATGTCCATTTATTACTACAATGAGAAAACAAAATGCCTTAGGATAAATTTAACAGGAAATGTTACAGTGGTGACCTTAGTGAGGGTACTGTATGAAGTAAGAGAAATTTACAATTTTATGTTTTTCAAAACTTAAGGAAAACCTAAAAATACTCTTAATGGATAACAAAAATGTACTTGGAAGAAATGGAAGGATATCCCATTTCCTTGGGTTGGATTATAGTTCAATATCTCTAGGTTAATTTAATGCTGATCTAATTTTAAAAATCAGTAAATTTTTCCCACAGCTAGACAAGTTGGTTCTAAAGTAAATTTTGGTGGGAAGAAGAAGGATGTGGTAGGGTGTTCAAAATATAACAGTATGCCCTTTCCTGTGCACTAGAAAGCTGATGCAGTGCCTTACAAGGCTAACACAGAAGGGTAAAGTAAGTCTCCACAAAACCCAGAGAAGAGATGGTAAAAAGTCCCTCTTTGGAGCCTGTCTGGAGTCACAGCTGAAAAAAATGTAAATCAGTTGCTGGTGCTTGTGTGGGAATAGGGGTGTTGATTAGCCTTACTAGGTAGAAAAACATACTCTTAAGGTGTCTCTATTCAAAACAGTGAGATAGTGAGGCATTAATAGGCCAGTAAATAAAATAGAAGGTACATGATGAAGGTGGCATCAATGGTGAAAAGTTGGACCTTTTTTCAAGAGACTGATAACTGTTTGGAAAAGATAAAATTATGTTCTTACCTCACATATAATTTCCCCACTTGAGGGTACTATTGTTTCGTTCACCTTAAATTAGCTTTGCCTAAGTTGTAGAACTTTGTTTAAATGGAGTCAGTACAGTAGTATATACACTTTGTGTCTGGCACTCATAACGTCTGTGAAATTCATCCATGTTGGGTTGTATTAGTGTTTCATGAGTTTATTACTCATTAATAATTCATTGATAACATAATGTTACATGCTCGGTTTCTAGCTCGGTTTTAGCTATTGTTAATAAAGATAAAAACATTCTTGTATGAGTCCTTTTTAATTGAACACATGTGTCTTTATTTCTTATAGGTAAATACTAGGTATGAAATTGCTGTTGTTCACTTAGATTTCTTAAAAGACTGCCACTTTGTTTCCCAAAATATTTGTGGCATTTTACATGAAAGTACCAGTTGCTCCACGTTCTCACCAGTACTGGTTGTGTGGCACTCTTTAATTTTAGCCATTCTAGTGGGTGTACAGGTATAGTTTTAATTCATATTTGCCTGATAACTAGTGATGTCCCGTGCTATTTTTGTTATTGGTCATTTGCTTATTTCTGTGGATGTTCTTCAAATTTTAAACATGGGGTTGTCTTTACTATTAAGTTGTAACTAATCTTCATATATTCTGGACATAAGCCCTTTTACACTTAATATGTTTTGTGAATATTTTTTCCCAATTTGATGAGCATAGGTGTTTAATTTTAGTTTTAAGTTTAGTTTAATTTAAATTTAATTTCCACTTTTATTTTATAGTTAGTACTGTGTCCTAAGAAATCTTTATTTACCTTAGGTTACAAAGATTTTCTCCTGTGTTATAAAAATCATACAGTTTCAGCTTATGTTTTTAATTCTATTATCGATCTTGAATTAATTTTGTAAAATAGGAAATGAGTTCATTTTTTCCTCAGAAAGATACCCAGTTGTTGAAGTGCCATTTACTGGAAACACCTTTTCCCCCCACTGAATTGCATTGGCATCTTTGTCAGATAGCGATTAACTATAAAGGTGTGGTTTTATTGGGTTGGCCACGAAGTTTGTTTTTTCTGTAAAATGAAAATACACAATAATTCATCAATAATTTGATTGATTTGGATACTTTGAGTGTGTTGGCAATCTCCAGCTATTGGCTTCTCGTGGGTAGAGGCCAGGGGTGCTGCTAAACATCTTCCAATGCATAACACAACCCAACAGCAAAGAATTATTTGCCCAAAATGTCGTTAGTACTAGGAAACTTCACAAACCATTTTTGACACATTTGATCAGTCATAGGACCTCCATACACTGCACAAATCTTTTTTGCATTTCACTTGTGTTTTTACCTCTCGAAATGATAAAGTGTAATACGCTAAAAACGTTGCACATTTTCATTCCTCTTCAGTATTAAAATGGCTGCACAATAATTCACTAATTTTGATTTTAAGATTTCTTTTGAGATTTTATTTATTATTTTTAGAGAGAGGCAGAGAGGGAGAGAGACATCAATGTATGGTTGCCTTTCACCTGCCTCCAGCTAAGGATCTGGCTGGAGACCTGGCTTGCAGCCTTGTTATGTGCCTTGGCTGGGAATCGGACCAACGACCTTTGGGTTCCCAGGTCAGTTCCTTCTTCACTGTGCCACCAGCCAGGGGTTGATTTTTTTTTTTTTAACGCACACAGGTATTAAAGCTGTCACAGTACAATCTAACAAGATAGTTTTAAATGAACTTAAAGACAATTAAGCACTAGTATGACCATCATATGGAAAAACTAAACAAACTTTTGGCCAACCCAGCATTTCTAGACTGTTCTAATGCTAGTACAGCACTATTCCATTATTGTAGCTTGGGCTTTTTCAGCCTTGGTGCTATTGACTTTTGGGCCAGATAATTTGTTGTTGTGAAGGATTATCTTGTGTGTCTTTATATTGTAGAATGTTTAGCAGCACTTTGGCCTTTACCCACTATTTGCCATTAGCATTCCTTCTTCCCTCAGTAGTTAGTTACAACCAAAATTATCTCTATCCCTGGCCAGTATGGGTCAGTCTGTTGGAGAGTCTTCCCATAAACCAAAAGGTCATGGATTTGATACCTGGTCAGGGTGTATGCCTGGGCTGCAGACAGTTCCCTGTTGGGGTGCATACAGGAGGCACACAACCCAGGCATGTACCCCAACTGGGAATCGAACCACAACCTTTCATTTTGCAGGATGATGTCCAATCTACTGAACCACACCAGTCAGGGCTGTAATTATATCTTTCTGATGTTTGACCTTTTTGTGAGTATAAAATATTTTTCTGTCAATACACTGTATCTTGAAATATATTTTCATTTATGTTAATATGGAGATTTCAACTTTTTTTTTGGTGGCATAAAAATAGTGTTTCTTTATATTACTTTCATTTTAATCTGTTTTTATTTTAACTAATTTGTTTTTTCATTTTTAGAGAGAGGGGAAGTGGGGGAGAAAGAAAGGGAGAGAAACATGGATGTGAGGGGAAAACATCAGTCAGTTATCTCTCATACACCCTCTGACCTGGGACAGACCCTCAGCGTAGGCATGTGTCCTGACTGGGAATTGAACTGATGATCTTTTGTTTTGCAGGATGACACGCAACCAACTGAGCCACATTGGTCTGGCTATGTTTTTATTTTATGTTTTAAAGTTTTATTTGAATTAAAAAAAATTTTTTTAATTTACTTTTAATTTCAGAGAGAAAGAGGAAGGGTGAGAGAGAGAAAGAGGAAGGGTGAGAGAGAGAAACATTGATTTGTTTCTTCACTTATTTAGTATTCATTGGTTGTTTCTTGCATGTGCCCTGACTGGGGAACCAACCTGCAACCTTGTGTATCAGGATAACCAACTGAGCTGGCGAACCAGGACTGTTTCTGTTTTTAAATTATGTATCTTAACAGATAGCAGATGGTTAGTCCACTGGCACTTATTGTAAATATTGATATAGTGGATTTAGGTGTGCCATTTTACTCCTTGTTTTTTAATTGTTATTATGGTCTTTTGGTTGTTGGTTTCTTCCCTCTGCCTTCTTTGGGTTCATAAATATTTTATAGCAGCAATTCTCAGAGCTTGATTTGGGGACCACTGGGACATCATGTGATCCTGAAAGTGTCAAAACTATTATATAAGTAATACAAGGGTTTTATTTTCCCTTTGACTCTCCTTTCCTCATAAGTACACAGTATAATTTTCCAGAGGCCACATGATACCAGAAATTATAAGAGTGCATTAAATTGTTTTCTTTTAAGCACAACAATTAATTTGTAAAAAATGTAAACTTTCTTTAATTTTTTGGAGTATACAATTTTTCTTAAAAATGTTATTTATGTTAACATGTAATGGGTTTATTATTGTTACTTATAATTTTTAATATGGTATTGACAGATACAGCCCATATGAAATGAAAGATTCTTTAGGGTCCTCATTTCAGAAGTTTTAAAAGGGCTTCTGAAACCACAGTGTTGGAAATCACTGTACTACAATATTTTTAATTTTAATTTTCTATGTCTAGACTTCTTAGACATATCTTATTTGCATTATCTTTTCAAATTCTCATTCTAGGCTGAGGAGTTATAAATTAATTCTTAAACTTACCACAATCTATTAGAATTTACAGTACCACATGATACATTAAATAAACCTTGCAGTAACATTTTTTCATTTTCTTCTCCTGTCTTTGTGCTATTTTTTACATATTTGTGTTTATGTTCATAATACAAAAACAGAAAATTTTAAATATCACCTTTCATGTATATACACACATTTATTATTTCTGATCTTTCTTTAAATCCAAGTTACTGTCTCATTTAATTTTCCTTTAGCCTAGAGAATTTCCTTTGGCAATTCTTATTGTATAGGTTTGGTGGCAGTATATTCTCTGCTGTTAACTGAAATTGTCTCAATTTATCTTCTTTTTTTTTTTTTTAAAGATTTTATTTTATTATTTTTTAGAAAGAGGGGAAGGGAGAGAGGCAGAGAGGGAGAGAGACATCAATGTATGGTTGCGTTTCACCTGCCTCCAGCCACAGACCTGACTGGAGACCTGGTTTGCAACCTGGTTATGTGCCCTGGCTGGGGAATCGAACCTGCAACCTTTGGGTTTGCAGGCCGGCACCTTATCCACTGTGCTACCAGCCAGGGCTATCTTCATTTTTAAAGGGTAATTTTATTGGATATAAAATCAAGGTAGTTTTTCTCTGGTTTTAGTTTCATTAATATCTGGCATTTAAATTATTTTCTAAAATAATAGTTTTAGAGGTCTTAAAACTGTCACCTGTAGGAGGATTAGTTCAACAAAGCTATTTTGTCATTAATGGAAGCACTTCTAAATTTAAGTTTGAATTCCTTTTATTTTCAATGCCAGTTTTCAGTTTCCCATTAGATTATATATGCCATGTTTTTGTTGTAGGTGCCATCATTTTATTTTTATTTATTCAAAAACACACCTTTGGATTTTGTTTGTTTTTAAAGATTTTATTCATTAATTTTAGAGACAGGGGAAGGGAGGGAGGAAGAAAGGGAGAGAAACATCAGTGTATAGTTGCCTTTCACCTGCCACCAGCTGGGAACCTGGCTAGAGAGACCTGGCTTGCAACCTGGGTAACTTGCCCTGACTGGGAATCATACTAGTGACACTTAGGTTTGCAGGCCGGTGCTCAGTACACTGAGCCACACCAGCCAGGGCCAACTGCTATCATTTTAGATTATTCTTGGGTTTCTTTAATCTGTTTAATTTTATTTTTCTTTTCTCCTTCTAGTTCCTTAAATTTCTCTTTTACTACTTTTCTAGTTGAGCAATCAGCAACATTTATTGAGCATATATATGTGAAACATTATTTTGAGCATTTATCAAATTAAATGTTTTATTTTCACTCATGCTTGAGAAAATTCATTGGCTCCCAATTTTACATCACATTTAAATTCATTGGTCTACCCTGGCTGGTGGCACAGTGGATAAGGTGCCGGCCTGCAAACTCAAAGGTTGCTGGTTCGATTCCCCAGCCAGGGCAATAACCAAGTTGCAAGCCAGGTCTCCAGCCAGGTCCTTAGCTGGAGACAGGTGAAAGGCAAGCATACATGGATGTCTCTCTCCCTCTCTTCTTCTCTCCCTTCCCCTCTTTCTGAAAAATAATAAGTAAAATCTCTTTAAAAAATAAAATAAAATAAAATAAATTCATTGGTCTAAAGGTTCTCCATACTGTCCCAGGGGCCTATGTTTCCTATATGGTTTTCATTTGCCTTTTGTATCAAAATTCTTTTGTCTCGTCATTTCTTTCAATATGCATTCCACTTATTCTAGTCTCTGATCTTTTTGTATGAAATGCCCTTCTTTTCTAACTATATCCCACCAAAACCCAGTGCTTACAAATCTTAGGTGCAATCTCCCGTAAATACTAACATTGGATTTAAAAGGTGTTCTTTTTTTGAAATGAAAATTATGCAGTATAACGAATGTCTTTAACTCATTTCTAAAGTAGTTAGCCGAATTTCTTAGCTCACCAACCAGATGGTAATTTTTGGTGAAAAGATCTTTATTTTGTTATTCAGTACAGTCCTGAATATAATGGCCCCTCCTCAATGCACTCAGTATTATCTACTATGTCTTAAGTTCTATGGGAGGGACACAAAGGAATAGCTTCTCTCTCCTCATCCAGTTGACCCACATGCAAACATTTAGCAGTATAAAATCCTAATATGAAAAGCATATATCAACACAAGGTGCTTTGGGAGTACTATATTAACAGATGGATATAGTTTGCTACACGAGATAATTTGTATTTGCACTTGTATTAGTTTCTGTATACAATTGCCAGTCAACAGTGTGTTAAATTTCATTATACTATGGAAATCAGAAGGGAAAAAATTGGAAACCAGCTGCTAGGAGCTTATGAATCAAGAATTCCTTTTATACTCTTTATTTGAACATTATGATACAGGAATAGTATGTTTACTTTGTGTTGACATGCCCTGGGCAGGAAAGTTAATGTTTCCATTTGTTTGTTTTTGTTTTTCTATATATCTAAGTGTAAATTTTTGTTTTTCTTCTTTACATTACAGTCTTGGCCCTTTAGTGAGTAAAGTGAAAGAATACCAAGTAGAAACAATTGTAGATACCCTCTGCACTAACATGCTTTCTGATAAAGAACAACTTCGAGATATTTCCAGTATTGGCCTTAAAACAGTAATCGGAGAACTTCCTCCAGCTTCCAGTGGTAAGTAAGCAAGATCACATTTTTCTTTCAGTTTCTCTTTGGAGGTATTTCTCTATTCTTTTTTTTCTCCCTGACCTCCTGACCTCCTGACCTAGGAGTGAGACCTTTGGTAAGCATTCCTTGAATAACTAAGAAAAAAATCTCTGGAGTCTTATTTTTGCTTAAAAGTAAATTGTTTTAAATGAATATTTTGATTGAATTTAAGTATCTCATTGGAATACTAATTCTGAAGAATTCTTATGTTGGAGCAAGGTTTAACTTTATTGTGTGTACCATGGCTATAGAATTGAGTATACCAGCCTGTGCAATGAAGGAAAAGATAACCAGAATCAGTAGATATTTTTGTTAGCTCTTTATTTTCAATATTAATTTAGCTTTGCATTAGAATTTATGATATAAAATTTTTAACGTTGTTAAGATAGGTGTGAAATAGTTCTGTTTACTGATAGATTTCATGGACAGGTATAGATTGGTAGTAATCTAGTATGGGTATGTAGTTTTTCTCATCTATTTAAAAAATGTTTATTAGCCATTCATTATGCTAGTTCTCAAACTGGATAGTGCATATATATTATTTCACTTAGTCTGAACATCAGCCATATGGAATGCCTTATAATTCCTGGTTTGTGGATAAAGGAACTAAAATTCAGGAAAATGATGTTAATTCACCCAAAGTTTTTTTTTTTTTTTTTTTTTTTAAGTATATTTTAATTGATTATGCTATTGTAGTTGTCCCAATATTTTTCTTGGGACAATTACCCCTATTCCTGGTATGCCCGTTCCTTCATGTAATCCCCTCTTCCCTTAGTTCATGTCCATGGACATGAGGAGGTCATGTTTTGGAGGTCTTACAGTTGTTACCTGTAGGAGGGTGGGTGATGCGTTTCACCATGTTGTGGCGCTGTACTTATAAGTTCTTTGGCTTCTCCATTTACTGTTCTTCATGTCCTCTGTTTATTTTGTACCTACCAGTTATGCTTCTTAATCCCTGCACCTTTTCCCCCATTCTCCTTCTTCCCCCTCGCTGCTGATAACCTTTTATATGATCTCCATATCTATGGTTTCTGCTCCTGTTCTAATTGGTTGCTTAGTTTTTGTTTAGATTCATCTGTTGATAGTCATGAATTTGTTGTCATTTTAATGTTCATAGTTTTGATCTTTTTCTTCATTAAGTCCTATTTACATTTCATGTTAATAAGGGTTTAGTGGTGATGAACTCCTTTAGCTTTACCTTGTCTGGGAAGCACTTGAATCTGTTCTTCAATTCTAAATGATAGTTTTGCTGGATAGAGTAATCTAGGTTGTAGGTCCTTGTCTTTCATCACTTTGAATACTTCTTGCCAGCTCCTTGCTTGCAAAGTTTCTTTTGAGAAATCAGCAGATACTCTTATGGGAACTCCTTTGTAGGCAACTCTTCACTTTTCTCCTGATACTTTTAAGATTCTCTGTCTGTAGCCTTTGGCATTTTAATTATGTGTGTTGGTGTGGTCCTTTTGGGTCCAACTTGTTTGGGACTCTAGTTCTTGGACTTGTATGTCTATTTCCTTCACCAAATTAGGGAAATTTTCCTTCATTATTTTTTCAAATAAGTTTTCAATTTCTTGCTCTTCTTTTTCTTCTGGAACCCCTATAATTTGTATGTTGGTACATTTAAAGTTGTCCCAGAGGCTCCTAAGCCTCTTCTCATATTTTTCAATTATTCTTGTTTCTTCATTCCATACGGGTTGACTGTTTATTTCTTCTTTATGTTGCACTACATTGATTTGAACCCAGGCTTCCTTTCCTTCACTATTGGTTCTGTGTAGATTTTTCTTCATTTCATTTAGTGTAACCTTCAGTTCTTCCCTTATGTGTTTTCTGTACTCAATCATTTCTCTAACATTGTTATCATCTGTGTTATAATCACTGCATCTCTTAGGTTGGCTATCTCATCTATTCTCCCTTTGGAGCCTTAATGTGCTTCCTCTTTTGGGCCATACTTCTCTTTATCCTCAACTTGACAGGCTCCTGTGTTTGCCTCTGTGTCTTTGTTAGAGCTGTTGTACCTGTTATGTTGTAGGGACTGGAGCCTTAGGTATTTGTCAGTGTGGGTCACCCGTTTCGCCATGTTGCGGTGCTGTATGTTGGGGAGGAGTCTGAGACGGAACAATGCTGCTTGCTCGCTCAGCACTTGCACCTCTTTTGCTTCCCATATGGGACTGATGTCTCTAGCTGTTGCCCTGGTGATGGTTCCCTAAGAGGTTGGGTTTGCATATGTCCTAGGACTGTGGGGGCCCTCTAAACAAACTCTCTTGAGACACTGGCAGTTTCTTCTGCTGCCCCTGCCCCCACTAGTTTTCACAGTCAGAAGTGATGATGCTTTATTTTCCTGGCACTGGAACCATGATCTGTGCAGTCTGCCCAGGGGCTGGGATTGCTCCCCAGGTGTGACCCCTAGCTTGTACAATGTGTGACTGTTCTGCTGCTGCCGCGGGCCACAACCTCTGCTTTGCTGCTGCTGCTGCCTCACCTCAGCCGCATTGTGTCCTTTCCACTCCGTCTCCCAGTGTCCGCCTCTCCTCCCCTTCAGGATGAGTATTGCTTCTTTAAATCTTTGGTTGATGGACTTTCATACAGTTTGGTTTTCTGGCAGTTCTGCTTTTTGTTTGTTTGTTTTGAGGTAGTGAGGTGGTGAAGGCTGTCTACCTACATCTCCATCTTGGCTGGATATTTTTATATCACCCAAAGATTTTTATTACCTGGTTGGGTAAAGATTCAAATCCACACTCTTTTAATCCAAAACTGATGCTTTTTGTACTATGTCATGCCAATGTCACTTAAATATTTCAATAACATACTTCACTAAATCAGAACTATTTACAGTATTTGTAATTGTATAAGCCATATAAATATTTTCCTCATTTTTTTCTCTCACTGAAACATGTTTGGTTTTAGTTGATTTCTGGTTAACCATTTAGAATATTCCTTTATAATTTTTTTCTCCCACTTTTTAATAGCAGATCTACTTTAAAATAAGTTAGATTTATAAGTTCCTTGGAAAAGCATTTTTATTTTGTAATGAAGTTATGGAATCTGGAGTGAAATGGATGTTTAGAGGTTTACTTTTTCTTCCTTTTTTAAAGGAACCTTATTAATCATTGATTTTTAAGTCACTGAAAGTTAAAAGTCTAGGTTACTGGTAAAGAGTATTCCCTTGTTGCTTTCCAAGCACTTAAAGCCCCTATTGACTCCATGGTTGGCATTCATGCCATGCATGGAGATTATTTATTGTCCAGTAGAGCCTGTCTGAATTGATACTGTTTTCCCTAGGTCACGTACTCCTGCAGTTATGTCTAATAAGTTGTTTTATCGAGAAACAGCTTGTTCTGAAATAGATGTTTTTGTGATATGGATCTCTTGAGCCAGTGTCATAATCAAGTTTACAGTTGTTGAATTATTTGGCAACTTCCATAAATATTAAGTGGAATTCAGGATACTTGTTCTGAAATTATTATGTGCTTTTATTCGTGCAGGCTCCGCATTAGCTGCTAATGTATGTAAAAAGATTACTGGACGTCTTACTAGTGCGATAGCAAAGCAGGAAGATGTCTCTGTTCAGCTAGAAGCCTTGGATATTATGGCTGATATGTTGAGCAGGTAAGAATGTTTATAATTTGTAGTATTTGTAGTATGAATAATATGTGTTTATTTAAAAAAAAAACCCTTCTGATAAATATAATAAAACTTGGTCTAAAATTGTTCATGTTTAAATTGTGGCTGTTTATAAAATATGTGTAGTTAGAAGTGAGGGGAGAAATAAGCTAATTATATTTTTCATGTAATATTGCATAGCAGCACGTTTTAATAGTTTTGAGAAGTTATTAATAAAGTTTATAATTTAAATATTTCAACAAAGTTTTTGTTTTGTTTTACTCTTTTTTGTTCTTGAATATAATGATCTACTTAGATAAGATGTGCCTGTAGGCATGGTGCTAATATTCCAGTTAATATAATGCTGTTTGTAAACTTCAGAAACCATGTTTATAATGCATGTATTTGACATTTGTTGTTGCTTTTCTGCTTTCCTCTGAAAGTTAAACTTGGGAAGATACAAAGATCTGTACTCCTAAAGGAAAATAACTTAAACACCTGTCAATTACATTTTTTCCTTGATTTTTATAATCATTATATGTCAATATTATTTGTGACTAATGCACTTCACCTTAAAAATAAAAAACCAAGTGCCTTTGTGTGGTACATAATGAACAGCGTATACTTTACTATAGGTTAGAACACAAATGGCTATAAGAAAATGAGACTAAATACTGTGATTGTAAGTGTGTTCTAGGGCATAAAACGAAAGGATCCAAGAAAGTTTATATGAAATAGCATTTGAATGTAGTTTTAAAGAATGGATTGGGCACAGGTGTATATACCCAAGTATAGAATATATCAGCAATTGTAATGGACTTGGGGAACATTGTATTCTAGTTTTCCAGATTATAGGATGAATAGTACGACGTCATTTTGATAGATTGGAGTCATGTTGAGAAGGGAGAGGAATTTATACATAATTTGATAAGTATTGAATAGTTAGACTTTTTGCCCTCTATGTGCCTTGATTACTAGCATTGTTTCAGCACATAGATATTTGACTGCTATTGACTCAATTCACTACACATGTGAAATGATTTGGTGAGCGGGTTAGACCAACAGGGTAAGTGAAATTTTTAGTTCAGAGATGTGTAGAGGATCAACAGTAGGGAGAGGGCATAGTCAAGATGATGATATTTTGAATCCTGAACCCTGAAAGAGCTGTAATGGAGGAAAAGCTATCAATAGAGAAAATTTAGGGATCTATGAAGGTGCAAGTTACAAATCTTTGTTTTGGCCTTGTTTTTAATGTACTCCCAAGTCTGTTGGCTGAATATTCTATAAGTGGGAATATAGGTCTAGATTCCAGAAGGTAATTTAGGGCTATATTTTTCAAAACTGCATTCAATTAGCTCAGGTTTTCAGTTGGGTTGGTATAGATGGTAAGAATTTAGTTTTCCTTTTCATTCTGATTTTGGATTGTGTCATGTAAATTTTTACTCTTTGAATACATTGAGTTCAGAGGCCAGACATTTTAGTAATGCTCAAACATCATGAATTTATTTGTTGTTTTCTTATTTTAAGGCAAGGAGGACTTCTTGTTAATTTCCATCCTTCAATTCTGACCTGTCTACTTCCCCAGTTGACCAGCCCTAGACTTGCAGTAAGGAAAAGAACCATTATTGCTCTTGGCCATCTGGTTATGAGCTGTGGAAATATAGTTTTTGTAGATCTTATTGAACACCTTTTGTCAGAGTTGTCAAAAAATGATTCCATGTCAACAACAAGAACCTACATACAATGTATTGCTGCTATTAGTAGGCAAGCTGGCCATAGAATAGGTAAGAAATATTTAAATATTTTCAAGGTTTCTTTACTTAAAAAATATTAATGAATGTTTCTGAGACCCAATATGCTTTTCCTAGGTGAATACCTAGAGAAGATAATTCCTTTGGTGGTAAAATTTTGTAATGTAGATGATGATGAGTTAAGAGAGTACTGCATTCAAGCCTTTGAGTCATTTGTGAGAAGGTAAGTTTTTAAGATCTCTATTTTTAATTTTTTCTTAAAAATATAATAAAAAATATCTAGATTATTAGGTAAATGGGGAGAAATGGGTTCGTTTATTCACAGTGAGGAATCTGGCCAGAAATGTATAAATATATAGTGAATTTCTTATCTTTACAATAATTTTTTAGTCTGTCATAGCCATTTTGCTAGGGCAGTGCTTCTCAATCTAATAATAAAAACTACAAATGGTTTTTAGAAAGGGCCATGTAACAGATTCGAACCTGTCTCCCCTTTTCCTAGAATTGACAGTGAGGAGCACAGTACAGAGTCTTGAGACTTCACTGGCTGTTATTTGTAGCAGTCCCTTGCCACTCATGGTTTGAAGTAGCTTTATTGTTATATCAAATTGTTAAACTCATAAGTTGTAAGATCCCCCCCTTTTTAAATATTTTTATTATTTTTAGAGAGGGGGGAAGGGAGAGAGACAGAAATGTATGGTAGCCTTTCACCTGCCTCCAGATACGGATTTGGTTGGAGACCTGGCTTGCCAACCTGGTTGTGTGCCCTGGCTGGGAATCGAACCAACAACCTTTGGGTTCGTAGGCAGGTGCCTTATCCACTGTGCCATCAGCCAGGGCTACATTTCCTCTTCTTAATTAAGGAAGAAATTAGTCCCTTTTTTGGGGGGCATTTATATGTTGTGTTTTCTTAACAATTAGCTAGAAGATGAGCCCAGTTGAATGTGCACTGGCATTTTCACAGTAATCCTAATTGTTAAAGATCAAGTTCATATAGGTTTAGTCTTCTAGGCATATTTTGAAAAGATACAGCATAATCTCCCCTTATCCGTGTTTTTTTTCTTCCTGAGGTTTCAGTTGCCCATTGTCATCTGCTCCAAGAATATTAAATGGAAAATTACAGAAATAAACAATTCATAAATTTTATGTATTATTTTTTTGTTAGCATTTAGTCCTCTTATTACCACCCCCCATCACTACACTGTTACCTGTGTCCATGAGTCCTTTTTCTTCTTTGCTCAATCCCTCCACTCCCAACTCTTAGCTGTCATTCTACTCTCTTATCTATGAGTCTGTCTCTATTTTGCTTGTTAGTTCAGTTTGTTCATTAGATTCAACATAGTGAAATCATCTGGTATTTGTCTTTCTCACAACCTTTGGGAACATGAATCATCCTTTTGTCCAGTGTATACATGCTATATATTGCTACCAGACCTTTAGTTAATAGTTGTCTCTATTTTCAGGTCCACTCTTGCATGTCGTAGTATTGCTGTACTTGTCTTTTACTTAATACAGTCGTATGCTGCTAATGACAGGAATATATTCTGATATATCTCTTATTAGGTGATATCTTCCTTGTGCAAACATAGAGTACATTTATACAAACCTAGATGGTATAGCCTGCTACATACCTAGGCCACATATTATATAGCCTGTTGTTTTGTAGGGGAAAAAATTTTTTTCTCTATCCTTCTGGGTTCTTGGTTGAGACCACTTGTAATAAAACAGATTAACAAGAAAGAAACAAAAGTTTAATTAACATGTATACCTCATGTCTACGTGTGAGATACTCACAAAAACTAGTTTGTCCAAATGGCTGAAGCCATCCCTTAAATAACATCTTTAGTGGGAGAGAAAAAGATGATGTTTGGAGTGGGGGTGTCAGTTATGGGAAATTACTGGGAAAAGCATGATAAACAAGGGTAAAGTTGTTATTTAGATTTGAGTCCTCGCCTTCTCCATTGATACAGATTTTTAAGAGATAAGGTCATCTCTCTCTTCCTAGTACATAGCCAAGGAGAAACCATTACAAATAGAGATTTTCCTTATAAATGTAAATGCCCTTTACACAGGGTAACTTAGACTTGGTCTTTAGAGCTTTCTGTCATGTCTGCTGTTACATTAATCAGCCTAACATAACCCTTATGCCAAAGAAACACATTTTGGAGTGACAAATTCTGTTCCCTTACAAGCTCCTGGGCTACAAACCTATACAGTGTGTTACTGTACTGAATACTATAATCAGTTGTAACACAATGGTAAGTCTTTGTGTAATGCACTGTGTTAAGGCCTACATCACTAGGCAATAGGAATGTTTCAGCTCATTATAACCTTTGGGGACCACTGTTATACAAGAAGTTGGTTATTGACCAAGAAGTTATGCAGCCCATGACTGTATCGACCCCTAAATGTGAGAGTAGTAATGCTGACAATTCTAATA
Organism: Noctilio leporinus; assembly: GCA_004026585.1. Taxonomy (NCBI): domain Eukaryota; kingdom Metazoa; phylum Chordata; class Mammalia; order Chiroptera; family Noctilionidae; genus Noctilio; species Noctilio leporinus. The sequence goes on along the minus strand of PVIW01001100.1, from coordinate 287,638 downwards.
ATGCCAAAGATAAGCCATAAAGCATATGTAGGTATGTATACGAGGTCTGTCCCTAAAATATTGGCCACACAAACTGTTTTAATTATATTGATACTGGCTTGATACTTTTGGGACAGGCCTCATCTAAAGGGAAAAACAATATAGTATATAAGGTGTGTTAACGTCCGAAGTACAACCAGGGAGGCCTTGGGAAACATACTTGCACAGCCTAACAGATAAGGGAGGACTATGGTATACAAATTTGTCGGCACTACCCCACATTAACCCTAACATATTATTATAAAAATTACCACAACTTTAGAGATGTTAAAATGTGAAGGAAGGTTAAGTTTATCTTAAAATTGATTTAAATGAGTACTTTGATGGGAGAGAAAGATGTAGGGGCATTGATGTTGAAAAGGCTGGGATCCACTTTCCTATTCTGTATTAAAGGGTCGGGGGGAATACCTGGTAACAAAGCAAAACGTGGCAGATACTGAGTCAAGGATAAAGTACAGTTACTCCAGACAGCTTTTGTTTTCTTTCTTCAGATGTCCTAAGGAAGTATATCCTCATGTTTCTACTATTATAAATATTTGTCTAAAATACCTTACCTATGACCCGAATTATAATTATGATGATGAAGATGAAGATGAAAATGCTATGGATGCTGATGGTGGTGATGATGATGACCAAGGTATTTCCAGTTAAATAGAAGAAATTCATGAAATTTTCTCTAAAGACCCAGTGTTATGGATGGAGTTAATTCTTAACCCAAATTACACTGATGATTTGTTTATTTATGGTAATGAAAATGGAAATAACTTCAATATTCAACAATAGCAAATTGATTAAATAAATTATGGGGTATCCATGTATTGAACTGCTGTGCGCCATTTTCAAAATCATTTTCTAGAAAAATATTTATTAAAGCAGTTGAGTGAAAAAGTGGATAACAGAAATTACTGTGTGTCAGTTTCCTTTTGTTAAAAAACAAAATTCAGCCTACTAAATTTGAAGATCTAATTGGCCTTAATTAAGGGACTTATGATACAGACAGTATCCTATCTAGCAACTAGAAGTGCTCTCTGAGAGTTGTACAAGATGAAAGGGCTTTTTTTATAGGAAGAAGGGTGGGTCAAAAGTTTATTAGAGAAAGAATGTGAATGGTTATTTTGGGACTTGGACATCTTATTTTAGGGAAAGTGTTTGATTTATGTGGATTGATTCTTTCTGTGGAGGATGGAGCGAGCCTGTGTGACAGATTGTCTCACTGGTACTTGAGCAGAATATTCCCTACTAGTTAAGATTATGATTCTGAGAGAAGTAATTAAATTTAGGTTTGGTATCACGGGCTCTTAGCACCACTGATGCCATTTGGGGTCCGTGGCTTTTTCTCTTTAAAATAACAAAAATTTTTTTTAATATACAAAAAAATGTAATATTTTTATCATTGCTAGCAGTTATAAGGGAGTATTGTTCTTCAAATGTTCTACAAAGTGTTTTGGTAAGTAGGGAAATGCATGCTATTTTTGTAACTATACCTGTAAATAAACAATGAGAGCAGTGTGGTTTTACAGATAGTTACTTTAATGAAAAATCCTAAATATTTGAGGCTCCATTTAACTTTAGATTATTCATGAATAAGCTAAACATTTCTGAGGCTCTTAAGAATGTCATGCTATGATTTGTGATGTTTACTCTAGAAAGGAGTAGCACTTCAAGGACATAGGGGTTGCCATGCTTTGTTGTTGTTTTTAAATAATCATAATAGAGATGTTGAAGTGGGTAAAATACTAGGCACAGTAGTTGGTGGATTTCCCTTTTTTAATATATAATACTTTTTAGTTTGATTCTTTGAGTAAATTTAATACAACTTTACCCCTAAGTCTATAATTTCAGTAATCTTTTTTAAAAACCCAACAATTTACAATAAACTCCTCTAGAGTCATATTCTATTCTAACCACTATTGCCCAGTTTCTGTCCTTTACAACAGAACTCTTTAAAAGAATGTACTCCAGATAGCTCCTTTCTTCCCCCTCATTCTTGAATCCAGTTTTCCAGTGATGGACAAGATTGCCAGTGACCTCAAATGTTTGGCTCTCCCTATTAGTCTCAGCAGCATTTCTTTATTTAACATTCAGGATACCACACTCTGGGGTTTAGTCCTGGCTTTATGATTACTCCTTGTCAGTCTCCATACTGGTTCCTCTTCCATCACCCTGACCTCTGAACTTGAGAGAATTCCAGGACTCAGTCTTTGGACTTTTCGGTTACACACTTATGTTCTAGTTGATCTCGTGTCTTCTAGCTTTAACATCTGTGCTGAAAATCCAATTTACTTATCCTGGATCTTTCCTGTGAATTCCAGGTTTATATATACAGCTATTTTATTTACTGCTTAGATGTCTAGAATAACTTCCCCTCATCCTTCTATCCCCTGCCCAGCCTGTTTCTTTGGCCGTTTCATCTCAGAATGGTACTTCCATTCTTTTCTGGTTCTTAGGCAAAAAATTTGGTGTTATACCTGATTACTTTTTCTCACTGCCACCTACCCCAATCATAGGTCTTTTCCCATACTTTATACTCTTTTTGTTTTATTTTATTTTATTTTTAAGATTTTATTTCGTTATTTTTTAGAAAGAGGGGAAGGGAGAGAGGCAGAGAGGGGGAGAGACATCAATGTGTGGTTGCTTTACACCTGCCTCCAGCCACAGATCTGATTGGAGACCTGGCTTGCAGCCTGGTTATATGCCCTGGCTGGGGAATCGAACCTGCGACATTTGGGTTTGCAGGCCGGCGCTTTACCCACTGTGCTACCAGCCAGGACCTATACTCTTTTTATATTTTTAAAAATATATTGATTATAGTATTCAGTTGTCCCAGTTTCTCCTGACACCCCCACTCTGTCCATTTTGCTTAGTTTTTTTTCTGGGGTTTTGTTATGTTCTTTCATTTGGGCCATATTTCTTTGCTTCCTCAGCTTGGCAGCCTCCCTTATGTTTGTTTCTGTGTATTAGGTAGAGCTGCTCTGACTCCATCTTAGCGCACCTGTTAAGTTGTATGAGGTGGAGCCTTAGCTAATTGCCAGAGCAGGGCAACCCACTTCACCATTTTGTGATGCTGTATGTGAGGTAGAGGTCGGAGAGGGAACAATACTGCTATCTGGCTGCTGGTAGCTTGCTCGGTGCTCACCCATTTCCAGCCACTTTACCCCTTTCCTAAATTACTGACTCCCTTCTCACTGTTGCCCTGGTGTTGATTTCCAGAGTGGGTGGGTTTGTGTATGTTCTAGGACTGTGCAGGCCCTTCTAAGGGACTATTGAGAGAGGCAGGTAGTTTCTTTTGCCACTTTAACCCCTACTGTTTTTTATAGCCAGAAGTTACGAGGCTCTCTTTTCTCAGTGCTAGAACCCTGGGTGGCATGGTCTGGCCTGGAGCTGGGAAAGTTCGTTCCCAAGTATCCCTCATGATTTTTATGTACCACACATAAATGCAGGACCACCCACCGGTGCTGCCACACCTCGTCATCTCAGCCCTTGCTCCCTGTCTCTTGTCATTCCTGTGTCTCTGGGTGAATATGACTTTTTAAAATCCTTGGTAATTGGACCGCCATACAATTTGATTTTCTGGCAGTTCTGGGTGTTCTCTGTTTTGAGGTTACTTGTTAATCCTTTTTATGGTTGTGTGAGGAGGTGTGAAGCATGTCTACCTATGCCTCCATCTTGACTCAAGTCCTTTACTTTATACTCTTATTTCTCTTCAGCATTTTCATTTTCTTCATTACACTTAATCACTCTGACACTTCTAATTATGTTCCACCTAGCAGGATGTGAGCTTCATGATGGCAGAGAGTTTCAGTCTCAATTGACTGCTATATGTCAGTGCCTAGGATAGTGCTTAATACACAGTAAGCACTCATTAAATCAAGGTAAATCTTGGCTTCTAAAATCAGTATCTTTTGAAAAAAGATGTAGCAGTATATATTCCAGGTTTTAATTGTTGACCTCTAGTGTACTTATTAAAAATCAATTTCAACTGCTTTATCAGTTACATTATAATGTCAGTGATTAGGATGTTTGAATTTTTGTAACTTTTTAAAAATAAAATGTTTCTCCAAAGTTATTCCTATAGCTGAGTTGCCATGAGAAAAACTTCACTTACTTGCTTTTAAATAGTCTATTTTGATAGTACCTTGTAATTTTTATTCAAATAGGTATTGATAGAGAAATCAAATATCTTGGATTTAGCAGTATTTGGTTGGGTTTTTTTTTATAATGTGCTAAGAAGAAATTAAGTAAATGAGATTGAACAATTTATTATATATCCTAGGATTTTCCTAAGGCAGAGCTGGCTATATTTACCTTTCATTAGCTAATTGGGTTATAAGTCAGTGAAGAGGAGATACCTTTTTTCCGCACTGAAGAATCATTTTAGGGCTTTAGTCTTTTCTGAGAATAATAAAATTGTTTGATAATATTAGACTGCCCTGAGAACTGCTAGTATTTTTATACATCCTCCGGACTTCATGTTACCCAACTGTTTCATGCTGATGGTTTTAGAAGGAAATAATTTTCAGAGATTTCGCACACATACGCTCATGTACGCACACAGAGGTTATAAATTTATACATAAATGAGATGGAGTTATTAATGTTTATGGTTGGAATATTGTTTTAAAGATTAATAAGGACTTGGGGAAGATGACTCTATGTTGTTACATGGACAGAACTTTGTTATAATTGAAACAGTTTTGTCTCTACATTAAGACAGTATCTTGAAAGCTTGTGAATATGCTTATATGTTCCTAATAGTCCCCTCCTGTCCATTAACAAATTTAGTGAAAAGTCTTATTGTCACAAAGAAAATTGACATCAGAATTTTCTCCCCAGAAAACTATTTCTACAGAATGTCCTGGGATTGATAAACATTGTTATCACATCATCTACAGCCACAAATCTGTTTCATGGGTTATCTTATAACCCCATCCCCCCATTGTTTGATTTTTCAATAGTGTCAAGTGATTTCTTTGAAATGAACTTCTATTCATATTGTTTAAAAGGCTGGGGCATTTATGATTTTGCAAATATTTATGTTCTAAAGAAGTTTACTGTGTTAATGATTTTAAAGGGTTAATAAGCAGCTCATTACTCACTATAAATTAGGAAATGTTTAACAACTTAAAAACACAGTTAATTATGATCATTTTTCTTTTAGAGATTAATTTATGTATAAATATATCAGTTCATCTGTTCTAGTTCTTCATAAACTTATCCACTATTGTATATGTTAGTGAAAATTAGAAAACTAGCTTACTAATAATTCACTTACTGGGTTAGACAATAAGCTTTTTCTGTGATTTATAGCCTAACATGAAAACTTCTCTTTAGGGAGTGATGATGAATACAGTGATGATGATGACATGAGCTGGAAAGTCAGACGTGCAGCTGCCAAGTGCTTGGATGCTGTAGTTAGCACAAGGCATGAAATGCTTCCAGAATTCTACAAGACCGTCTCTCCTGCCCTGATATCCAGATTTAAAGAGCGTGAAGAGAATGTAAAGGCAGATGTTTTTCATGCGTACCTTTCCCTTTTGAAGCAAACTCGTCCTGTGCAAAGTTGGCTGTGTGACCCTGATGCAATGGAACAGGGAGAAACACCTTTAACAATGCTCCAGAGTCAGGTTGGTTTAAAAGTAGATGGTTTTGAAAGTTGTGCTAGTAAATGTGATCTTTTAAAATTGTATTTGAATGTGGAAGTATGAGTTCCAGGACATATTTAGAGAAACAAAGTTCTGGGATACGTTTCTATAATAGTTCATGTATGCTCTTATTACCTTACTTGTAAGTAGTTTATTTTGATTGAATTAGTTTTAATTTTATGGGATAAACAATATTACAATAATTTTATGATTCAATAATTTTTATCCTTGATATTAATGGAAGAGTCTTAGAATTTATGGAGCCAGACTACTTGGCATTTGTAGCTGGCTTCACTTTTAATTTAGCTATGTGATCTTGGAGAGATTATTCATTTTATTGACCTTTTTTTCATTTGTCATAGGGTTTACTGAGAATTGTTTGCCCTAAGTAGTAGAAGAGATGATCTTTGTAAACATTAAATGTACTGCCTTCTACATAGCAGCTCTTACTGTTAATTAAATACACATTTTCATTTTAGGACATTTTTTCTAAGATTCTAAACATTACATCTATATAGCTCCCATTTGGCACATGCTTGGCATTTTCCTATCATATATATCTAATCCCTGTAGCAGCCTAATGGAATGCATATTTGTTCTTTTTTAAATCCTTACCTGAGGACATGCCCATTGATTTTTTAGGGAGATGAGGAGGAAGGGAAGAGAAGAGAAAGATTGATGTGAGACAGAAACAGCAATTGGTTGGTTGCCTCTCGTACACTTCTCAGCTGGGGACTGAACCTGCAACCTAAGCATGTGCCCTGACAGGGAATCAAACCTGCGACCTTTCAGTGTATATCCAGTCCACCAAGCCACACTGGCTAGGACTTTTATTTTTTTAATCCCATTTGTTCATTTTTATACAATGTGTGAGACAGATTAAATAATCAAGAGAGGGATGTACATACCATATCAATCTTATTTTTAAATAAGACAAATTAAAAAAATAATTGTGGTGACCTTAAAGGTGAATATTGAAGATTAATTATAGAAAGAAATAAGGTAAAATATGTGTATGGGTGATATGAGCAATTGAAAAAGTATACAAAAGTTAGGTAAAATCATAGGAAATGCTGATGATGTGGTGCTGAATTAAATATTTTTTGTCTGTAGTCCTCAGATCATTGATTGATATGATTAGTGGCTCATCTTGGTGTTCATGAGATCTATTAGTAAATAAATTTACTAATTCAGGTTTTATTAACAACATTAAAATAGAAAGTATAGAGGTAAACATTTTTGAATCATACTTTTGCTGCTTGTAGCTACATTTGAAATGAGGTTGATTTTATTATAATGGCAATCTAAAACCAAAAAAGAGGACAAATATGTTTAATGATTTCTTTTCCATAATTTGTTTTTTTTCTTTAATGCTTATCTGTGCTATTTTTTTCAAAAAACCATTTATAAATTATGCTTTGAAAATTTTGGTTGAAAACTTTATTATTTGGTTAGATTTCTGTTTAATCTTACACATTTCAAAATTAAAAATTTATCAAGGAAGACTTACTGCTTTGGAGAAAGCTAATGATAATTTTTCTCTATTATTAAGCATTAAGCAAATAAGAGTTATAAGAGAATGGAATTGATGCAGTGAACTTTAACAATCTTGTTAGTAGTTAGAGGAATTAGAAATTTAACCAAAAAAGATAAACTTTTCCCTTTCTTTTTATCTCCTATAATTTGTGTTAAATGTGCTGAAGAAATACCAATAGCTGAAATAGCTAATGAGTGTATGATAATTACAGGTTCCCAATATTGTTAAAGCTCTGCACAAACAGATGAAAGAAAAAAGTGTGAAGACCCGACAGTGTTGTTTTAACATGTTAACTGAACTGGTAAATGTCCTACCTGGGGCCCTAACGCAGCACATTCCTGTTCTTGTACCAGGTATGAAAGAAATAGCAAATCACTTTTGGAACTGAATATAGACTTTACTAAGATTAGATAAGCTTAAATGTTTTCTTCAAAATGATAATTTGTAACAACTTAATTTGTGCATAGACCTAATTTTGTTGTAGAACAAACCTAAAGTTAGAAATTTGATAGTTAAAAGTTAAATCTTACCTTAAAATTTTGAGCTCTAATATAAATTGTGTAATTTGTACTATACTCATGAAGTGGAAACTAGTAATAGTTTATGGATTAGTTTTTAATTTCTTCTTTTGTAAAACTATGCATAAAAATTACTGGTTTTTTTATTGGTTTTTTAGGAATCATTTTCTCATTGAATGATAAATCAAGCTCATCAAATTTGAAGATCGATGCTTTGTCGTGTCTATATGTAATCCTCTGTAACCACTCTCCTCAAGTCTTCCATCCTCATGTTCAGGCTTTGGTCCCACCAGTTGTGGCTTGTGTTGGAGACCCATTTTACAAGATTACATCTGAAGCACTTCTTGTTACTCAACAGCTTGTCAAAGTAATTCGTCCCTTAGATCAGCCTTCCTCCTTTGACGCAACTCCTTACATCAAAGATCTATTTACCTGTACCATTAAGAGGTTAAAAGCTGCTGATATTGATCAGGAAGTCAAGGAAAGGGCTATTTCCTGTATGGGACAAATTATTTGCAACCTTGGAGACAATTTGGGTTCCGACTTGCCTAATACACTTCAGATTTTCTTGGAGAGGCTAAAGAACGAAATTACACGTTTAACTACAGTGAAGGCATTAACACTGATTGCTGGGTCACCTTTGAAGATAGATTTGAGGCCTGTCCTGGGAGAAGGGGTTCCTATCCTTGCTTCATTTCTCAGGAAAAACCAGAGAGCTTTGAAACTGGGTACTCTTTCTGCCCTAGATATTTTAATTAAAAACTATAGCGACAGCTTGACAGCTGCCATGATTGATGCAGTTCTAGATGAGCTCCCACCTCTTATCAGTGAAAGCGATATGCATGTTTCACAGATGGCTATCAGCTTTCTTACCACGCTGGCAAAAGTGTATCCCTCCTCCCTTTCAAAGATAAGTGGGTCCATTCTCAATGAACTTATTGGACTTGTGAGATCACCATTATTGCAGGGGGGAGCTCTCAGCGCCATGCTAGACTTTTTCCAGGCTCTGGTTGTTACTGGAACAAATAATCTAGGATACATGGATTTGTTGCGCATGCTGACCGGTCCAGTTTATTCTCAGAGCACAGCTCTTACTCACAAGCAGTCTTATTATTCCATTGCCAAATGTGTAGCTGCCCTTACTCGAGCATGTCCTAAAGAAGGACCAGCTGTCGTAGGTCAGTTTATTCAAGATGTCAAGAACTCAAGGTCTACAGATTCTATTCGTCTTTTAGCTCTGCTTTCTCTTGGAGAAGTTGGCCATCATATTGACTTAAGTGGGCAACTGGAACTAAAATCTGTAATATTGGAAGCCTTCTCGTCTCCTAGTGAAGAAGTCAAATCAGCTGCATCTTATGCATTAGGCAGCATTAGTGTGGGCAACCTTCCTGAATACCTACCATTTGTCTTACAAGAAATAACCAGTCAACCCAAAAGGCAGTATCTTCTGCTTCATTCCTTGAAGGAAATTATTAGCTCTGCATCAGTGGTGGGCCTTAAACCATATGTTGAAAACATCTGGGCTTTATTGCTAAAGCACTGTGAGTGTGCAGAAGAAGGAACCAGAAATGTTGTTGCTGAATGCCTAGGCAAACTCACTTTAATTGACCCGGAAACTCTTCTTCCACGGCTTAAGGGGTACTTGATATCAGGTAAGTACCTAGGTTTTCTTATTTAAGAAAAATTATTAGCAGTTGTTTGCCTTAAAAGATGCCTAATTTGGAAGTTAAAACATTTCTGTATCTTGTTACACATCGGTCCCATTGCCTTATGTTATAATGTGGAGCTATATTCGAATGACATTTTGTGGTTAAAAGAATAAAAAGAGTATAATTAGATAATGGTTAAATAAATTTGTTCTGGTGTTCATTATATCCTATAGTTAGTCTTTTGTTTTAAAATATGGTAAAGACAGATGTCTCTTGAATTAATATATCCTGAGGAGCTTGCTAGTAATTACAATATTTAAATTGGTACACTTTCGTTCAAATTAAAGATTCTAGAAGAGTTTTCAGATTAACCAGTGTGAATCCCTTTAGACCAAGTAGAAGGTAATAATAGCAATTTATTCTTAGAATTTGCTTTTTTAATAAAAAAATTGAAGATATTATAAGCCATTAATGGATATTAATAATTTCCTTTTGTGAGGGCTAGATCCTCACTGCTACTCTTGCTGGCCTTTTCCTTCCCAAAATAAATTGTTTCATTTGAAATATAATAAGATTATGTTTCATGAGTAAACTTTGCTCCTGTTTTGTTAGTCTTCTGACCCCTCATAGTCAAAAAATTTTTTTAAAAATTTAAGACACTAGTGTTACTTGAAGTGGTTTGAAAAATGATGAAGATGTCCATGGATATTAGTGGACTTATGTACCAATAGACTTAAATTTATTTTTAATTAGGCTCATCATATGCCCGAAGCTCAGTGGTTACAGCTGTGAAGTTTACTATTTCTGATCATCCACAGCCTATTGATCCACTATTAAAGAACTGCATAGGTAAGTGGAAACAAAGATAAACTTGCTGATTATTTAGTAGTTAACTGTTAAAAAATACTTTTAACACTCTGGTAATTGTAATGTATGATCATACTTACATTTTGTCATCCCTTGATTTATTTTTACCAAGTAATTTTGCAAATAACTGAAATTAGTAAATGCACTAGGATGTCTTAAGAATCAACTACACATCCGATAATCATATTTTGAGGGTGCCTAAAATAACTAATGGATGAAAGGAAAAATATTTAATATATCTAAATACTCCTGAAGTTACCTCTTAGATAAAGGAATATTAACTTGAGCTGGTAGAGCCCCAATTTTCTGTTATTATTCCTGACCCTTCAGTTCTCTACTGGGGTCTGTTGATTTGTTGAGATTTCCATATGTGAAGTGGGAACAACCTGGAAAAAAAAAGATGTTACCAGAAAAACTAAGAGGAGGTACCCCAGAAAGACGAGGTCTCTTTCTGTTTCTGTGAGGGTAAGAATTAGCTTTTAGGATTGTTTTTCCATGATGTCATGACTTCTCTGTGTTGTTTTCATCATCAGTTTTTCTAGAGTTAGGAGTAGTAGCTAAAAGCCCTCTGAATATGGTTTTAGTTCAGTATCATTTGTGATTATATAAATACCTTACAACCACCTCGGTAGCTTTTTAAAAACTGGAATTCCTAGACCAAGGAGTTGGGAACACTGATCCTAGTCCACATCACTATTTGTCCATAATAATAGCAATATTTTAGATCCTTTCCTGAAAGCATCTTTATTCTAATTAGTATACTAATTTACCATCTTAGTATCTTGAAACAAACAAACAGGGTGTGGTGAGGAAGAGGTTTAGTCCGGTACATTTAAATTCTTTTTAAACTCAAGCTATCTTCTAAGCTCCTTGTATAATCAGAATTTTCCTGAATGGTAAGTATTGAGTTTACCAAATCTGTGGTATCAGAATTATTTTTTTCCATTTATTTTTTTCAAATTGTTGCTGTGATACATTGAACTCTTTTGGCACTTCTCTTCCCTGTTGTATTCTAAAAGATTGCTGATGGTAGGGTTGGGATTACTTAATGATAGCTCCATGTGAAGACATCATACTCAAGAATATACATGGTAGTTATTCTGCTCATTAGTCCTAAAAGGTTTATAATTCTTATTTATAAACTGGGAAACAGGCATTTGCCTAGTAACTTGCCAAAAGTCACAAATGACAAGTGAAGCCATTTAGAATATCATCTACATGACTCCAAAGATCTTTGCACTATAATTTCTTCTCCACATTGGTTAGAAAACCTGACTTATATCAGTTTTAATGTACCTGGTGCTTTCTTTAGCTTTTTGTCCTGTATTAGGTTTCATTCTCCTTTCGCATTCTTAGCTCTCTTACCAATTCGTTAATAATACAAATAAATAATAGAACTTTTGGGGGTATATTTCTCATACCTGATAAATTGTGTACTTCTTAACAGTATACCAACTTTATCAAGCAGTGAATCTGTCCTCACCTTGTTTATCTTATTTTGAACTAGGACAGCCATTCAATGATTAGTTCCTGTGCCTGCTGGCTCCATCGCTTTGCAACCAACCTTTCTATAAAGATCTATAAAAGTAATTAGGGTACTTTTTGGACTCTCACTGTGTATCCTCTGTATTGTAGGTGCTTGAGAGTTCGTTATCAATTAAGTACATTCACATTGAGACATGATAGTTGGCCTGCTGTTGACAGAAACTGTATACTTCACTTAATATTTTATCATGCTCTTCTCTGACTCACATTGAAGAAATAGCAGTAATACCAACAACAACAAACTGTCAATTTAGAAAAAATTTAATGCATGTTTTATTTTAAGCTTACCTTAATTATATGTTGCTCCTCTTAAAAATTTTTAGGTGATTTTCTAAAAACATTGGAAGATCCAGATTTGAATGTAAGAAGAGTAGCCTTGGTCACTTTCAATTCAGCAGCACATAATAAGCCATCTTTAATAAGGGACCTTCTAGATACTGTCCTTCCACATCTTTACAATGAAACGAAAGTTAGAAAGGAGCTTATAAGAGAGGTAAGCTACCTGGATTACATTTTTTCTAAGACTGTCTTTTACTTTTTAAGTATATGCACATACCCTTTTGTGTTTCAACAGGTAGAAATGGGTCCATTTAAGCATACAGTTGATGATGGCCTGGATATCAGAAAGGCAGCTTTTGAGTGTATGTACACACTTCTAGACAGCTGTCTTGATAGACTAGATATCTTTGAATTTCTAAATCATGTTGAAGATGGTTTGAAGGACCATTATGATATTAAGGTAAGATGTTTATGCTTGTTTATAGAATGTTGTAGAAGACTTTAGCCTACAGTGGCTTTTACCATTGTAATTTACTTTTTGTCTATAAAGTAAGAAAAAATTGATTTGCTAGTTATGAACTAGCAAACTATAATATGCAAAAGTAATAGAGGTGTAATTGTAATAGTGGTATAATCACTTGACATATACAGAAAAAATCCAGAAACCATTTCCTTGGAGGAGGAAGTCTAAGTGGATAGAAAATTCTAAGAAATTCTGTACCAGCTTGCTTAGTGTATAGTTCCATGATGCTTTCCTTCCATAGAGCCCAGACTGGTTTTGTAGTTCAGAGTATAACCTGTGATCTGTTTGGCCTTTCTTACAAGTGTATTGCAGTTACCCACCTATGGAGATTTTCTTAAGTTTCCCTTCAGTGCCTTGTCTAAGTCTCTTTGGCTGTTCTTCAGGTCATTCTGCATTATAACCATGTTACTTACCTAAAAGGGATTTTTTGTTTTCCAGTCTAATATACTGGGATTAATATCAAGAGTTTTGTTAAAGGATAACATAGAATGAACTCGTTTTAGATACCTGAAGCAATCCATGTAGAAGCAGCTAGAAGAGAAATCATACCACTATCCAGGTTTAGAGCATGCACTTTACTCTTAACTGCTGTTTGTTTTCCTATTTGCTCATCTCCATTTTAAATGTGAATTATTAAAGGGTGAATTGAAAAATAATAAGCATTCTCTTTCTTTTCCATTCATGGCCTTTGGTCAAGCAGTCAAAAGTGGTAGTTGAGCAGTTTTTTATTCTGCCAGACTCAGAACTCCAACTTTCTTGTTTCCATATGTGGTAGTAATTTGACCTTCTCAGAAAACATTTATTTAAGAGAGCCCCCAAGGAAGTGATAGCATATTCCTGTTTAATTCTATATAACAGTGTAACTTACTCCAAGAGAAAAAAAGATTATGAGTTATTAAGCTTTATGTACATTAATGTGAATCATCAATTTTTTCTTTTTAAAGGAAAGTTTGCTAAGATAGTATTAGTACTTGTAACTAAAATTCCTCAGATTAGGTTTGTGATAATTCTTTGAAGCAGATTACATTAAAAAGAAATGTGTAGTTCATGTTAGTTGTTTCTCTTTTCAAAGCTTAGAATTTGGAATTATCTTTAGAAAATAATGCAATGTTTATATTGTCTTTTTTAATTCATAATAGATGCTAACATTTTTAATGTTGGTGAGACTCTCAACACTTTGTCCAAGCGCAGTACTTCAGAGGTTGGACCGGCTTGTTGAGCCATTACGTGCCACGTGTACAACTAAGGTAATCATTGATAGACATCAAGTTAGGACATACTTGGTGTGTTCAGGATTCCTAGTAGATTTTTATACTGTAGTTTTCCTAATTTAACCACATGGAGCAGTAGGTTCTAAAAATTAACCTATTGAATATGGATGTTTTAATAAAATTAGCACTGTTTAATGCTATTTGAAGTGTTTATATATAGTAACTATGATACATATTTTGAAGTACTAATCAGGATAAAGTGAGACAGAGTCACAAAAAAAATGTGTAATTTTGGAGGAGATGGGGGTAGTAATCATAGAATACTGTGTGAAAGTGATGACATTGAAAATGGACCTTTAAAACATCAGAAATACTTTCAGATTCAGAAGGTGAAACAGGGCTATTCATAAAAAAATAATTAATGAAATAATGATTGTACAGGGTGTCTAGAGGAGTAGTTTCTTAGTGGAACCTGAAGCAGGACTTGATGAGCCGTTGAAGCGTGGGTTTTCACTCTTTCAACCATGACGATTCTGGATTTTTCTGTTTTCTTAATGGGCTTTATATAAGATATGCCTTTAAAAGAAAAGGAGGGAGGGGGGAGGTAAAGGCAAAGAAGGGGAGCAGCTTAGACAAGAACCTAGTATAAAGGAACCATGGACATGGACAACAGGTGGGATTGACTTTGGGGGGAATGGGTGGGTGGGTGGGGAGAGGGACAGAGGGGAGCAAAAGGGGGATGGATGTAATACAACAACAATAAAATTTAAAAAAAAATAAAAAAAAGAAAAAGAGACAAACTGATGCTAAAAAGAAGTTTAAAAACAGCTATACTTAGAATATAATGTAACTTTGGGACATATGAAAGAGGGGCTTTACTTTATTTACCAGAAATTTCTAGGTGCTTAAATTTTGTTCATATAAGAACTTGTCTTTTGTAGCAAATAATAAAAATTTACTCAATGTTACAGGTAAAGGCAAACTCAGTAAAGCAGGAGTTTGAAAAGCAAGATGAACTAAAGCGATCTGCCATGAGAGCAGTGGCAGCACTATTAACCATTCCAGAAGCAGAGAAGAGTCCACTGATGAGTGAATTCCAGTCACAGATCAGTTCTAACCCTGAGCTGGCAGCCATCTTTGAAAGTATCCAAAAAGATTCATCATCCACTAACTTGGAATCGATGGACACTAGTTAGATGTTTGTTCAACATGGGGACCATGACATTGACCATAAGATGCACTGAATCGACAGGTTACTCATAAGACGTGGAAAGAGAAGTGTCTGAAAGCTTCAAAATGTTCCACTTTTTTTTCCTTCATGGAGACAGTTTGGCTTTCTTCCATTTTTGTTTTTGTAACATTTATTTCAGAAATATGTATTTCCATAATCCAAAGGTTGTAAAACCACTAATGTTTTAGTGGGGACAACATTTAAAATGGAAACTGAAAGTTAGGGTTTATGGAATATGGAGATAGGGTCCAGGATCATTTGCCCTGTAATGTTTAGGATTAAAATGTTAAAATTTTGTGACCATGAATTTCTTTCTTTTATAAAATTTCTCATATTTAAAAATCAAAAATTCTGCAAGACAAAACCATGTTTCTTTTTCTTGTATAACTTTGTTTCAGCAACATAAATTGATTTTTAGCAGGCTAATAAGAATTGTTCCATTTCGAAGGGTTTGGCAATTTAGAAAAGGTAATAAGGTATCATTTTTTAAAATGTAGGAATCAACAATATCCCTGTTGCGCACACTAATTTTGCATGAGCAAGTTTACAAATAATGTATTGTCTGTAAAGTAGCATGTGCAGATTATTCATAATACAAAAGTTACAGTAAGTATTGTATTAGTGCAATTTGCAGATATTTATTTTTGCACAGAAAACACATATTTGGAGAGAGTGAGGAGTAAATTTTTGAAATTTTGGTTTTTCTTAATGCTAGTGTGAATTTGCAGATGTTTTCAGCAAATCAAGTCAATAACAATTTGCCACTATTTTCTATTACAAATTTTCTTACACATTTAACATTTAAATATTTAAGTACACAGTTTTTCTCAGTTACCCATTTGTGTGTGTGTGTGTGTTGCCACTTAAAAATTAAATTCTTACGGCCAGTTTTTTCTTTCATTCCCTTTGGATTTCTACATTATTGAAGGATACAAATACTGTGTGGGCTTTTAAAGTTTAGTTTTAGGAAAATTCTGAAACCGGCTATCACAAGTTTGTTAGCTAATAGCATTTTCTTTCAGTTAGATATTCCCCCTTTTCTTGTAGAGCTAATTTACGTATTTTATTTGATTAACATTGATTATTTTTACTGATTAAGGAGCGGCCCCTCCTGGGGGAAACAAAGCTTTGCGGTACCTTATGTCATAGTTAAAATTTAATTTAACATATCCTTCAGTGAACTCATTTCACATTGTAGCCTCTTCCTTCAAATTTGTGGTGCTTCTGTAACAGTAAGAACTAACTTCTGAAATAAAGACATCTCCTGATGCTGTGCAAACATACAGTAGTTTACATGTATTAAAGGAGGCAGTTGTTAAATTTAGTGACCAATTTTAAGCAATCAGATATTTGAAAACTGCACCCTTTATTTTTGAAACTGTGAATTAGAAATACTTTTTCTGTTGTATTACCTGCTTTAACGTCCAAATATTCAGTGATTTGAATTGGTAATATACAGTGGTTATTAGATTAACAGCTCAAATTTAAATATTAAGATGATAATGCATAAAACATCATTACCTTAAGGATTTTGACTAGTCCATTGACATGGAGCATTATATGAAGTTGGTACCATTTCAGAATGTGGCAGGTGGTACTATATAATTTGCTATATAATTTGCATAAAACTAGTAGAAATTTATTTTGAGATGTTAGTATATTATGTACTATACATTGCTGTGGTATAGATGTTGTGGATATATTTAAATACTTGGTTACATTTGTGTAAATATTGTGAAATTTTTAATTTCACAATAAATTACAATATTACAGGTTCTAGGACCAAATAAGAGAATGTCTTTAGTTAATTATCTAAAGTTAAATGCTAATACTTTTCATGTATTGGATTTTTAAAAATCTTCCAAAATACACTTTTTTTTTTTTTTTTTTTTTTTAAGTTTACAGGATGGCTAATTTTTAAAACTATAGCTTAAATTCTGTCTTTTAATACAAAAATAGAATCTGTTCTTTCTCATAGCAGATATGGTCTACATATATAAAGTATAGTCACATATTTAAAATTAGTAACAGAAGAATATTCAGACTTCAATGCCAGGTCATAATGGTTCTAGTGGTGATATCCTAATACTGGTATGGAGGTTGTAAGGTGTGAGGTCCATTCGTAGTCTGCCAGTCCTACTGCTTACTGGCCTTTTAAGTATTATTAGTGAGTTCTGCTTAATATCTCTACATGTAATTTCTTTGGGAGATCTAAAAGTTAAGAAAACAGGTGTTTGTTGATTTTCTTGAAGATGTTTAAATTGTTTAGCTCTACCTGATTTCTTTTTAAGGAAGCTCAGTTTCCTTAAAACTGTTTAAGTGGGGTTGTGTTTTGAAGTTAGGTTTTTTTATGGAACTAAGGCCTAAAGGAAAATTGGTATGGCAAGGCCTGACCTAAATATTAACAAAATCAGTAGCACTGAATGATGTTTTAAAATGACAGTCATATATGCATTAGTTATCTATTAGACTTCTTAAAAGGTTGGAGTATGATGTCTTCATCAAATGTTTGAATATGTACATAATTTTTATATAACCATAGTTAAGCAAATCAGTCTTTTTTTTTTTTTAAACACATTTGTTGGTAAGTGGTAAGGAAATAATGGACACATCTAGTTTAAACAATTCCAAGGATGGTCTCATACTTTCATATCTAGATCTGTCTCAGACAGAAGGTCAAAATAATGAAATACACAAAATCTTCAGTCATTAAAAAAATTCAATCAACTGGTTAAGAGGCCCTATAGGCTGTAATTAACTGCATGAAAGTGCAATACCTCACAGTTTAAGCAGTTGAATATTTCTGCCCACTTTAAATTTTACACAAAATTTAAATTGTTAAAATTAACTGCCATAAGCAATAAAATATGCCTAATACTTGCTTTGACACTAAAGAGCTTTAAGCCCTAGCTGGTGACACAGTAGATAAGGCGCCAGCCTGTGAACCCAAAGGTCACTGGTTCAACACCCAGCCAGGGCGCATAACCAGGTTGCAAGCCAGGTTTCCAGCCAGCTCTGTAGCTGGAGGCAGGTGAAAGGCAACCATACATTGATGTCTCCCTTCCCCTCTCTCTGAAAATAATAAAATCTTAAAAAAACAAAAACTAAAATCCATGTAGGAAGTATAGTTAAAATAAAGCAATCAGAAAATATTTTAAAACTTCATAATTTAAGCAAATAAATTTTGGTTTCTAACTCTCTCAAATTGAATTCTAACTTTTAAACCACTGCCACCCCAGAGTCATATGTTTTTGAAATCTTACCATTCCGTGGAATGGAAAATGGACAATACAGTGTTTACTGTTTGGGAAAAGGATATTTAGATTCAGTTGACTTTCCCAGTTAAATAAAACTCCTTTGATAACTTCAGTTGCAAAAAGGAACACAATGTAACTATTTGGTAGTAAGCTACGGGAGACTCACCAGATAAAACCATTAAGGGAATATGTATACTGAAATTACAAATTTTCCTTTGACAATATAGTAAGTTGCTTTGTTTTCCTATCAATACTAGAAAAAATAGTATTTGTGAACACTTGTACAGTAATTTAGGGCAAGCTCTATCAGCAACATGTTTTTGTTCTTTGTAACTTAGAAAGTTAGCATTAAATTCAAACTGGGATTTGTTTTTTATAACATCATAAAAACCAACTTTGCCCATTGCCAGTTGATTCAGTTGGTTGGAGCATTGCCCCATACACCAAAAAGTTGTGGGTTTGATTCCTAGTTAGGGCACATAACCTAGGTTGAAGGTTTGATCCCCAGTTGGGACACCTACAGGAAGCAACTAATAATTTCTCTTTCCTCTCCCCCATCCCTATAAATCAATAAAACATCGCTGAGTGAGTTAAAAAGAAAAAAGAAGGCTTCAGTTAAAGCTACTAAGGGAAGTATTGCAGATTATTTTGTTACATCACATCGATGTGTGTCAGGTTTCAGAACAGTGTTTAGTAAAGGGTGGGACTCTTAATACACTGACCTCTTCATACGTTTTTATTCTGACCCTGAATGATGATCAGTGGTTATTTTGACACATCGTTTCTTTTAGGTTTTAAAAGAGAAAAAGTTATTCTTTGAACTGAAGTTCTTTTTGATGAGGCAGTATTGGAATTGATATGTTTAGCCATTATCAGTAACTAATGGTATATGCACATTGAGTGATTTTATTCTAGAGTGCTCTTTACATACATACACACACACACACACACACCCTAAAGAATTGTACTCTGGAACTAGTTAATGTATGATATTATGATAACCTCATATTTTAATAGCCTGTAATAATACTATTCTGCAGATCTGTTTCACTTGTTTCAAAGACATTTCACCTTTAATATAAACCCACTGCTTACTTAGGTAAGGGCAAGTTAAATGTGTGTAGTAGAAGCTTACTGTAATCTTGGCATATTTTTAAAAGATACAAATGTTTATATTGCTTGAAATCGTTAACCATCCGTGAACTAAGTTAGGCCTCCTAAAACATCCGGAAATAAACTCTTGGTTCTTTATTTTAGAAGTAAAAATCCATGCTTTCCTCAGAATGTATACTTTAATAGAAAAACATATGTTCTTTTTAGATCAGGATTTCTCAATCTTGGCACTGTTGACATTTTGGACTGCATGATTCTGTGTCATGAAGTGCTGCCCAATGCATTGTAAGGTATTAACTTCCTTGGCCACTACTCAGATACCACTTGTACCATCCCCCACTCTAAGAGACAACAAAAGTTGTTACCAGCTATTGCTAAATATCCCCAGAGGAGCGTGGGCTGGGGACAGAATGGCCTCATTTGAGAAGCACCGTTTTAGAGAGATCTCTTGTTCAGCTACAGCTGAGATTATATATAAGTAGTTTTCTGATATTTTTGAGTGTCAGTTCTTCAGCTTTCTAACTAGATTTGAGTACTGCTTCTAATCAACCTCTTCCACCATTTATTTAGAACTTTAATGATTTAGTGAAAATAAGCTTCTTCTCTGTGTACTATTACCTGCTCCGACTTAAAGGGATGATCCTTATTAAATCCTTTTAACATACTGCTTTTCTATGGGAATAGAATATTTTCTGCATACTTCATAGAAATAGAAGTATAAAGGGGAATGGAAATAGGAGTATAAAGGGGCAGCTATAGAGTGCGAAGCAGTTGGAGTGCTTTGGAGTCAATTTTACTATTAAAAAGTTTAGGATCAGTAGCCCTGAGTAACTAGTGTATTTTAACCTGAATTATTACAAAAGTAAATGGGTTTTTAAAATGACTAATTTACATTATCTTCAAGAAAAATTTGTCCATTTACTTTCTTGAACTAGTATAGGTGATTTCCTATTCCGCTATAAAGACATGCCAAATAGTGATATTTTGTGTAATTCCTAAACAATATATATTTGGACTGTGAAGGTAACTATTAAAATTAAGCTGACTATTGCAGATTTTTGCTACTTTCCTAGGATTAGTTGATGTTTGGAGACAATAAAATGCTTCTTTTATAACTCTTGATACTCAACACATGGGATTTTAAAGACGGATGGTGATAGCATGTGACAAAAAAGCTACCAACAAACTGCGTATTTGAAACAAGACCACCAAACAAGTGAGTATTTCAAGCATTTGAACCATTTCAGTCCCATTTGAGAAAATTAGCATGAGCAAAGATGTTATTTTCCTTTTACCTGATACTATTGAAGTAATGAGGCTGATCAGTCAGCAGTTTGAGTAAGTTCAGAATGCTGAGTTCGGAAACATTGAAAATCAGTCTTTAAAATCTACTTTTAAAAAATATTTAGAAATTTGTTCCAGCATCAACTCTTCTCTGAGTGCAATCAACTATTACCAGGTGACCCTGTGCAGCTGTTCGAATGAGAGGCCCACTGATTTGTGTATGACCATAGCCCATGCTCGCAGTGCTTTACATGTCAAGATTAATACAGAATGTCTTCCTGTGCTTTTGTACCTGTAAATGGATCATCAAAGGCAAAGCTTATTAAGCCCCACCCCCCTTCCTTGGTACTTCCTATTGACATCAGGGACAGTCTGGGAGAAACACACTAGGTAAGTACCATTAAATAGGGTTGTGATAGGGAGAAATACATGACTTCTGTGATTTGTGGCACAGGTTCCTGGTCTGGGAATCAGGACAAGCCTAAGCTAAGGAAGTCATGTGCCCTGGAGTGGGAGCCGAGTTGGCAAAAGCTGAGAGACAGGTCATGGTGTGTTCAGAAGCTGGGCCTGGCTGTAGTTCGGGATATAAGGGGCAGTGGGAGGCTAAGAAGTGTCATTGATAGGGGTCCTTGTAAATAGTTCAGCTTTAGCTTCAGGGATGATGGCAAGCCATAGAATGACTTAAGAGCCAGGCAGCTGTGTGATCAGATTTGTATTTTTGAAAGATTATCTATAGGTAGGAAGGGGAAGGTAAGACATTTGCTGGTGAGTTAGGACATTACTAGGGTAACACAGATAAGAGGGAATGTTACACTGAACCAGTGTGTTTTTAGAGTGAAGGTTGGTATGTTTGAGATAAAATTGACAGGATAGCAATTGATTGACTGTTGAAATTACATAGTATTCTTCAATACAGACAGTCCCCAAAATAGGTAGTATAGAACAACTTACTCTGTATTGTGCATAGCATGGAGGTCTGCTGCTCATCTCGGACCACACTACCACTGGGAATGACATCAGTTGCTGTGACAGAGGGGAAGGGAGTACAGAATCAGCTGTCTTGTGCTTTCCCCTGACAATGACATCCACCACTTCTGAGCACATTTTGGTGGGCAACAAAGTCATACCATCGCACCTAACAGTTGAACACCATTCACAAAGCATTGGTGAGAATGGTAAGCTCAGATGAACTGTGGAGTGATCCTTTTTTTAGCAGTAGGAAACGAGAGGAGTTAGGTCATGTTGCGCACTTCACCACAAACAATTCAGAATTGTATGTTACTACCTGTTGTTACAAGTTATTTTCAACCACCCTGCCACTGTGTTTTTCTTAAACTCTTCTCCAGTCATTGCCAACATCCTGACTCCCCTCTCTTAAGGTCGTCCTCACCTCGTCCTCACCCCGTCCTCACCCCTTCCGGAATAACAATGGGATTTTGTTACCTTCTTTTTCTGCTGTGATGTACAGAGCTATGGGTCATCTACCTCAAGAGTTTTATCCCCTTTCACGTTTCAGGTGTATATTTCAAAAAAACAAAACAAAACCCAGCAGTCTCCCTAAGAGTCTCAATAATTGAAATGTTTTCTGACATGTACTTATGTAGATACTCTAATATCCCAGCCCTGTTACTCTTGCTTTTATCAAGCTTCATCTCTACCATTTCATCCAGCCACTTGAAAGGCTATAGCTTGGAAATTTTCATCCAAGGCTGTTTGAACTTAAACTCATGTCCTACTATAAACTGACCTAGCCATCATATTCTGTCCTCACATAGTCCTGCAGTCTGTATTCCCACCATTTTCTCTCAGTCCCTCCTTGCCTCTGTCTTTATCCAATTGTGATCTCCTGATTGATTTTATAAATGGCTTATTCATAAAATGACTTATTCTTTTATTGCACTTAGGGATGCTCCCTCTCTCATCCCTAAATCTTCCTTTAAGTGTAACATTTAACACTTGCCTACGTACCCAGCAGACTTAATGCACCAATACGATTAAGGCCATTGTTCCTGTCCTTCCCCCTAAAAACCTCATATCATTTCCATCATTATATTCTCATCTCAGATGGAGTTGTCGTTTAGCTCAAGACCAACCTCTCACCCAGGCTTCCATAATGTTGGTCTTCCATCTATTCCCTAGTTCCATCTTCCACTGGATCTGTCTCTATGCTGTCAAAATATGCTGAAATCTCATCTAAAAGATTGAATTTTTTAAATCTTCTGCAAGTTGCCATCTATGTGTAGAGAATTAAATTTGCTTTTCCAATCTCTTGCCTTCTTTTCACTTACTAATCTGGCTTAAATCCTATTGGTGATCACAGCAAAACAATTTCAGTGAGGTCTTAGATGTCAAAATGACCTTCAGTCTTTCTCTTACTTGAACTCAGTAACACTGTTAACTGCTCCCTTCATTAGACTACCTGTTGTCTTGGCTTCTCAGATACCACTGTCTACTGGGGTTTCCTTATGCCTGTGAGGCCACTGCATTAAATATTTCCCTTCAATATTGTTCACTAGGGTCTTCAGTCCATGTATATGAGTATATAATGCTTCTGGGGTCACCTCACCCATACTCATAGTCCATTCTGACCCTGTGTTTTAGACTATTGTATCTAATCACTTACTGGACACCCAATAAAGCTATCTCAGACAGCGTATCTAATGCTGAATTCAGCGTCTTCCCCTGGTTTTTCTGTCTCGTTGCTGATGGCACCCTCTTTACCCAGCCTGGAAAGCTTAGTACAAGTGTGTGGGCAAAATAACATGAACAGGCACTCTGCTGTCAGATCTCACCTGTATTTGAACCTTGGCTGAATATTCACTGTTCAACTTGGTTAAGTTACTGAACCTCAGTTTTCTCCTGTGTAACATATGAATGAAAATAGTAACTACCTCAGAGGGTTATTGTGAGGATTAAAATAGGAATACTTATAAAACACTTAAAACTGCCTGGTACATGCTAAGTGCTATATAATTGTTAGCTCTTAATAGCATTCTGCCCATTTTATTTCCTAAATACTATTCAGGTTCCTTTTATTTTGGTTAAAAAGCTAGCTCATTTCCTACTTAACGATAACTTGACTACTGCATATGCCTCCTAATTGGTACTTTATGTTTATTCATGTAGCGAGTTAATTTATTAAGTATTTTTGCTAAGGACTGCAAAGGCAGGTAAGAGAGCACCTAATAAAGAAGTGTGCTGGTTCCCATGAGAATTCTGACTTAAGGAAATACCAAAAATGTCTACCATATGTGAAATATATACAAGGGACAGATGGGTAAAAACAGAGGATGGATATGATCATTCTACATGGGTTGAGCAGGAGAGGTTATAAATGAGATGAAATGTCTTGAGATAAGAGGTATTTCTCAAAAACATGGTGTTCAAATAAGTGTGCACCATAGTCACCTGGATGGCTTATAAGAGTTTATGGGGCACTGCCTCCTTAGGTTCTGATTCAGTTGGTTGGCATGGGGCCAGATAATCTGAATTTTTCATAAATTCTTCAGCTTTGATGCTGCCACTTCAGACCACACTTTGGGGATTATAACGCTAGGACACCCAAAGAGCATTCATTGCCAAGTGTCTACACAACTTCCAAAATGATGGCTTTAACCATTCAGCATCCTTGCACTATATCCTTCCATGGCTCCCTATTAAGATATGGTTACTGTCTGTACCTCTAGCCTCAACGCCTGTTACACCAAGGACTGACCTTGATCCTCTGAGGGGAGAGATTTCTCTCAGCCACCCATGCTTTTCCTTATCCTTCATAACTTTGTCTGGAATATCTTGCCTTCTCTTCCCTTTGTCAAGGACTCCAGGAAGTTTTCCCTGCTGCCAAGTGACAAGGAAGGCATCCTCTAGGTGCCAACTCCCATGTTTGGATCCTGATCTCATATCCACGCATTAATATAGGACAATTTCTTTACAAAGCACCCCTCTGGTAACATTGGATACCACTATTCCCCATGCCACTGCCAATGGTTGCTGAGTGGGGGAGGGTAATGGAACAAGCCAACTGGACTGACTGTTGACAGACAGACCTTTATGTAAAGGTGATTATTGCCAACTACCCAGTCCTGCTAAGCATTGAATGTCTTCTTACAGCTTAAAGAGTCCTTTTGGGGTTTGGCTGGACTAAACCCTCAAAGGGGGTTGGGACGTCCTCTGCTCTGATGCCCCCTGCTTTGTGTCTTCTAGTAATTTGTCCGAATTTCTGAAATACTTGGGCCTTTTCACCGCTATATAATTTTGGGGGGTTATTCCCTTTTACAGGTGTTTACTGTCATTTAAGTAGAATTTTGAGGCTGAATAAATAGCACATGATATTTGTTTGCCATCTTAAAATTTCTGTTATTTCTTGGTCTTCTCTAATGCTTTCATGGGAAACAGCATTACAGAGTTAAGAATACACCTCAAATCTGATTCTATCACTGTTTAGCTGTTAGATTTTGGGAAATTACTATCATCTTTAGGTCTGTTTTCTCATTAGTAAAATGGAGTTATGTATAGCACCTCCAAAGACTTCTTAAGGTTAACACATGCCTACATACACACAAAAAAAGAGCATGTGATATTTAGTAAGCTCTCCATAAATATATTTGAAAAATATATATTATACATGACTGGCTATAGAAGTTTCCTAGTCCACTCAGATTTTTATGTTACTTTCATTGCTGATTAATTGGGCTTTTCAAAAAGGGACAATAAGGATGTTATGCAATATACTTTGAGGAAATTTTGTACCCCCTATTTTGAGAATGCTAGGATGACGCAACATTAGGAATTGTGTTAGCATCAATTATTATTTAGTAAAGTAAAACTAAAGACTCATTATCAGAATCCAATAACAAATGATATCCTAAATGGTGAATTATGAAAACAATTTGATTTAAAGTTAGGTGCTGAACTACCAGCATTATTATTACACAGCATTATCTTGGGGGTTTTCAAAATATGAAACAAAACAAGAAAAGATTTTAATTTGAAAAATAAAGGAAGACAGTCCAAGGTGATAACCTAGGATCCTCAAGTCACCTCCTTCCATAGACACATGTAGGACCATTTTTTTTCTGAAAAAGGCCTAAAAACTAGCTGAGCAAGTTCTTCACATCAGCAAATGAGAATAGGGCCTGTCAAGATGGGTCAGAGAGGCTGAGATGTGGTCTCACCATAAACCCCACCCAAGGTGTAGCAGCCCAGTCAGGAGGAGGTTCTCCCTGAGGAGGGAAGGATTGGTACCCTACATCAGTCAACCCAGCTTTTAAGACCTGCAGCCCTCAGAACATTGAGCTTTGAAAATGAACAGAACTCTGGTCCCTTTCACACTGTCTACTTTGCTAAAACTGGTGGGTGACATTTTCTCTTTTCTTTTTCCTCAGTGGATGCCATCTTTGCACTCTTGTCTGCCATGCTGCACTGCACCACTATTTTTTGGATGGGAATTTCATACATGTTTGGTGCCCTAGTTTTTGCAGCTTCAGCCCAAAGCATGCCTCATTATCTCTGGGCTCTGAAGGCCAGGGGTGCTTGTATTCCTAGGCCCAACGAGATGGTAACAATATGAAAGACAGTTCTTAGGAGACTACTACCTCCAGGGCACTGCACAGACAGCAGAGTGAAACACCCCCAGTCCTGAGAAAGAGGCCTATTAATTAGCTTGTCCCCTGGTCTGGCCCACATCTAGAGGTCCATGGATGTGCACTCAAGAGAACAGAAGTCAATGGACACAATCTGCGGTCTCCCTCACTGCCTTGCTATACCCCATTGCTACCTCCCAGAAAGGAGCTTACACCCTTGTGCGGCACCCTGATTTTACCACTGCTGCCAGGGCAACTCTCCATTGCTGGCTCTGGTGGCTAGTTGGGTTTATTCTTATGGGCCCAGAAACACTAACCAAGAGTTTGTTCTGAAACAACTACCACCCCCAGGGGACAGCCAGAGGAAGCAGACCCAGGAGCTCAGACTTTCTGTGAAAGAAGCCTGTAAGGTTGTTTTTATATCTGCAGCCTGAGGGCCAGGCTTCCTAATAAACACACAACCTTTTTTAAAAAATTAATTTATTATTTTTAGAAAGGGGAATGGGAGGAAGGCAGAGGGAGAGAAACCAATGTATGGTTGCCTTTCACCTGCCTCTAGCTATGACCTGGCTGGAGATCTGGCTTGCAACCTGGTTATGTGCCCTGACTGGGAATTGAACCAGTGACCTTTGGGTTCACAGGCTGGCGTCATTCCACTGAGCCACCAGCCAGGGCCTAAACACACATTTTAAGATTGACTATAAATCTTTCCAGAGACCTCAGAAGTCAAGTCCTATCTGCACTCTCCCCTTGTTGCACATTAGAGCACAAGAATCTCTTGGAGGGGAGGACTTATATATACTTCTAGTGCCCTGATTTTTGTGGCTATTCCCAAGGGACATTCCTTGAACACCCATTTCTGGTGGTTAGTGGGCTTGCATTCCTGGGTCCCAAGGGACTATTACAATTGGAGAGGCAGTTCTAGGCAGGCTGCATATCCATAATGTTTACTGAGTACATAGTAGATTGAAACACACCTTCAGTGTTTAATTCTCTGAAAGTTCCCTACTTTCTTGTGCTGAAGCATTAGTCTCAGTAGCAGGCTTCAAGTTGACACACATCTGGAGGCTCACATTTGTACTTCTCAGGGAATGTAGGATGGTGAACTCCATCTTTGCACTCTCTGCCTCACTGCAGCTTGCTAGTATCTCCCAGAAAGCTTATCCACACCCAGAACCCTGATATATGCAACTGTCACCTCCATGTTGCCTGGGCTGGTGGCCAGGAGGGCTTATGTTTTCTACCCAGAGGACTGTATTTAACTACTTTAAAAATTTCTGCCTCAGAGTCTGGCTTCCTATCAGCCTGAATGTAGGTGCTGAATGAGAATCTCCCTCCCATTGGAACACAGAGAGGTTTTGCCACACTCAAAAATGGGGAGTGAGTAAAGATAAAATAGACTGCTTGAAATATCACAAAGGTTTGAGAGACAGCAAAGGGGTAGGGCAAGGTTGAATGATCCAGGAAGTCCAAATAGTTTCAAATAAGATGAAACCAAGAGACCTACAGTGAGACATATGATATATAAAAGACAAAAGGTAAAGACAAGAAGATAAAAGTAGCAAAAGGAAAACAATTTGTTTATTACAAGGGGGCCCTCATAGAACTGGTTTCTCAGCACAAACTAGGCCAAAAAGGAATGAAACTATATATTCAAAGTGCTAAAATTTAAAAAAAAAAATTTAAACCCTCAAACCAAGAATACTATGCCTAGCAAAGCTATCACTCAAAGGAGAGACAAGTACTTTCCACACAAGCAAATAACAAAGAGTTCATTACTACTATACTGGCCTTACAGGAAATATTAAAGGGACTTCTTTCAGCTGAAAATAAAGGGTGCTAATTAGTAACAAGAAAACATGGAAGTATACATCTCACTGCTAAAGGTAAATATATAGTAAAGGTAGTAGACTTTTCTCTTATAAAGCTAGTATGAGCCTGTGAACCTAAAGGTTGCTGGTTCAACTCCCAACCAGGGCAACATAACCAGGTTGCAAGCCAGGTCCATAGCTGGAGGCAGGTGAAAGGCAACCATACATTGATGTTACTCTCCTCTCTGCCTCCCTCTTTTCCCCTCCCTCTAAAAATAATAAATAAAATCTTAAAAAATATATAGTATGAAGGTAAAAATAGACAATAATCAGATATGACAAACATAAGACAGTAAGATATAAAGTGTAACATTAAAACCATAAAAAGGTTGAGGGAACACACTTATCAACTTAAAATAAGCTGTTATAAATAGGGATTGTTATATCTAAGTTTCCATAAGTCAAAAACTGATAGTAAATATACAAAAGATAAAGGCAAAGGTGTATAAATTCACCACTAAGGAAAGTCATTAAACCACAAAGGAAGAAAGCACAAGAAGAATCACAAACAGCTGCAATGTAATTAACAAAATGGCTGTAAGTACATATCTGTCAATAATTACTCTCATATAATGGACTAAATTCTCTAATCAAAACAGATTAAAAAAACACCAAGATACATCTATATGCTGCCTATAAGAGACTCACTTTAGATGTAAGAACACACACTGGGTGGAAATGAATAGATAGAAAAATATGTTCCAGGTAAAGGAACATGTATGAGTTGTATGTATATCAGAAATAATACTTTAAAACATAGACTGTAATAAGAGACAAAGAAGGGCATTATAAAATGATTAAAGAGGGTCAATCCAACAAGAGAATATAATATATATACATATTTATTCACCCAACCTAGGAACCTAATTATATAAAAGATATTAATAGACATAAAGGAAAAAATAGTATTACAATAATAGTCAAGATCTTTAATAATTGACTTACATCAATGAATAGACCCAGATGGGAAATTAATGAGAAAACATTAGACTTAAATGACATGTTAAACCAGATGAAATTAACATATAGAACATTTCATTCAAAAGCAATAGAATACCTATCCTCAAATGTACATGGAACATTTCCCAATATAGGTCATGTTAGGCCATAAAACAAATCTTAATAACTTTAAGAAGATTAAAATAATAAACATTTTTCATACAACAATGGTATCAAAATAGAAATTACATGAAGAAAACTGGAAAATTCACAAATATGTAAAGATTAAGATGCTACTTAACTAACAAAAAAATCAAAATCAGAATATAAAATATAAAAATTTATGGAATGTATTAAAAGCAGTTTTAAGAGTAAAGTTCATAGTAATAAATATGTACCTGAAGAAACAAGAATAGCCAACTTTAACAATACATTAAAAATATATATGCACCATAATCAAGTGGAATTTTTTTACCAGGGATGCAAGGGTGGTTCAATATTCACAAAACAATGTGATTCATTACATCAACAAAACCAAGGATAATAATTTTATGATCATCCCAATAGGTGCAGAAAAGGCAGTGACAAAATTCAACATCCATTTATGATAAAAACTTTAAACAAAGGCCATATATAGTAAGTCCACAGCTAATAATATACTTAATGGTAGAAAGATAAAAGCTTTTCCTCTAAGATGAGGAACAAGGCAAAAATGTGCACTCTCATCACTATTTCTCAATATACTATTGGAAGTCCTAGAAACAGCAACAAGACAGGATAAAGAAATAGGCACTCAAATTAGAAAAGAAGTCACTATTTGCAGAGAACATGATACTATATATAGAAAACTCTGACGAATCCACCAAAAAAGTAATTAATACAATTAATAAAAATTCAATAGAGTAGCAGGATATAAAATTAATATATAGAAATCTGTTGTGTTTCAATACACTAATTTCAAATGAACAGAAAGAAAAGAAAAAATTGTATTACAATTATATCAAGAAGAATAAAATACCTAGGAATAAATTTAAGGTGAAATACATGTACTCTGAAAACTATAAAACATTGATAAAAGAAATTGAAGGTACAATGGAAGGCTATATGGTACTCATGGGCTGGAAGGATTAAATTGTTAAAATGACAATATCATCCAAATTAATCTACATAGTTAATGCAATTCCTCTCAAAATACCAATGACATTCTTTTCAAAACTAAAATAATTTTAAAATTTATATGGAATTATAAAAGATTTCCAATACTAAGGCAATTGTGAGAAGAAAAATAAAAAACAGAACAAAGTTGGAGTCATCACACTCCATAGGGGGTATTATGTTAAGTGAAATAAATCAGTCAGAAACAAATATATTGTTTTACTTATATGTGTAATCTCAAAAACAAAAATAGAAAATGCAATATAGCAACACACTCAAAAACTTAGATCAAACAAGGTATGGAGGTAAGGGGATGGGTGAAAAAAGTGAAGGGGAATATATGTCAATAATAGCCAATAATGTGATAAATTTGCACAATGACAAATGATTACTAGACTTAGTGAGGTAATCACTGTAAGGTATATAAATATTGAGTCATTATATTTTACATCCAAAACTAATAAAATATTAAATACCAACTCCACTTAATAAAAATTAAGTTGCACATCTGAAATTTATATAATGTTATAAACCAATGTTACCTCAATAAAAGATAAATTGAAAAATGAAAAACAAAGTAAGTCTCAAATAAACAACCTAACTTTACATATCAAGGAAATAGAAAAAGAAGACCAAATGAAGCACAAAGTTAGTAGAAGGAAGGAAATAATAAAAATCAAAGCAGAAAAAAATAAAATCAAGACTAAAAAGACAATAGTAAAGATCAAGGAAACTAAAACATAGTTCTTCATAAAAACAAAATTGACACTTAACCAGACTGACCAAGAAGAAAAGTGATAGGATTCAAATAAATAG
Source organism: Noctilio leporinus (assembly GCA_004026585.1). NCBI lineage: Eukaryota > Metazoa > Chordata > Mammalia > Chiroptera > Noctilionidae > Noctilio > Noctilio leporinus. The sequence continues at coordinate 256,581 of PVIW01001100.1, read as the reverse complement.
AAACAGGAATAAAGGAGCTGTTACAACTGATAACACAGAAATTAAAAAACAAAACAAAACAACAATAACAACAAAAAACAGACAACCATGAACTATTATATGGCAACAAATTAGACAACCAAGGATAAACGGACAATTCCTAGAAACACAACTTAGAAATACAACCTACCAAGACTAAATCATGATGGAATAGAAAATCTGAAAAGACAGATTACTAGTAAGGAGATAGAACCAGTAATCAAAAACCTCCAACAATCAAAAGTCCAGGGTCAGATGGCTTCACTGGTAAATTCTATTAAGCAATCAGAAAAGAATTACTGTCAATCCATCTCACACTTCAAAAAAATGTAAGAGAAGGGAGCTCTTCCAAACTTATTTTATGAAGTCATCATTACCTGATACTCAAACAGGCAGTGATGCCACAAGAAAATTATAGGCCAATATCCCTGATGAATGAATACAGATGCAAAAATGTTCAAGAAAATATTAATAAATAAAATTCAGCAACAAATTAAAGGGATCATACACCATGACCAATTGGCATTTATTCCAGGGATGTAAGAATGGTTCAACACAGACAAACAAGTCAATGTGGTACACCACACTACCAAAATGAAGAATAACAATCATGAGTATCTCAACAGATGAAGAAAAACATTTTCAAAATTCAACATCCATTTATGATGAAAAAAAAACACAACTTCTCACAAAGTTAGTATAGAGGGAATATACTTCAACATAATAAAGCCATGTATGACAAGTCCACAGCAAACATCACATTCAATAGTAAAAAGATAAAAGCTTTTCCTGTAAACAAGGAAAAAGGCAAGTATGCCCACTCTCATCTCTTTTATTCAACACACAATTAGAAATCACAGCTAGGGCAATTAGGCAAGATACAAAAGGCATCCAAAATGCAGACAAGGAAATAAAATTATCCTTATTTACAAAGGACATAATATTATATACAGAGACTGCTCAAGAAGAGTTACAACTAAAATAAATACAGGTAAGTTGCAGGATACAAAATCAATATACAAAGTCTGCTGCATTTTTATATACCAGTGAACTATCAGAAAGAAATTGAGAATACAATTCCATTTATAGCATCAATCAGAATTAAATATCTAGGAATGAATTTAGCCATGGAGGTGAAAGCCATGTGTATCGATATCTTATAGATGTCAATGAGAGAAACTGGAGATACAAATAAATGGAAATGTATTTTATGCTCATGGATTGAAAGAATATTGTTAAAATGTCATGCTACTCAAAGCAATCCACAGATTCAATGCAATCCCTATCAAAATTCCAATGACATTTTCTACAGAAAGAAAACATAATTTTAATAATGGCATGGAACCACAAAAACCCTGAACAGCCAAGGAAATCTTAAAGAAAAACAAAGCATGATGGATCATGTTCCCAGATTTCAGACTATATTACAAACTATAGTAATCAAAAACAGTATGGTATTGGCTTTAAAAAGACAGATCAATGAAACAGAATAGAGTATCTAGAACAAATATATGGTTAATTTATGACAATGGAACCAATAATATACAATAGGGATAGGAGAGTCTTTTCAATAGATGAATTGGGAAAATTAGACAACCATATCCAAAAGAATAAATATGGACTACTATGTTACACGATACACAAAAATTAACTCAAAATAGATTAAAGGCTTACATGTGTGACTTGAAACCATAAAACTAAATACAGTATAGGTGTTAAACCCCATGACATGTGTCTTGATGAATTTTTGAACCAGACATGCACACAAAAAATCAAATCTGTACAACTGGCATTATATTAAACTAAAGTTTTTGCTCAGTGAATAACCATCAACAAGTGAAGAAATTAGACCACTTTCTTATGTCATATAAAAAATAATCTAGAAGTGGATTAAAACCTTACATGTAAGATAGTAATACACCTAGAAGAAAACAGAGGCAGTAAACTCTTTGACACTTGTCTTAGTAATATTTTTTGGATATGTCTCTAGGACAAAGGTAATAAAAGCAAAAATAAATAAATGAGATAAATTACATCAAATGGAAAAGCTTTTGCACAGTGAAAAAATCCATCAACAATAACTACAAAAATAAGCAATAACCTACTGAATGGGAGAAGATATTTGCTAATGCTATATCTGATAAGTGGTTAACATCCAAATATATAAGGAATTCACACAACCCAGTGTCAAAAATATCCAATAAAAATGGGTGGAGGATCTAAATAGACATTTATCCAAGGAAGACATACAGATGGCAAACAGATGCATAAAATATGCTCAGATCATTAGTCATCAGAGAAATGCAAATAAAAACCAAAATGAGATATTACTGCACAGCTGACAGAATGATTATTATCAAGAAATCAATATAACTGTTGGTGAGGATGTGGAGAAAAGGCATGGTTGATGGGACTGTAAATTGGTGCAGCCCCTATAAAAACAGGATGGAAATGCCTCAAAATTTAAAAAAATGGAACTACCAGCAATTCACTTCTGGGATTTATCTGAAAAAAATCCAAAGCACTTATTTGAAGAGCTATATATATATATATATGCCTATGCTCATTGCAGCATTATTTACAATAGCTAAGATATAGAAGGTGTTCATTAATAGAGAAATGGATAAAGAAGATGTGATTTATGTATAAAATGGAATATTATTCATCCATAATGAGGAATAAAATTTTGCCATTTATGACAACATGGATGAACCTAGATAGTATTATATCAAATGAAATAAATCAGGCAGAAAGCTGAATACCTTATGATTTCACTCATATGTGGAATCTAAAAAATAATACAAACAAAAACAAAAACAAAACACAAACAAACTTATAGAAAATAAACTTATCGTTGCCAGGGGGAAGGAGAGTAGGGGAATGGGCAGGAAATGCAAAGGGGATTAAGAAGTGAAAACTTTCAGTTATAAACATAAGTCATGAGGATGTAATATAGAGTATGAGAAAGATAGTCAGTAATATCATAATAACTACAGTGATAGATGGTTACTAGACTTATTGGTGTGATTGATCACTTTGTAAGGTATGGAAATACTGAAACATTATGCTGTACACATGAGAGAGGTATAACATTGTATAGCAACTATAATTTAAAATAAATTTAAAAATTGATGGAATCATGAAACTAAAGATTAAGTCATATCATGTCAATAAACTTGTACTTTAAAAAATTGTGGTATATAGGGTGCGTGTGATAAATTGGCAAAATGTTGCATTTCCTTATTTCATGTGGTTCTTATTAATTTTGAAAAACTATGTTTCTAAGGTTATGATTTAACAGCATTGTTTCAGATATAAAGTATTACATTCTGAGAGCAACCGTCATTTAGAAGAAATACAATGTTAGAGCAACCATAATTTCTGGATTACATGCAGGGCCAACTGCTAAGGAAATTTTGGACTTCAGTAACATCCCTTTATGTACAGTTGACCATGTGAAGAAGGTGTATGATGCTGATCCTTGTGTTGCCACACCAACAAGGAAAATGCATAAGGTATGCCAGGATCACACAAGTCCAGATATACACAGAATCCAGGAGATTATCATGAAGATCCAGGAAAGTCAATGAGCTTCATAGCAAGAGAACTGCAGATGTCGGATGCAACAGTTCACAAGATTATTGCTGAAGATATCAGATACAGATAGTATGTTCTTAGAAGAGGCCAGTTTATGACACAGCAGACAAAGGAAAGGTGCTTCGAAAAAGCAAGGAAACTGCTAACAAAATTGAAACATCCCAAAGGAAAAAACCTTCTGATTTTCTCCTCTGATGCAAAGAATTTTAGCAAGACCAAATGGTCAACAGAAGAAACAACAGGTGGCTCTGTGAGAATCTTAATGAAGTCCCAATTGTCATGAAAATGAAATTTCCTGCTACAGTGATGGTGTTAGGTATTGCCAGCAATGAAGGAGATATCATGACCTTGCATTTTTTTCCACAAGGCTTGAAGGTTACTGCTGATGTTTATCTTGACATTTTGAGAGAAGTAATTGTACTGTGGATGAAGCAAGTCATAAATGGATGTCATTTTATCTCCCAACAAGATAGTGCACCAGCACATAACACCAAAAAGATTCAAGAATATCTCAGTGTCAATGTTCCTGAGTTCGGGTCAAAGGAAATCTGGCCACCTAGTTCACCAGATGCAAGTCCTTTAGACTATTATGTATAGAGCATTTGTGAAAGAGAAGTTAATAAACAACATCATTCCAATAAAGAGGCTGTTAAAACTAAGATTGAAAACATGATGATGTCCATGGATAAAGAAAAGTTCATTAAAGCAAGCTCAAGACTATGAGTCTATTATTGCAGCAAATGGAGACTTTTTTTTTAAACAATTAAAAATAATAATGACTATATTTATGTATTTACATAAAAGGATAAATTTATTTCAAAATATAACACTTGTGGCATATTGTTTATTTTACTAAATTTTTGCCACTTTATTGTTCATACCCTGTTATGTATTTACAATGGAGTATTTACTCAGTCATGAAAAATGAGGAAATCCTACCATTTATGACAATATGGATGGACCTTGAAGGTATTATGACAAATGAATTAAATCAGACAGGGAAAGACAAATGCTGCATGATCTCATTTATATGTAGAATCTTAATAAAACAAACACAGAAGCAAAAACTTTCAAAATCATAGAAAATAAGATAAGATTTATGGATACTAATGGCAGGAGGTGGGAGAAAAGGGAACTGGATGAAGGTGGTCAAAAGATACAAACTTCCAGTTATATGATAAGTAGGTACTAGGGCTGTGATGTACTATAGCATGGTGATATAGTTAACAATACTGTATATGTAGAAAAGTTGTTAACAGTAGACCCTAAGAGTTCTCATCTCAAAGAGAATTTTTTTTCTTTTCTTTTTATTGTATCTACATAAGATGATGGATGTTAACTAAACTTATTGTGGTAATCACTTTAAAATATGTAAGTCAAATCATCATGCTGTGTTCCTTAAACTTATACAGTGATATGTCTATTATTTCTCAATAAAACCAGGGGGGAAAAGACTATTATTACCAGCTAATGCAGGATTAGAACTGGTCCCTGAGGCTTGTCCCCATTACCGTCTTCATTGCCCCAACTAGGTCTTATGGCTATTATTTCTCAAACTCCCTACTTTCCATCCTGCTCTCCTGGGACGAATTATAACTCTATGCAGGTGAATTGATGCCAGAGCCCCTCTTTAGAGGTTTCTAGAAACATCATCCTACCTCTGTCCTTAGAGCCTTGGCTAGATAGATACCAATTTAAGGGGAGTTAGCTGTGCTGCACGTAGTAAGGGGTAAAAAAAATTTTTTTTAATTGAAAAAGCAAAGCAAAACACAGCACATAACAGCAAGGCATAGAAGGAAGAAGAGGCATATTGCAGAATGCCTCTATTTTTCTCTATTCCTATCTCTGTTCCTGGCACTGCCATCTACTTGGGCAGTCAACCTGCTAATGGCTGACATTCTCTCCTGCCTTCATCTCTGAATGTGAGCACTATCAGTTCTTAATTTTACCTCCTAAAGAAACCTCTCTTGATTTTCCTCACAATCTCTGGTCTGATTAGGTTATGCTATTTTAATGGGTGTCTTTCTTTCTTTTTACTGCCTTGTTTCCATTGATGTTTACATTCAATATTACAGTTTACATTACCAGGGTGCAGCACAGTGGTTAGACAATCATACACTTTACAAAGTGGTTCCCCCTAAAATTTCAAGGTGGTTGCTTAAAATATCTGGGAGGAACCTAATTGGTTTCTTGACTCTCACAGCAGAGGGGGAGGGTAGTTTGGCAGAAGAAACTGATGTTGCCTTTTTAAAGTAAAATACTTGATTATATTAATCCCTCACTTAAAATCTTGCAGTGATTCTCCATTGCCTGGTGATACACACAAATCTTTTAATTTTTCATTCTTTATTTTGTCTTTTACAGATTTCCCCCTAATTTTCCTGTCCTGTTCCATTTCCTGCCATGTTATCTCTGACTTCTCCTAATCTAGATTATTTAGGTTTAAATATTCCCTGCTGGCCTATGCATTTTTTTAGGTTATCACTTCTTTTGGATGACCTTGCTATTTCCCCCTCTCCTGCTGCACCACTCACTGCCCTGGCTTATCTGAAGTGCTACCACCTCTCTGAAACTTCCCCTAAGTTCTCTAGCAGTTAGCTGTTGCCTCTGTTGGTTTCCTGTAGGCATTCTCTTCATTCAATACATACTCACTGAGTATTTACTATGTTTATGGCATTAAAGTACCAAGATAAAAAAGATACAGACAGTCCCTGCCTTCCAAGATCTTAGTCTAGGGCTGTCTAGCTTAAGCTGAGTCTTAAAACAATTAATATAATGAATCATTGTATTTTAGTCATCTAAGCAGCCATTGACCCTACTTAGAGTAACAGTCCCTGATTTTCTTCAGGAAAATGATCCCTCTGCCATTCTTGGCTCTGTGCTCTGGTGGAACAATGGAATGGGCTAATGGACCACAAATATGAGGTCTGTCCCGAAAAGTATCAGCTGCACAAACTGGTTGAATTGTATTGACATTAGCTTGATACTTTCAGGACAGGCCTTAGTGTGTAGCCCAGATCTAAGCCAATAAATGTTTTCCATTTCTCTGGGCACAATAATTGGGTCAGAGGTGGCCATTTGACTTAAGTCAATCAGAAATGCTTAGAAGCCTAGAAGGAGATACAGGCATGCCTCATTTAATTGCACTATGCAGATGTTGCAGTTTTAATACAATTTAAAGGCAAGATTCTCCATCAGCAAAAAGATTCATGACTCACTTTACTGTGACACTTGCTTCATTGTGGTGGTCTGGAACTGAACCCACAATATCTCTGAGTTATGCCTGTATTCTCTCATCCTAGCTGGCCTTGAACCTCAAGAATGTGAAGTTGGAACAGATAGATAGGAAAGAGACAATGTGAGAGAAAGGGCAGATGAATTTTAGTAGACCACATGACAACTAACAAGGGTCTGAAGTAAATAGCTGAATATATTGAAGAACCAACAGCTCTTCTGGGAACTGGAAGAGGGAGATCGCAGGGCAAACACCTCCCCTAAGAATGCAGGGACAGGAGTCACAGCTTACCAGGGCAGAGGCAAAAGGACCCAGCCAGGGCTAAGAAAACCAGAGCTGTAATTGACAGTTTGCTGGAGGCTCTTCCGAGTGGGAAGCAACTGGCTACCAAAGCAAAGAGTGCACTTTGTACTGGAAGGACACAGAAACCTCATTATGACAGGCCTGGTACTGTAGCACTTTGTGAGACTAGACACTATCAAGTCCACTGAACTTGCTATTCGCATATTTCCCTTCCAGCGTCTGGTGTGAGAAATTGCTCAGGACTTCAAACCAGATCTGCCATTCCAGAGTGCAGCTATTGGTGCTTTGCAGGAGACCAGTGAGGCCTATCTGGTTGGCCTTTTTGAAGACACCAACCTGTGTGCTATTCATGCCAAACATGTAACAATTATGCCAAAAAAAAAAAAAATCCAGTTAACATTGCTGCATATGCAGAGAATGTGCTTAAGAATCCACTATGGTGAGAAACATTTCATTCTTTATCAACAAAATTCTCTTCTTCCTATTATTGGTAGTTCTGAACATTAGATGATTTTTTTCCCCATGGGGTCCAAAGGTACCAAAGTATATGATTGCAAATGGAAAATAGAGGACAGAAATCAGGTATTGGCAGTTTTTTTTCATTTTCAGTCATGTATGAATTTTTTAAAAGATTTTATTTATTATTTTTACAGAGTGGGGAAGGGATAGAGGCAGAAAGGGAGAGAGACACATCAATGTATGGTTGTGTTTCACCTGCCTCCAGCTACAGACCTGGCTGGAGACCTGGCTTGCCACCTGGTTATGTACCCTGGCTGGGGAATTGAACCAGAGACCTTTGGGTTTGCAGGTCAGCACCTTATCCACTGGGCTACCAGCCAGGGTTCATGTGTGAATTTTAAAAAATATAAATGTGGGGACATAAAACATTAATATAAGTCAAAATGTTTCAGTGAACAAATTTCAGCAGTTCAATTTTATAACAAAATTAATAAAATGTTAAAGTTTTCTGGACAATGCCAGCATTTGGACTTTTTAAAAACAAGTTAATTTATTATTGATGCAAAATTAAAAAAGGCCAAACACAATAGGCATCTTACCAAAAAAGATGCACAGATAGAAAATAAACATATGAAAAATGCTCCATATCAAATGCCATCAGGACAATGCAAAGTGAAACAACAATGGGATACTACTGTACAACAATTTGGCAAAAATCCAAAACACTGACATCACCAAATGCTGATGAGTATGTGGAGCAACAGGAACTCATACATTGCTGGGAATGCAAAATAACACACACTCTCTGAAAAAGTTTGGTGGTTTCTCCCAAAATTAACAAGCCTTAATGTAAGATCTAGCAATCATTTTCCTTGGCATTTATCCAAAAGAGCTGAAAATCTATGTCCACACAAAAAACTTGTATGTGGATATTTATAGCGACTTTATTCATAGGTGCAAAAACTTGGAAACAACCAAGATGTCCTTCAGTAGATGAATGGATAAACTATGATACATCCAGACAACAGAATATTATTCATTGCTAAAAATAAAGGAGCTATCAAGCCATAAAAAGACAAAGAGGAAACTTAAATGCATATTACTAAGTGAAAGAAGCCAATCTGAAAAGTGCGTTTACTGTATGAGTCCAACTATATAATATTCTGGAAAAGGCAAAATTATTTAGACAGGAAGAATATCAGTGTTTCCTAGGGGTTGACTGGCATGAGAAGTGATGAATAGGCAGAGTTCAGAGGATTTTTTGGATAGTGAAGATACTCTTATAATACCATATTGGTATACCATATTGATGAATGGGTGTCATTATATATTGTCCAACCATCTAGAAAGTACAACACTGAGTGAACCCCAATGTAAACTATGGACTTAGGGTGATTATAATGTGTTCATGTAGCTTCAGTGAAAAATCCCTTGGTGAGGGATGCTGATAATGAGGGAGGCTATGCATATGTGGGGTATGGAGTATATGGGGGAATGTCTGCACCTTGATCTCACTTTTGTTGTGAACCTAAAATTGCTTTAAAAAAATAATCTGACAAAATGATAAGTGCCTGAACTAGAATGACATTAATAGGGCTGGAGATGGGAGGACAAATGGGAGAACAATTTAGGCGGCCTTTATGGGACCTAGTGTCCTATAGGGAAATGGGTGAGAATCATTTTAGAGGTTGAATTTCAGGATTCAAGCATGAATGAATAGATGAATGGTAGTGTTTTGGAGAAGAAAGCAGGGAGAGAGACAGGTTTTACAAGTAAGCACACATGGTACAGGATGTTATATGTGAGACATACTGTCAGGAATGTAAGGATTAGAAAAAAAAACATTAGAAGTCATCTTAGAGTTATTTGTGGTTGTTGAATTGCAGTGGAGACAACTGAGAAAGTGGAGACAACTGAGAAATTGTTTATATTGAAACAATATGAGTTTCAATATAAAACCTTTGAGAACCTCAACATTTCCTGAGCTTGTGGAAGAAGATTTAGTGGCCAGAGATTTCAAAGGCAAACCTTTAGAAAGAGTGGTCATTGAAGCTTACTGGGAAGTGAGTTTCAAGAATAAATAACTATTCAACTTTATCAAATGGTAGCAGAGCTGCCAATAAAAAAGAAAAAAAGAGGTCTGAAAAGAGCTAAAAAATTTGGCAATATGGCAGTCTTATTTTTAGGTATAAAAGCTAAATGCAATAAGATCAAAAATAGAGATAGAAAATGCACACTTCTCTATAAAAACGGGTCAAAACCAGGCTTAAAAAGAGAAGAGAGATTAGCAGCAAACAGGAAAAAAATTGTGAGGAAGAATGTCTTAGGCATTTAAAATATATGAGTAAATAGAATGCAATTCCTATTCCACTAAACTGCAATTTTTTGTTTCTATTTTCTCCCTTCATCTTCCTGCCTGACACATAGTAGGCCAGCACACAATAACATGTCTATTACATTAGTAATAGAGAGACTCCCAACTTTCCCTGTTATATTCTTTGAGATGCTCAAATATAATACAATGCAAGAGGCGGTTATCTGTGTGTATTTTTACCTGAGGTGGGCTCTCATTTTTTCTTTAACCTTTTCCTTTTTTTGTCTCAGATATTTCTATTTTCATTACAGTAACAACTGTAAATAGTTTTAAGAAGACAAAGTGTACTTGGAACTTATAAAATTCCTTGTCAGCCCTCAGCCACAACTGGTGTCTCCCCATGAATCACCAGAGGCAATAACTTTCACCATGTTTATCTCTTTCTCCTAATATGTTCTTGCCCGTTTCTCATTTATGTAATAAACAGCAACCTTCTGATGACTGATTTTAGCCATTCTTAATCAACTACTTATTAGGAAAGATGTGGGTTTAGCATTTTTAGGCCACCCCTTCCCTCACTTTTCTTTCCATTGTGTCTTCCCCAAAAGAGTAACATCATGACTTTGGGTTAAATTAATATTCTTTTTTTAAAGATGTTATTTCATTATTTTTAGAAAGAGGGGAAGGGAAAGAGGCAGAGAGGGAGAGAGACACATCAATGTATGGTTGTGTTTCACCCGCCTCCAGCCACAGACCTGACTGGAGACCTGGTTTGCAACCTGGTTTGCAAATTCCCTGGCTGGGGAATCGAACCTGCGACTTTTGGGTTTGCAGGCCAGCGCCTTATCCACTGTGCTACCAGCCAGGGCTAAATTAATATTCTGTGTTTACTGTATTAGGATATGTAAATGTTGTTCACTTCTGAACCCTGAAGTGCTCTATGATTACACTAATTTCTGGACCAATTTTTTGGCTTTCCTTGGATTTAATAATCAGTCAGTTCCTTTTGTTTAGATTTCTTTGTATCTCTTATGGTTAGAACTATAGGACCACTTTCAATACAGTCAAAAGCACCAGGTCTTCTATTTGTCCTGTTCACACACCCCCACCCAAGACCTCTCACTCTCTCTTTCTGAACTTCCTTGTCTTCCTAAACTCCCTCAGGGCCAGACAGTTGTCATCCTGGGACTTCCCTCAATGTCATTTTAGGACAATTCCTTGAACTTTTTCTTATGCTTGATTTCCTATTTCCTGGGCTCAATTCATTCTTCCAAGATGGTTTGTACCTTCATTTTGATGGAACGCACCACCCTCTCTAAAACAGACTTTGCTTGCTATAAAATGCCTTTATTCTATCTGTTGTCAGCTGAATTATATTACTCAAAATTCTTATGTTGAAGTCCCAACTGCCAGTACCTCAGAATATGACTGTTTTTGGAGAAAGCATCTACAAAGAGGGAATTAAGCTAGATGAGTCCGATAGGTTGGCCTCTAATCCAAATTGATCAGTATCCTTATAAAAAAAGGAAATTTGGACACACAAAGAGACATCAGGCATGCACACAAAGGTCAGGCTTTGTGAGGACACAGGGGGAAGGTGGCCATCTGTGAGCCAGTGAGAGACCTCAGAAAAAACCAGACTTGGTGACACCTTGATCATGGACTTCTGGACTCCAGAAGAGTAAGAAAATAATGATTTTGTTAACCAGCCAGTCTGTCATATTTTGTTATACACTACCCTTATAATTGCTAGTTTGAGTAAACATAAAAGAATAAAATATTTTTCTCTCAGAATTTTGAAAATAATGAAGTAGATGGTGGAGGTGAGACATCTTAATTAAAACAAGGTATAAACGTGTACTTAATTTCCTGTTCTCCCTTAGTCCAGAATCTCTTTGGTGGTTCATTTCATCTAGAGAATCAATACAAACTCCTGCTGGTATTGGGAAGGTCGTCCTGCTATGTTGGGTGGAGCAGAAGACCCAGGAGTGTAACTGTCCTGCATACAGACTGACAGCCTCTTCTTCATTCCTCAACCTGCCCCCTACCTTACGGACCCTCTAATCCCTAAGCCTGTCTGCAGTTCTACTATTTGCTGGTTTCTGAGTTTGTAAGCACTGGCGCTCTGCTTTTAGCCTTCTACCAGGCCATTTACCACATCTTTATCCATTTCCCATCTTCCAAATGCCCGTCAGAACCTTTAGTCTGTCCATGCTCTCTACTCTCCTTGTCCTGGAAGCTTCAGATTGTTTTATCTTTTACTGCTATTTAAGTGCATTTTGGGGAGACAGAAGAGATAGATGAATGTGCTCAACCTATTGTTCATAAAAATGTCTATTATTACCTTTCAGTTTCTATCTTCACTTAAAAATAATGTCATTTTCAGACCATGATAGAATAAGCAAATCTGTGGATTCTATTCTATAGTCTGAAAACATTTGATTTCAGACTGTGGCTTGCAGGATTCTAATATGGCCCCAAGATTCCCATCCCTTGTGTATACACCACCGCAATCCCTTGCCCTTGATAGTGGGCAGGAGCTGGGAATGTGATGGGAATGTAGTTGTCCATGAGTAGGTTGTATTATATGGGAAAGGGATATTTGCAGAGGTAATTAAGGCTCCTAATCAGTTGACTCTGAGTGCATTAAAAGGGAGATTATCCTGGGTAGGCCTGATCTAATCAAGTGAATCTTTATAAAGGATTTAGAGGTCAGAGAGGTTCCAAGCAGCAGAGAGGCTCTCCTGCTGGATTTGAAGACACAAACATTCATGTGAACTGTTTTTGGAGGGGGCTACATGGCAGTGACCTAAGGTGGCCTCTAGTAACTGACAACAAGTCACGCTACTGAAAATAAACAGTGGACACTAACATTCTTGCATTGCCCATACACAGTTTTCACTGCTCACAAGTGGCCTGCAGGCTCATGTAGCTTCATGCCATTTAAATTTGGGAGAGTGGGTTACCTGGTGTAGGAGCCTAGGTGACAGCTGGGTGGTACTCAGCCAGTGGCATTATGTGTTCTGATGCCCATTTAGAAAACCAAAGGATTGTTTCAGTTTATATGTTCTCTTTTACACTGTAAGGAAATGCTATGGTATAGGGAAATAAATAGCAGAGCTTTAATAGTGTTGGGCAAGAGGGGCCCAGAAAGCCTGAGGGAGGTAGACCTAAGGACCAATAGCAGGTGGGAAACAAAGGGGCCACGTAGTTGGGGAGAGAGGAGACTTAGTCAGTGCTCCATGGTGTACATGGAAAGAGAGCGCTTGGCTTAAGTTTGAGGCTTCCATGGGACTTACTAGCTCCTCTTCAGGTCTATATCCAAAGTCTGGAATCTTTTACCACCTCTGTTTGACTTCCTGGTGGAGAAACATTTATTGGTGAATAGCATGTGATGGAAAAGAGTGAGGCTGCTGGGCCCCTGGGGGCAGCCCTGACTCAGAAACTATTCCTGCAGTAAAGAAGAAACAGTGGCTAAATAGCCATAGGCAAATGGCTATTTAGAACATATTAATAAACATGTCCAACAGACCAGATTAGCCCCTCCTCCTTCGTCTCACAATGGCAGTTACAGATTAGGGGATGTGAAGAGTCTAGAAGAGTCTCTCAAGATGAAAGGTGAATCTGTTCTGTATTATTGATTGGACTGATGCGAGTCTAGCAGAGAATAGTAACTGAAGGCACTTTGTGAAGCTTGTTTAAGAAAGGACACATCTGTTCCTTCCTTTGCTTATGTTTTGCTTTATAATTCCTAAGTCAATGGGCATGGTGATGCAAATAAATGAAGGATAACAATTTTATGGTTAAAACAAATGTAAAAAGAAAACCCTTTCTAATCTCACCCATATTCAAATGGGGAACATGATCTGACTTCTAAAATGAAGGGAAAATATCATAAGAGCATAGAATTGAGAAGCAGTTCATTTCAAGCTACATTCTCCAGCCTGTATACCCACATGATAACTTTTATTCTTTATTTAAAAAAAATTTTTTTTTAAGATTTTAAAAAATTTCATTATTTCTAGAAAGAGGGGAAGGGAGAGAGGCAGAGAAGGAGAGAGACATCAATGTATGGTTGTCTTTCACCTGACTCCAGCCACAGATCTGACTGGAGACCTGGCTTGCAACCTGGTTATGTGCCTTGGCTGGGGAATCGAACCTGCGACCTTTGGGTTCTCAGGCTGGCACCTTACCCACTGTGCTACCAGCCAGGGCTCACATTATAACTTTTATTGTGAGGGTACCTTTTGTTTGCAATCACAATCATATCCTATTAGTTAAAATTTAAAGTTGGAAACAGGAAAGCTTTTTGAAAATTAACTTTGAATTTCTTAAAAAACAACTAAAGTTTATTTCCTTCTATTACTACAAGAAAAATATTTTAGTAGATTAAAAATATTTTACTATCTTGTTCCAGACCTATGCTTAATTGCCCAGCTAGCCTTTTGAGATTAATTATAAGTCCAGAACTGTCATTATGTCTTGACTGGTTTCTCTGGTCAGGAGTGGTCAGCCTTGTTGTGATCTTGACTATCTGGTTTGAAAGGTTTCGAGATTCTGCAAGAAATCTCTACTGCTGCCTCCCTGGTGAGCTCATCTCTTTCCAGTTTATTTTGATGAGGGTTGCATAAAGTGAGTATATTCCATTTATGGCTTGAAAGCCTATGGTTTCATTGTTTAAATGTTCAAAGACAAAGATACTGAAATAGTTTAAGTGGAAAGGACTTTGGAGGCAGAATATAGCAGCAATTTTGAAGTGATTGAATCCACAAAGATGTATTGAGTACTTTCTGTGTCTGTCACTGTTGTTGACCATGGGGACACAGGAGTGAACCAAACAACTCCTAGCTCTCAAGGTGCTTATGGTCTAACAGGGGTAAGGGGAGATGATCACAAATGACCAAGTGTATGTAATACGTCAAATGGTGGTATGTACCAAAAGAAATACAGTAGAGAAAGGAGATATGCTAGGGTATTGAGGCAACTTCTCTCTGATTAGGTGACATATGCATAGACTGGGGACCCGAAGGAAGTTAGGAAGCATGTGAGGGGGAAGAGCACTTCAGTCAGGCTAAGCAACAAATGCCAAAGCCCTGGAATGAATGAGTATGGGTGTTCAAAGAACAGCCAGGAGGCCAATGGGGCTGGGACCAAGGGAGCGATGGGAAAGGTGGGAGAAAGACCAAGTGTCAGGTTGGAAGATGATAAGCTATGGTGAGAACCTAAGACTTTAGGGCTTCTGGTGGGGCATCTTGAGAAACTATATGAATTTCCATTTGTTGCTTTAACAAACTGCTACACATTTAGTGACTTCGAGCAATACAACTTAACTGTCTAACAGTTCCGGAGGTCAGACATTCAAAATGGGTCTTATGAGATATATAAGTTGGCTAGAGCTTCTGTAACAAAGTACTACAACTGGGGGTTTTAAGCAACAGAAACATACTGCCTCACATTTCTGGAAGCTAACAGTCTGGGATCCAGATGTTGGTGGCTTGGTTCCTTCCAAAGGCTGAGAGGAAGAATCTATTCCATGCCTCTCCTCTAGCTCCTGGTGGTTTGCTGGCACTCTGTGGCATTCTTTGGTTTGTTGAGGCATCACCCTGATCTCTGCCTTCATCTTTACCTGGTGTTCTCCCTGTGTGCATGTCTGTGTCCAAATGTCCTCTTTTTGTACACACACCAGTCATATGGGAATAGGACCTGCCCTAGTGACCTCATTTTACTTTAATTACCTCTATAAAGACTTTACCTTCAATTAAGGTCATATTCTGAAGTATTGGGGTTTAGGACTCCAACATATTTTGGGGAGAGACCCAATTCAATTTGCAACATGGAGCTAAAATCAAAGTGATGGCAGGGCTGCTTCCCTTCTTGGGACTTGAGGAGAGAATCCACTCCCAGACTTTTTGGCCTTCTGGAGGCTGCCTGTGTTCTTTGACACTCTGCCTCCTCCAGGAATGGCACCACTCCACCCCCTCCTGCCATGATCTTATCTCCTCTGACACTCCTGAACTCCTCTTTTTTTTTTTTAAGATTTATTATTTTTATTATTTTTATTTATTATTTTTCAGAGAGAGGGGAAGGAAGAGAGGCAGAGAGGGAGAGAGACATCAATGCATGGTTGATGTCTTGAACTCCTCTTCTAAGGATGTTTGTGATTACATCCTGAAGGTCAAAGGTAATCTCCTTTTGCATAAATTGAGGATAATCTTCCTAGGGATAATCCCAAAACCCTTAATTTAATCAGATCTGCCATGGAAGGGTGCCAGGGACAAGAAGTCAACATTCTGCCTATCTTAGAGTTTTAAGCAGAGGAGTGGTATAATCTGCATTGCATTTTAAAAGAATCACTGTCCACTGTGTGGAGAGGAGAGAATGTGAAGCAGGATACCCATTAGAAAACTGTACCAATGGTCCTAGTGTGAGAGGATGGTCCCCCGGACCACGGTGGAGATGCTGAGCAGTGACCAAATTCAGGACTCATTGTGAAGAACGACTTGCCAATGAAACTTAAGAGAGATGTGAGATAACAACAAAGAACTCCTTTATGTCTCTTTTTGCAGGATAGCTTATTCTTTAAAATAAGCTGTTCAGCCCTGGCTGGTGGCACAGTGGATAAGGTGCCAGCCTGAGAACCCTAAGGTTGCTGGTTCGATTCCCAGCCAGGGTACATAACCAGGTTGCAAGCCAGGTCTTCAGCCAGGTCTGTAGCTGGAGGGAGGCAGGTGAAAGGCAACTATACATTGATGTCTCTCTCCCTCTCTGCCTTTCTTCCTTCCCTTCTCTCTTAAAAAAAAAAAAAAAAAAAAAAAGATTCTCAATCTTTAAAAAATCAAATCAAATAAAAGCTGTTCAATATAACTGACATTTATTAACCAATTAAAAAATGTCAGAGCCCTGGTAGCACAGTGGGTAAGGCACCGGCTTGCAAACCCAAAGGTTGCTGGCTTGATTCCCCAGCCAGGGCACATAACCAGGTTGCAAGCGAGATCTCCAGCCAGGTCTGTAGCTGGAGGCAGATGAAAGGCAACTATACATTGATGTTTCTCTCCCTCTCTGCCTCTCTCCCTCCCTCTCTCTCTGGAAATAATAAATAAAATATTTTTAAAAAATTCAACAATTTTTCATTAATTTTCTCATTAGAATTCCCTGCAACCTTGTTCTATATCATTTTTTAATACTTATTTTATATATGAGAGAGTTGAGGGTTACAGATGTAAATTCTAGTGAGTTGATTTTTAGTTCATTGGCACTGTTTTCTGAAATTGGCTATTTCAATGTTTTGGTGGGTTTTAAGCACAACTAATTATTATGGGTTAAGCTTATACTGGTGATAAATTAAAACAGGTCTTATTTAATGTCATCAGTGTTTTATACATAAATTCACTAATTCCAAAGCCAGGGAGATTTCCATATTCAGTTTTGGTGAGGATTAATGAGTTAATATATGTGCCATTGTCTGGCACATGTAAGCCCTATGTAATGTTAGCCATCATTATATTATTATTTATGATTTAGATTCAGCACTTCCAAAAGACATTCAATGGCAATTTAGAAAAAAGGCAAAATAAAACAAAACAACAACAACAAAAAGAAATGAAGTAGAGGAAAATTTTGTATTGCAAGTAGCTAGAAAAAATTAGTTGCTACAGACAAATATTTAATTTAGTTCTGAGCATCTAGGCAGCTACATTAAAAAAAAAAAAAAAAAAAGTTATGTCTACGGCCATACCACACTGAACTTTTTCTCATCTGATCTCAGAAAAAAAATTATGTAAAGGAGTTCTTGTTGATTTGTAACTGAAATCAAATTAAGTTGTCCAAAGAAACCAGAACTTTTCTTTCATGGAATTCTAATCATAATTCACTATGCAAATGCTCACATGCAGGGCTTTGAAATGTTATTATTATTATTTGGTCTTTTGTAAAAGCCAAGAGTATGACATTAAACCTGAGTAAAGTCCTCTATGTACGTGCTAACCCAGTGCTTACTTTTCACAGTGCCCATCCTCCCTGTTGCCAAAGTCATTTTTAAAAATGCAAACCTGATCATGTTACTCCCCTGCTTAAAATTCATCCCTGACACTGCTCAGAGTGGTGTTTTCAAGCTTACTTTTAGTGAGAGAACCATTTTTTCACATTAGAGCTTACATGGAGATCCAGTGGGCAAACAGCTATAAGGTGAGCTGCTCCAGAGGGAGTGGGGATGGGGCCTGACACCCTGCCTGTTTGGCTTCACCTGTTCTCTCCTCTTGTATTCTGTCCCATCCTCTGAACTGTTAGTACATAATCAGAAAACTCCTTTCTACCCTCATATGTTGTCACGCAATCTACACTGTGGCTGACTTTAAATAAGAATCAAATTGATCAACCAAGATTATTTTTAGCATAAGAAGAGTTGTTAAAAAGAATTTAAATGATCTTATTAAAAATGTTTTATTTACTTATTAACAAACTGGTTTTATGATATTGTTGGACATATAAAGTGATTCCATTAAAATTATTTTTAAAAGTGGCTTCAGAGAAGATAGTCCCACATTCATGTGTGGTGGATAAAAATCAGGAGGGATACCTTGACAGCAAAGGATCCCAGCCCCAGGCCAGACTGCACAGCCCAGGGCTCCAGCACAGGGTAGATAAATCACCATAACTCTTGGTTGTAAAAACCAGTGGGAGTTGGGGTAGCAGAAGAAACTGCCAGATTTTCAGAAGACTCCATTTAAAGGGACTATATGGACCTAGAATGCATGCAAAACCACCTACTCTGGAATTCACAACCAGGACATCAGCTAGAAGGGTGTCAGTTGTATACAGGAAGTGGGTGAAGTGACTGAAAATGGGGCAAGTGCCAGGCAAACCTCTAGAAGCCAGGCAGAGGCATTGTCCCCACTCTGAGCCCTCCCCATACACAGAGTCACAAAGGGGTGAAGTGAGTTGCTCTGTCCTGGTGATTATGTAAGGCTCTACCAATTTTCAGGTGCTTTTTCTACAATAGGCCACATCACTAACACAAAGAGCCAAAGCAGGTCTACCTAATGCACAAAAACAAACACAGGTAGACTACCAAAGTGAGAAGACAAAGAAATATGGCCCAAGTGAAAGAACAGAACAAAACATCAGAAAAAAATAAACAAGTCAGAGATAAACAACCTATCAGATGCCAACTTCAAAACACTGGCAATAAGGATGCTCAAAGAACTCATTGAGTATGGCAATAACATAAAGGGAGAAATGAAGGCTATACTAAATGAAATAAAGAAAAATATACAGGAAACCAACAATGGAGGGGAAAAGGCTGGGATTCAAATCAGCAATTTGGAACAAGGAAGGGAAAAGCATTCACTCAGAGCAGTGAGAAGAAAAAATAAGTTTAAAAAATAAGGATAGGATTAGAAACATCTGGGACAACTTTAAACATACCAACTTCTGAACCATATGGGTGCCAGAAGGAGAAGAGAAAGAATAAGAAATTAAAAGCTTATGAAAGAAAACTTGCCTCATTTGTTGAAGGAAATAGACATACAAGCCCAGGAAGCACAGAAAGTCCCAAACAAGTTGTATCCAAAGAGGACCACACCAAGACACATCATAATTAAAGTGCCAAAGGTTGAAGATAGGCTCTTCAAAGCATTAAGACAGAGCAGAAAGTTACCTACAAAGGAGCTCTCTTTGTAGGGACTATCAGCAGATTTCTCAAAAGAAACTTTGCAGGCAAGAAAGGACTGGCAAGAAGTATCAAAGTGATGAAAAGCAAGGACCTACAACTTAGATTACTCTATCCAGCAAAGCTATCATTTAAAATGGAAGGGCAGATAAAGTGATTCCCAGACAAGGTAATGCTAAAGGAGTTCATCATCACCAAGCCTAGTTATTACAAGAAATGTGAAGGGACTTATTTAAGAAAAAGAAGATAGAAACTACAAACATTAAAACAGAAACAAATTCATTACTATCAACAGTTGAATCTAAAAAAAAAGAACAAACTGAACAAACAACTAGAACAGGAACAGAATCATAAATATGGAGATCATTTGGCAGATTAACAGCTGGGAAGGGGAAGGAGGAGAATGGAGGAAAAAGTGCAGGGGTTAAGAAGAATAATTGGTAGCCTTAGAATAGACAGGGGGATGTTAAGAATAGTATAGAACATAGAGAAGCCAAAGAACTTACATATATACACATGGACATGAATAAGGGGGGCAATTGCTGGAGGGAAGGGGGTGCAAAGGAGGAAAACTTGGGACAATTGTCATAGCATAATCAATAAAATATATTTTAAAAGATTCTTTATAAATATTAAAGTTATATTATCTGAATGTTTAAAAATAATACAAGCATAATTATTCTTGAACCATATTACTGTATTTTCATTAGTTTCTTAGTTGCATCTGTTCATATGTCTATGATTGTTTTCTCTTCTCTTGCTTCTCCCTCTTTTACTTTGAGTAAATTTTCAGTATGTTCCAAACTTTTCATAAATTTATATTAAAAATTAGATGTTATAGTATATAAATTATAGAATTTTGACATTTAATTAAATTTTCTCTAGGGACCTATTTTAAAGATAATATATTTTCTTTTGGGTACTGAGGTACTTAAGAATCTCAGAGCAAATTCCACCAAACAGAAGATATTTAAAATTTTACTTTTACACACTAAAAGTAGAAAAAATTTTAGCCCAGGTATTTTTCCTTCAACTCAGTATATCTTTTTTACATGTGTTTTTATAAGGCAAAACTCATAAAAAAGTTGTCTTTATTTACATTTATTTGAAGCATTTCACAAAATTTCAATGTTGTAAAAGTGCAGGCTTCTCAACTTTATTTTATTTTGGAACAAAATTGAATACCCACTTATTCAATTAAAATAGGAGTTCCATCAAAAGATTTTCCCCAAGTTGAGATATTCCAAAGTGCAATTATAGGATTTCAAAATTAAATGTTATATATCATTTAAACTATTATTGTTATATTTGTTAACTTCCTTACTTTCATAGGAACTAATTTATTGCTTCTTTGTCTATAAGCTTTGTATTGCATAACCTTAATTCCCTAACATTTTTCACAAACTGAAATAGTTTGGTCCTCCATTTGTAGAATGCCTTGATTAATGGTTCAAATACTTTTTAACAAAATGCAACCAAATATAGGGAACTTGTTTACCAAAAAAGTTATTGCACAATGAGGTCTAACCTCCCACTTGTCTGAAGAGATCTCATCAATGAGTCCGCAAACAAGTGCTGGCAAGGATGTAGAGAAAAGGAAACCTTAGTGCACTATTGTTGGGAATGCAGACTGGTGCAACCACTATAGAAAACAGTATAGAAGCTTCCTCATAAACTTAAAAGTGGAACTGCCTTAGGTCCCAGTGATTTCATTTCTGGGAATTTATCCAAAGAAACCCAAACACTAGCTCAAAAGAATATGTGCACCCCTATGTTTATTTCAGCATTTATAATAGCCAAGATCTGGAAGCCACCCAAGTGTCCATCTTAGATGAGTGGATAAAAAAGCTGTGATACAGCATCCCCCACTTTCCCCACTCCTTTCCCCTAGGTGAGTTTTCCTTGTTTCTCTCTTCTAAGCTCCCAGGGACCTTATTTTGCCTCTGTAACTTGTTTCCTGAGCTCATTTCCCCTATGGCTCACTTCTTCTACCTTTGTGACTTTCTAAATAAACTTTCCCTTATAATTTGAAAAAAACAAAAACAAAAACAACAGTTGTGGTACAGATATACAATGGAATACTGCTTGGCCATTAAAAAGAATGAAACGTTACTTTTTATGACAGCATGGATGGACCTAGAGGGTATTATGCTAAGTGAAATAAGTCACACAAAAATAAATACCATGTGATTTCACTTAGAGATGGAATCTAAAGAAAAATAAAATAGAAACAGAATTGTCAGAGGAGAGGGGGTTTGAGGAGCTGGGTGAAAAAGGTGAAGGGATTAAGGAATACAAATTGGTAGTTATAGAATAGGCACAGAGATGCAGATTACAGCATGGAGAATCTAGTCAGTAACATTGTGATAACTATGACTGAGGCCAGATGGGTACTTGAAGCAGCAGGGGAACCACTCTGTAAAGTACATGATTTTCTAACTACTTTGCTGTACATATGAAATGAATACAGAATAATACTGAATGTAACTATAATTGAAAAAAAAAATTTTAAATCTAATACACTTGTCGGTTACTTAGGTTGCTTCAAAAAGTAATTTAAAGGATCAAACATATGAAAAATCCAGTTGATAACTGGCAGCAAAAAGAAAGCATAGTGCTGTGTTGAAATACTGTTTTTATTCAACATCAGATTTATTGCAACAATTTTCTAGTTATTTTGATTATGTATACTTACATAAAATGTAAAAATCACTCTTTAGTGGTAGATTGTTACAGCTTATTTTGGACAGACTTATATATTATGTGTGGATTATATAGGAGTGCTCCAAGAATTTCTTAATTTAGCAAATACTGTTTTTACCACAATTTTAATTTCAGATTTCTGGCCTCCAGAATTGTGAGAGAATAAATTTCTGTTGTTTTAAGTCACCAAGTCTATGGTAACAAATACATAGACCTTTACAATAGTATTTATTACATGTAACTATAGGGTCTCCTTCACCAAACCATAATTTTCTTAATTATAGCTTATTTGTCTTTATCTTTCTTGCTTTCAGCATAGTGCTTGGAATAGGTGTTTAATTTTTGGTTGAATAAACACATGATGTTAATGCATTAGGTTTTCATTTTTATAGAGTAAAGATTTGGAAAAGTATAAACACAAATATACTTGAACAAATATAAATTTACTTCAGTAAATTAAAATTAATGCAAGTCACGGGTCTCTATTTTCACTGTGTAATGGGAAACTCAAGTGTTTCCAATTCAATGTTAACTTAGTCTGCTCTGGGTTAAGTCTGTCTCTTTCAGAATTCTGGATCCTTTTCCTCAAAGGTACCTCAGGTTGTCCAAGTTCCTAGGGGATTGTTACAGGCTGAATGTCTGTGACACAACCAGTCCCTTTACTCTGCATCCCCTGGAGGCTTTGGGGAGCTGCTGGCTTCTCAGGAAGCTTGGGAATGCAGAGTGGGACTTGGTGGGGCTTCAAACAAAACAGCCTATGCACCTTCTCTATCTATTGCTTTCAGATAAATGTAGCTTCTCCGTAAGACTTGTACCATTATGGATAATGCTGAGAAGCTGGGCACTGTTCTTTTTGCTCTGGGATCTCCCCAAAACTATTCTGAGGATTTAATGGAAGTTTCTATTGTCTTGCTGCACCCTTGCTCCCAGGACTTAGTCTGTGGCCTGGAGGGTCAGGTATTTTTTCAGGGACTGTGGAGAGTAGGACAAATAACATGGCATTGGTCTGGTTAAGATAGGGTAAAGTATACAAAATAAGATGAAATCACTCCTGTAAACCATGATGGCTTCCATTCAGCCATGACACTTTGGTTCAAGAAGGAAATTACCTAAGTGACATTAGACATATCTGGCAAGGAGGCATACCTAAGATATCTGCACATATGACCAGAACAAAACAGCCCTGTCTGTGGGGCGGGACCATCCACAGGCAGGCTCCTGGGGGAATTCCCCACTTGCCGTCACAGGTGTCAAGACATTTATCAAGAGACCCAGAGGGGTGGAGTATATTACCCTCTATGGTATAACTGAGTCCGACTCCAGGCCACTGCTGAGACAGCCTAGCTCCACACACCAGAACGCTGCTCCACGCCACGCTGATCTCCCTTAGCATCAGGCACCGGATTGTCTGTTGGATCAAGACTGTGCCTTCTCTGACCTGTGAGACCAGCTCTTCCTTGCAAGATGCTGACTACTCCCTTGCCCACTGTGCTGTCTCCTGGACCTGTTTGCTGAGACTTTGGGACTCGGGTTTGTTACACACCCCCCCCCCCCAATTGATTGCTCTGTGTGTGTGTAATAATTCTTAGATTGTTAGAGCGTGAATAGAATATTAATGTAAGTTGATGTTCTATTTTGAGTGAGCCTGTAAAAGCTGAGTGACTAACATATTACTGTGTGTGACTCTTGTCTATTCCTTGGTGCTGGGTTGCCCTGTGGGCAGCTAACTGAGCAGTTGTCTGGCTGACTTATAGGAAAGACTGTATCGCAAAACATACGCTCCTGTCAGGAATCTTACAGCTCACATAAGCTGGCCCTGGCCTCCCTGATTCTCCCTTTTCTAGTCTCTAGTTAAATTCTTATTTTACATGAGGAGTAATGTAACGATTCGTATCACAGTGTAGTGTTTTCTGTGTAAAGTCTGTGTTCCAGGTCCACCACATTTTGGCTTAAGATACTAAGGCCCAGTATTTTTAGAAATAAAAACCAAAACCAGACAAAAAATCAACTCCTCTCCTATAAAAAAACAAAACAAAGTCATTTTTTCTCATTTTCTTGGCTGTTATAATTGAAAGCCATGCCTTTTGCAACTAAGGGCAGTGCATACAGAAAATTCCATTTATTGTTTGAGCAGCAGCATATGCAAGCAGTTGTGGTGGAGAAAGGAAATAGAAAATATGTAGTGAAACAATAGAGTAATAAAGTATCACTTATTACTATAATATGGCAAAAGTATCAGACTATGATCATAGAAAGTAAAACAATTACTTGGAGACCTAAAAGAGATGGACTTCCTGAAGGAGGAGATAGTTAAACAAAGGGTCCATGATGAATGAACTGAAACTGGTCTTTATATATTTCAAATCTCTGCAGATCATCAAAATTGGTAAAAGGAGTAAGCTAGTACTTTATGATGTAGAATACTGAGATGGTAGGTAATATTGGAAACTATTGCATCCTTATTCTAACCAGCCTGGTATTATTCCTCACATTGAACCAGAGCACATAATTTGGAAGATGGTGCTTCCCTCTGTTACACTGTCTTTAGGAGTTAAGGGATCTCCTGAATCCCATATGATGGTGCTGTGCTGGAGGCACGTCTAGGCTCTGTGTGAGCAGAGGTGAGGGACTGCAACCAGTCTGGACGTGACAAGAGAAGGCAACTCCTGGCCTGCAGTTGAAAGGACAAGTAGATCAAAGGGAGACATATGAAGTAGAAGCAAGAGCTCTTATGAGTCATGGAGACCCGAGGGAGCTTGGGATCTTTAGGAAAATTTGTAAGTAGTACTGGAAATTGAGTTTGTGTTGGGAGAGTGGAAGATGCGAAATTACCTAAAACCAACTCATTAGAGACTGGTGAAGTCTACAGGAAGGAAAAAGATAAATATCAATTTGGATATATTTTTGAAACTTTTGAAATGAATTGTATGGAGGTAGCCAGCCCCTTAGTTTACTCTGGTATAGTCTTGCTGAGAGGTTAGAGCATAGCTGTCTCATTTTGATGGGAGTGTGCAGGAAATGGAAAGATAATTGCTGAATTGATAATCTCAAAACCTTTTGTATCTCAGTCAAATGTCAGGCTATATGGATTTATCGTGAAACACAAACAATGCAAGTGGTCAGCGAAAAATACCTGGAATATAAACAAGAAGGTATCCAAACTGCTCAAACATCAAAGTAACTTAGATTTCATGGTGAGGGAGGAAGAAGAGTAAAGGGGAGGAAAGGATGGGCTTAAAAGTTTCCAAGAATTTTCAAGTGTTTTTGCATATTTATGAAAACTGAACTTCTGACCCCAAATGCGGGCTCAATGGGGGGTTGGGATGCTGCAATTCTGTTGCTGACATTGTGTGGGCAGAGTTCCTGCCTCAAGAAGTTTGGCAGTAACAAAAGTTATTCCTCTTTCTGGCCATAACCTTGGGAAGGAGTTCCACGTGACTGGCTTTAGCAAGTAACCCTACAAGTATCCTGTTCCTTGAGCTACTGGTTCAAGGGCAGAGCACAGAGAAGCCTGAGGTATCAAGTTTTTATTGGGCCACATGTTTTTCCTTTCAGTTTATGGGTAGTTTGGGAAGGCCAAATTCAGACACCAGAACCAGTTGTTTGGGAATAGGGGTTAGAGCTTTTAAAAAAGTCTTGTAGTTTCTCATACTGCTGTATATAGGGTAGGCCCTCCAGAAAAGTGGAAAGAAAGAGAGAGAGAAAGAGAGTGAGAGAGCGAGAGAGCGAGAGAGCGAGAGAGAGAGAGAGAGAGAGAGAGAGAGAGAGAGAGAGAGAGAGAAAGAGAGAAAGAGAGAAAGAGAGAAAGAGAGAAAGAAAGAAAGAAAGAAAGAAAGAAAGAAAGAAAGAAAGAAAGAAAAACAAGCCTGACATGTTCAATGCTGTGCTCAAACCTGGCATCTTCCATAATAGGTCACCAGGTTTCCCCAGAAATCCCTTTATCAGTTATAAGAGAAAGGTCACACCCAACTCTAAAATTCTAACCCCATGTATCTTGTTTTGTGTTTAAAGAATAAGCATAGTGGGCACTCAGGAAGGAAACAGCTACCCCTGGCTACTTCAGAACCTTGCAAAACTCCCCAAGAGCCAGGGCCCTGGAGCACCATGAAGCCAAATGTTCAGGGAGAACAGATGGTTAAACTGTCCCTTGTGAAGATTGGTGGGGGTTGACCTTGGAGTTCACTTCCCTTCTCCCACTGTGGGAACATAGTTAAGTGATCTGGGACTGTGAAGTGGTTGGACTAAAATACTTTCTAAAGTTTTAAGATTTTTTTTTCACTCATAGCATGAGGATATTGATGGAAAAGATAAAAGGATCAAAATTAAAACGTGTTTTAAAGTAATATTTTTGTGGGTGTGGCATTACAATCCTTTGTTGTTAATATAAACCAACCCTTGAGAAAGGAAGACTGATGGAACCTGGTGTAGAGAATGCCAAACATTCTACTTCATTTGGCTGTGTTTGTGCCATCTGTGTCAATAACTCCAACACGACAGAGCCCGGGAATAAGAGTTCATCTGGAAAACTTCTTAGTCCTGCTAATGTTTTAAAATCCTTAGAATTCTGTTGTCAAATTCTGAGACTTAAAAAAAAAGCAAAGATAAGGGATAAGGATGGCTGTGTTCAAAGCCCAGCGTGGAGATTTTCAGTGTCTCTGCAGTACTACTTACTGACTCTTGCAAAATGGGATCTCCTGTATCTCTTTACTTAATGGGAAGAACTTGGACCTCCTCTGGAGATTGGCAGCTTGAGAGATTCATTACTCACAGATTTGATGTTATCTCTTAATCTCAAATATCTGACGCTGGAGTTCTGAACATTTGCCTTTTAGCTTTCTTGGTTGCACAACATATTATATTAATTCATCTGCAATGTAAAGCAAGTACATTCAGTGACTGCAGCCTTTACTTTTCTTGAGAGTTGAAGATTAATCTTCACTGAAACCTAAAATCCTAGCCCTCCTTTTGTGTTCGTGATCTTTTCTTCCAGGAGATGGCGATAGAACATCATAAATATCAAATTACACTCTGCAAGAGTTTTGCCCCTGGGGGCCTCCCATTTTAGAGCCCAAGACCTGTGTGGGATTTGAGCCACGGGTGAGTTATGTCATCGCAAAATTTAACTTCAATGTCATATGTAAAGAGAGGACAGAAATACTTTCTGCTCAGCTGCTTACTTCTTTTTCCACATCTCCTTTTCTGAGTTCGTGTCTTTAAGTGAGGACACAAATTGGATGGCTTCCAGGTGAGCGTCTCTGGGTTTTCCTAGCTGTTGCCAGGTGGGGCGGTTGAGCCTAGAATGAGTGCTTTTGCTGTGAACAGTATGGCACCTGGAGCTGTTTTCTGGACATGTAAAGATACCTCAGAGTCTAACAAGAAACTAGTTTGTAAAATACTCCCTGGTATTCTTCACTCTTTATGCTCAGCATTTAGATTAGCGTTCTTTAAGTTGGTATGTGGCAGTCCACCCTTGTTTGCTTAGGATAAGGGCAAGTGAAAGAAATAGAAAGACATTTATTAAAGAACAATTTCAGACAATATTGGTTGGAGAATAATTTCTTATCCATCCTATCTGCCAGTTGACTTCCAGCTTCCTTATTAGGAGGGACAAGGAATCCTCCACAGTCCATCATCAATACCTGCCTGTCTAAAATTAGCTACCTTTCCGAGTGATCTAATTTGAGAATATCCATTCTTTGATTATCTTGGAGATTTTACTAAAATAGAAAGTTCATGATTTAGCAAAAACAATTCCAGGCAAAATTGGAATAGGTACGCAAGAGGGAACTCGATGGGAATTGAGGGTAAGAAACTAGAAGGAGGGAATGGGTATTTAGAGAAGAACAGCTTGGCAGCTAAGGATGGGAACGTTCCATACGGAGGCATTGAATGCTTTTTCATTCACAAAAAATAACGCTCTGCTGCAGTACTCCATGGTTGAGAAGTAGAAAAGAGAAATGCTTCATTCCAGGCCAGTACTTCATGCTTTATACCAAAGAACACATTAACATCGATTAACTTCTTTTAGAGCACAGGTGGCAAACACAAGGCCCATGGTGGGCCGAATTCAGCCCTCCACCTTGTTTCAGCTGGCCCGGCACCTTGTTTCGCTTCACCGTTAAGGAGTAGTTACGTTTACACAGTCCTAAAATTACACTCGGCCCTTTGAAGGCAACCGCGAGGCTGGTATGGCCCCTGTGAAAATGAGTTTGACACCTCTGTTTTAGAGTATGTAAAGATGATCAACAAGTTCTTATTTAATTCATTCATAATACAAACATTTTTTGAGCTTCTACTACATACCAGGTCCCATGTTAGGTGGTAGAAATTTGAACCTAATTAAATTTGGGGATGCAAATATCAGGCAGGCTTTGTCTCAAGAGTCCCTTTGTCTCAAGATGTTTGCCTCTAGTAGATGGAGATAAGTGGTAAACAAATATTGGTAACTAATGCTCTGCTTTCCAGTGATCACAGCATGCAAGAAAGTCATCCAGGCCAGCTGTACGCAGGACTCAGAAGCTTGCATATAAGACTGGGGAAAGTACGTAGCAACAAATCCCTGGTTTTAAATTCTGGCTTCTCACTCACTCACTCACTCACTGTGTGACTTTGGGCAGTTCCTTTAAAACTTTTGCAACTTCGGTTTTCTCATGTGTAAGATGGGACTACTGATGCAAACCGGTGAGTTATCTGTTGCAGGGATCTGATGAAAGAATAAAAGTCAAGCATTGGCGGGACAGGTAGTCCAGATCCAGCTACTGTGGTTGTTTCTGTTTGACTCCCTTTGGTGGGCTCCCCTCCCACTGTTCAGGGCTCAGTGCCCTTTGCTTTCTTGCTGCAGCCACCTGAGAGGAGCATCCTCACTGGACTCTTCAAATATGCACACACACTGTGATGTTTCTCCAAGCTTCTGCCTCCAGGGACAGAAGGCTCTATTTGCAGAACTGATCTCAGCTTCCACATGAGATACCACCACCTGATGGGAGAGACTAGCCTGTACCAAAAAGGTCACGGCAAACGTCACCTTTAGCTTGATTAAAGAGGGCTGCTGAGGTCACTGTTGGTACCTGTCCTCACCGCACTGTGACTTGAGGAGAGATGGTATGTGTGGTCAACAGTTGCTATTCTGGTTCCAACGGTAGGATTGTCCACGTATTTGTTAAAATCTGTTTATGAAGCAACTCTTAAGGTCTGGATGTTGAGTGTACAGTGGTGGTCAAAACTGACCCTGGTGTCTCACTGAGCTTGGAGCAAAACTGGATGTAGAAAGACAAGAAAAAAAGTGTACAAACTTATGCCCTGGCTGATGGCACAGTGGATAAGGTACCTGCCTGCAAACCCAAAGGTCACTGGTTCGATTCCCAGCCAGGGCACATAATGAGGTTGCAAGCCAGGTCTCCAGCCAGGTTTGTAGCTGGAGGCAGGTGAAAGGCAACCATACATTGATGTCGCTCTCCCTCTCTGCCTCTCTCCTTTTCCCTCTCTCTAAAAATAATAAAATCTTTTTAAAAATTTTACAAATTTAATAACTGCTAGGACAGAAGTGCTGGGAGAAAGAATTGGGACTCTGATTTAGCCCGAGGGAGTGTATTCCCTTTTCAGGGCTGCTGTAACCCAGCATGGCAAGTGGATGGGGTGCTGGCAGAGTGAGACCCTGCGCAGGGCAGGCTCCACCTGTAGCAGCACCACCCCGACCTCTGCTTCCACCTTCACGTGGTGTTCTCTCCGGGTGTCAGTGTCCCAACCTCCGCCATTAAAAGGACACCAGTCATTTTGGATGAAGGGCCCACCTTACTCCAGTATGACTTGATCTTAACTCTTTATATCCACAACAACCCCATTTCCAAGTAAGGGCACGTTCTGAGGCTCTCGAGTAGAACTTCAACCCGTGAATTTGGTGTGTGGAGGGGTGTGGCAATGACACAAAATTCAACCCACCTCAGGGGGCCATCGGGGAAGAGCTGAGGAAGGACAACGGAGAGGTTTGGGGAAGTGGCTTCTCCTGGGCTGTCCCAGTCCTGCGTGTGAGCAGCTGCCTTCCAGCCCCACCCCGCACCCCTCAGCCCCCCGCCCTCAGCTCCCACCCTGGGTTGCAGGAGTGGAGCCCGAAGCTCCAGGGCGCTGTGCTCCTGTGTCCTCACTCACCTGATACCACATTTCAAGGTGGAAATCAAACCTCCCACCCCAGAGGTAAGGCTCTTTCCTTGTTCGTGCTTTGACATTAACATCTTCCCAGTAACAGGGCAGACAATGGGAGTCTGGTTAGCATGACAGATTTATACCATCACCTGCCATTGTCAGAACTGCTTGGTAATTTCAGAAACTGGAGAAATTATCTGCTTGGATTTTCATTCACTTACTTAACCAATGCTGTCTGCCAGCACTGTGCTAGCCAATGGCCGCACAATCCGGTGAAATGGAAACCATTTAACCACCTGTGATGGCAGGGCACAGACCCAGACCCACAGCATCTATAAACAGCTGGTGCAACCAGCCTGGTACCAGTGCCCTGGATGCCCACCAGGACCACCATAGTTAGCAACTGTCTGGGAGCTCCCAATGCTGGCAGCCGGCTGAAAGCAATAGGATGCGTGCCCCTGTGTAATTTAAAGTTTTCTAATAGCCACATTCAAGAGGAAGAAGAAAAGGCTGACATTAATCTTAATAATATATGTTATTTGCCATCATGGCTGCAAAATTGTTATTGCAACATATAAGCAATATAAAAATTACTCATGCAATATACTAGATTATTTTTAAACACTCAGTTTTCCAAATCTGGTATGTAATTTAATATACTTACAGCACATCTTAATTCAGACAAACCAGATTTCAAGGGCTCAATAGCCACATGTGGTATAGCAGCCGCTGCACAAGTCCAGAGAAGGGATGAACAGCAGAGGTCTAGCCCTCGTCTTCTTTGTAAGCAAACTAGGTAAAAATAAATGTCCTCTGAAGGGCACAAAGATGTCCTTGAGGGAGCATGTGGTGGGCGTGAGATGTTAAAATCTTAAATGATTATTTTTTTCACTTCCCTTTCCAACTTAAAATTATGTTTTCCTGCAGCTGTTCTGTTAGTATGACTCCCAGGAAAGCTGTGAAAATAAATAATACTTTGGGGAGGATGAAATAATCTGGGGCAAGTCCTTGTCAAAAAGGACAAAGAAGTCAAGAAAAATTCTCCTGATTTGGGGAAGAGAAAAATAGACAGGCGGGCAGGAGGGAGAAAGGGGAAGAATAAGATGTCAGTGTCTTGCCCTGTCCCAGTCTCTCAGGATTGAACCACTTGGAGGAGTGAGCTATAGAAACATCTGTGTAAGCATGAAGAAACATCATGAAATATTGGTCTGCTTCTATGAGCATAGCCTAGGCAAGGCTGAAAGGTTTAGACAGCCTGTATTTAAATTGGCACCATATCCAGAAAGGAGAAAGGGCAATAAAATGAAATCAGTGGAATGCAAAGAGAATATGAGAGGGAGTGGGGGCGGGGTGAGACCACATGCTCTGAGGCCATGGAGAGCCACAGCCTGAAGGAGATCCTGAGTTGCTCTGTACCTCGGTAAAGGGGCTTGGAGATGCTCAGAGGCCAGAGAACCCAGCAGAGCCTTGGGATCAGAAAAAGTAAGTGCAGATTTTGAGGTCCTGTCAATTGGAGGCAAATGGTTGCAATCACAGACTGTTCAGGTGTCAGTTCAATGTCTCTTAAGGCCAGAAGGGATGCAAGGGAATTCAAAAGACATTGTGGAGGACCAGACAAGACAAACATCAGCGAAAGTCTAGAGAAGGTACAAAAATATCCATTGTTGAAGTGTGTTTGCCTCAGTCCAGGTTCAGTCAAGGAATCAGAACCCATGACAAGTAGCAGAGAGTATTTATTATGTGTTATTTCTACCACTGGTTAGAAAAGTGTTGGAAGAGTCCAAAAAGGGGCAAATTCAGGTAACCCTGAAGTTAACAAAAATAAGAAGCCACAACTTCTCCTAGGTTTCGCTAGGCACCCAATCGAACTAATCATTACTTCTCTAAGCACTGGTGGGCATGTAGGACGGAAAAGAGGCTGGAAGCATTTGAGGAATAAAGGAGTTTGATAAAAAGAAGAGAGTAAGGTTTAACCTAATTGTCAAGTCAGGTGAGGTAATAGCAGCCACTGGAAACACTCTGAGAATAGCCGCCAAGCAGGTGTGGTCTTGGAGTTGCCTCAGCTTGCTTAGTCCTGGGGTGGTCCTGGTTGCCTGAAACGCTGCTCCACCCCAGGAAGCTGGGAATGTGGCGTCGGAGCTCTCCCTCATCTCCAGTCTGTGGGAGAACCAGTGTGTTTATTCACACTTCCAGGAGATCCAGCTCCCCAGGAGGCCATTCTTGCCATTTAAACAATATAGACCATCTAGCAGTGGAGTTTCTGGAGGTGCTGTTGATGTTGCCAATTTTCATTCCTCCAAAACACTTTTCCCCTGGAAGGTATCAATAAGGTCCTGATCGAGGCAGGGTGTGAAGAGGCTTTGAGGGTGTTCTCACCGTGCTTCAGAGAAGTTACCGCTTATTCTCTAGGGGTGATATTTCAGGAAGACATGGTTCAAGCTTCCCCCGGTATCTCTCAGCTAACTTCATCTAAAGGGAAAAGTGAATCTGAGCAAAGTATAACATGAGTCCAGGTAATTTTGAAAGTATGTTGATTAAAGCCAGGAACAGTGATACAAAGGAAGGGTTTAAGATAGAAGAGGCAAGGTCATAGTCACAGGGGTGAGCCTTGGCCAGGCTGCCTTGACCCTTTAGCAAGAAAGTCACAGAGGCAGAGAAGTGAGCTTGCTGGGCTGTGCAACCTCAGGAAATGAGCTAGAGGCAACAGGGAGGCCCTTGGAGACAGGTCCAGGGGGTGAGTCCTAGATGAACTGCCGCTGCTAACTGCTGCCCTGGCTTCAAGTCTCCTGGGAACTTGGAGCTTAGGAGAAAGCAAGCAAAGATACATGCCTAAGGAAAGAAGCTGGGCGGGTGTGTGTGTGTGTGTGTGTGTGTGTTGGGAAGGCATAGGCATGCTCCAGGGAGAGTGTGCACTGGTCCTTTGTCATGGGGTTTTCATCTGTTTCCTAAAGGCAGGAATTTTAGAGGGGTTCTCAGGGGGAGGATCTCACTAGAATATTTATCAGCTTTCTTGGGGGGAGGTCTTTAAAATTCTGACTCATCAAAATGAACATATAGGGTCAGAGTCACTCCTTGGTCATTTCATCTTCAAAGAATGTCACCAAAGAAGGACCAGGCTGTGGAGGGTTTGTCCCAGCCCAGTCTGGAATGTGTAAACCATTTGCTCGTAAGCATTCTTGGTTAGGGATAAGACCTACTTGGCCATTTAACTACCTATCTCACTTCCCTACTGCACTTGCTGAGTTTTCCTAGCTTCTTACTCTGCTGCTGCAGTAAAGGCTTTCCTACCAAGTTGATGTGAAAATACCCTCTCCTGCACTTAAAAGCCAAGGTCAAGGATTTTATTTTAGAGAAATTTTTAAATCATTACTTATTCGGAAATCACTCAGTTAATAGCTTATCTAGGTCTTTTGATTTCCTCCTTTCTCTATTTGAGCTTCTCCTTTCCTCATTAAGATTCACCAGTGTTGGAGCCATAATAAATGAACTTGGGGCAGTAAGAGGGGCATGTATCCTGCTCTAGTGTCTTTGATAAAATACTTGAGGTAAGATGGGCCGGAAAAGGTGGCAAAAGGTACAATCCAGGACTTATTTGGTGGATTTCATTATTCTGGGTCTGTTCTTCATCTTCTATAAGCATCTATGAACATAACGCAAAAGAAGTCTGTTTTTATGAGCTCGGTTACGTGGCAGGTTATAATAATCTAATCATTCCTTTCCTGAAGAAAAATATTCTCTTATCACAAAAAAGCTATTTAAGTTACTTAAATTTTTCTGTGAGATAAAACTCTGACTTCAGTTCTTCTGACTGACATTTCTTTGAGTCAGAGTGATGGTGAAGGGGGAGTAGAAAGTACAGCTGACAGGCATCCAGAGGAAAGTCCCCTAGAGTGGGAGAACCTACTTCCCACCAAGAGAGCCATGCTGCAGAGTGACCACTTTGCCCATTGAGCCAGTAAGTGTTACCTGGGCAGCTTCCTTGTAATTTTAGGGGTGTGAGTCCTAAGTCTAATATGGACCTCAGATGCCTCTCCCACACACCAATTTTTTTTTCTGTTTGGTTTGCTGCCTGAAATTCTGCCAATTTTTTTTTTTTTTCTTTTTGAATCACTCCCTGGGCTTCCTTTTAAAATGCAAATCTCTCTGGGTGTGTTAGACAGTCATTGCTAAACAAGAATTGATTTAACCAGATTGCTCTCTGGAGAGTCTAAGGCTTCTTGGAGATTATAATATGCATCGATGAAGGACAGTATTTCTGGAGCCTCTATGGAATGGGGGAAAGGGTGCCAAGTTGTCTGAAAGCAGCATGGAAAAGCAAGGGAGGCTCTTGGCTCATTGGATATTTTGCCTAGGACTAAGCCTTTTTTGGATTCATCCTTTACTTTTGAAAAGTATATATCCCTGATTTGCAGAACCAGTAAAGAACTTCTTTGGGACTCTCATTTTATATTAATTAAATGAATATTTATTAAATCACTATCACAGGCTAAATATTGAGTAAGGTAATGCTGGCATTTAGTGAGCACCTATTATATGAGTTTTGCATACATTATTTTATTTGATCTCCTCATTAACCCATTTTGCAGGGGATGAAACCTGAACCAAGAGAAATTCAATCATAAAGTGGCAGAGCTGGAATTCAAAACTAGTTCTATGTGTCCTCCATAGCCTTGAACCTTTAGATACCATGTTTCTAAAGTTTTATTGGAACTATGTGTCCAAAACAGAACTAACATTGTGGCATAATGCGTTCTTTTGGAGGTGGGGTGGCGGGGCTTGGCCAGAGGGCATACATATGTCTATTTTTGTTAAATATACTATCAAACAGCTCTTCATAATCCTTAACTCAATTTTCAATCTTACCAGAAATATATGACCATTCCAATTGCTCTGCATCCTTGCAAATAAATGGCTATTGTTAGTCTTCATTTTTATGGAGCTATAATTGACATATAACATATTTACTTCAGGTGTACAATAAAAAAATTCAATATTTGTATATATTATGAAATGATCACCATAATAAATCTAGTTAACATCCATCACTATACATAGTTAAATTTTTTTCCTGGTATCATCTTTCTAGAAAATGCATACAGCTTTTTAAAAAGAATTTCAAATAACTTACATGTTGGGGAAATATGAAAGGAAGTCTGATGTCAATTTTCATGTGTTTTCAAAGAGTAAAACTACCTTTTGGAATAAGATCAGGAGAATATTTTAGATGCAAATGATATGAACAGGGGATAGGAGAAATCATAGTAATAGCTGATGTACATACATGCTATGATTGAAAAACACTGAGGGACATTTTGTTAAAATATTGAGGAATACATTTTTCACAAGCAAATGTGTTTAATGAAGCTGTCATTCCATTAAGTGGAATACGAAGAATTCATATTTCAGAGCAAACCTGACAGAAGACTAACACTTTCATTTAACTGAATTAATTTTTTACTTTTTCCATGAGAATTTTAGCATGCCAGTACACACAATAGGAATAACTGTATTCCCTGCTAATTGGAATGTTCAATTCTGAAGGATGCATAGATCACCTAAATTAGAAATAAGGTCTATGATGTTGAGGTAGTGGCCTTTAGTTTAATAATTTGGAATAGGATGGTTTAGAATGGGGAACAGAAACCTGACCCTGGCTGGCTTCTGGCTTGGTCTGTTAGCCCACAGAGTTAATTCACCTTCTAAGAACAAGGCACCTCAGCCTGCAAGTGGGTAAGAGGCTGGGCCAGCCCAGCAAGACCACGAAGGAAGGAGGTAGTGCTCATGTTGCTGAGTCCTTCTCTTTCCCCTTTTTAAGCTGTGCTCCCACCTCTTGGTGTTCGCGCTCACTTGTTTCCTAGTTGACCAAGTCCTTAAGGGATCCATGTTTGCCCATCACTGCTCCTGGGGCACCCCAGGCAGAAAAGCTAAATCCCTCACTTCCCTGTAACTGTCTTGTTCAGAAATGCGGCTTCCATGGAGTTAGGAGGAAGCAATTGAACTACATCTAGAACCATGGAGGAAGGGTAAGGAGTTTGTTGACTTACCCCAAACACCCAGACTGGGGAAGTGAGGTGTGAGTGGCCATGACCTGCCCTTTTCTTTTCTTTTCTTTTTTTTTAATTTTATTGTTGTTGTATTACATCCATCCCCTTTTTGCTCCCCCCTGTCCCCCTCCCCCCTTTTCTTTTTTTTTTTTATATTAAATTTATTGGGGTGACATTGATTAGTACAATTATTTAGGGCCAATTTTACAATTCTGTGATACATGATCTGTATACTGCATTGTGTGCACACCACTGGAAGTCAAATCTTCTGTCACCATAATATTTGATCCCCTCTACTGTTTACTGACCTCCCCCTACTCTCCCTGCCTTTTTGGTGCTTAGAGGCATTGTTGCCTCCACGTGTGCACTGCGGGGACTGTGTCAGCTCAGCAGGGACCTTTACGTGATTCATCCTCCCAGAGGAATCTGCCCTTTCTGTTCTGCACTAAGGCACCATGTAGCTGGTGGCGGTTCTGCCTAAATTAATTATTAGTGCAGTGATGTAGACCTCTGAAGCTTTATTTCAAAGTTCCCTTACACACATGATCTCATTTGAAAATTACAACAGCTCAGGGATTTAAAGTGGGTCAGGGACCATTCATCTCTACGGCGCAGATGTGGAAGGTGAAGTTCAGATTGAGTGACTTTTCTGAGGTGCTAGATCTTGAACCCTGTGCTTGTAACTTGATACCCATTGGTCTTTCCACTACTTGTTTGTTTGAGTTGTGAATAACATTTTAAAGCCTTTTTGTTATGAAACTGTGCATATGTGTATGAAAATACAGAGGATAAAATGACGAATGTTCATATATTTCTTATCCAGATTCAATGATTACTAAACTTGGCCATATCTATAAGCAAATCTCAGGTGTCATGGCTTTTCACCTTTCATATTACAGTGCTTATATCTTAAAAGAAACAGACATCTTCTTATATAGCCACAATGCTATTATCATACCTAACAAAATTAATACTGATTCCTTGGTACCGTGTGATAGCCAGTTCATATTCAAATCATCCCACTTGCCCATTCTTCATAGGGATGTTTCCAAATTAAGGCCAAAAAAAACCAACTTTTCCATCTTTTATCACCTCTCTTAATTTTCATCTTTACTGTTGCCTTCTCTATCATTTGGAAACCTACTGAAATATTTATCATCCTTAAACACACACCTACTGAAATATTTACCGCCTTTAAACACACACACATACAAATGTATCTATTTTTAGTTACAGTCCTTTGACTCTTTATTTTCTCAACCAAGCTCTACGAAACAAAACCAACAGCCTGTACTTATTTATTAATTTACTCATGCAAAGCATTAACTACCATGTTCTAAGTCTGTGAAAGAATTTGAGAAAATAGGACTAAAAGTCAGTTTTCATTACCTACCACCAAGTTTTCTGTTGTTCTCGTAATTTCTACCACCTTCCTCTTCTGCACCTCTCCCTGGACAACCAATGATCTCCTTTGTCACTGTTAAGTACATTTGCATTTCAAACAATTTTCTTTTTTGTTTAATCTTTATTGGTTTTTTTCCATTACCATTTAGTCCCCTTATACTCCCCTCCCCCCACATCACCACACTGTAGTCCATGTCCATGAGTCCTTTATCGTTTTTGCTCAATCCTTCCACCCCCTAAATCCTCCCTTTTATATAAATGCAATTATACAGTATGTACGCTTCTTTGATCTGGCCTTAGTCAATACTATTATTTTGAGAGTTATCCATGTTGTTCTAAGTGTATCCAATATATACCATACCATGCTCTATTTATTCTTTTTTAAATAGACATTTGGTTGTTTTCAGTTTTCAGTTATAACACATAAAACCACAATGAATCTTTGTGAACAAGTCTTTGCATGAACTATCTTTGATTAGGATCTAGGAATGGAATGGCAGGGTCATGGTTATACATGTTTTAATTTAAAATTTATTATACTGTTTTTCCAGAGTGGTTACACCATTTTATATTCCCACTACCAGTGTATTTAGTCACTCCATTTCCTTGTCAACACTTAGTATGATCAGTTTAAAAATTTTAACCATTCTAATGGTCATGTATTACTATCTCATTGTGATTTTAATTTGCATTTCCATGATGATTAATGATGTTGAATATTTTTCCATGTGTTAATTTTCTACCTGTATGTCTTTGTTTATTCAAATCTTTCACCCATTTAAAAAACTGGGTTATTTTCTTATTATCCAGGTGTCAGAGTTCTTTATATATTCTAGTTACAAATCTTTTGTCAGATGTATATTTTACAAATATATTTTCCCAGTCTGTGGCTTGCCCTTTTGGAAAGATGTTTTGAGGATGAAACATAATATACCATGTGTTGCACTAGTAGAACCTGGCATATTTTATAATAATTATAAAGTATGTTCTTTGAAAAGAATTTATTTGAAGGTAGTATCACTTTTTTTGGTATTTCTAATACTAACAGGAGCTGAAAACAATGCAAAGTCCAGTCTCTTGAGACTCTCAAATCACAATCGCTTGCATTTTGCTTGTGCTGTACTCACTGTCGGAGAATCAGAGATAGCATTAGGTATGACCCTTGTCCTCAAAGGGACTGGTAAGTCATATTTATAGGAAACAGCAGTGGGGCAGACCTAAGACAGCACCTCAAGGTTAAGCAAATGTTCTTCATGCAGAAAATAGTTTTTGAGAACCTGATATATACCAGATGCTGTGCTATATTCTAGGGATAAAAGTGGGAACTATGTTTAAAAAGGGAATGGGGGTAGGGATTGAGAACAGTCATTAAAGAGAGACAGCCATAAAAACTTTTATTGCATGTTACTTTCTAACCACTTCTATACGTCCCACCATTCAATGTTGACTTTTTTGGGGAAGGATATCTCTAAAATGAAGTGTTAATTCTTATTGTACTCTAAAACTGTGCGGATTTTGATAGTTCTAGCTTTTCGAATGATGTACTTAAAAAACAAACTAACGTGCTTAGTGCACACAACATCTCTGATTCCCTTCACTAAAACTACCTTTCATTTTTTATTATGTTTGTTTTCTCGAGAGGATACAAGTTGGATTTAGGCTTGTGATACTGAACAAGAGGCACAACAGTTGAAGATAAGATACAAATTCCAACTGTTTGCCTGAATGATTTTATAACAGCAGTGGCAGAATATTAATTTTAGTTGGCTGTATTAGGTCATGCTAGCCACTATAATAAAAATGCCCCCAAATGTACATGTTCTTTATAGAGAGCCTCCATTTCCTTATCACATTAAACATGTATATGATAATAATAATGAAACCTTATTGTATATTCGTCCTAGGATTCTGGTAGAGAAATAATGTGTTTCAACACACTTTACAAACTAAAGTGCTCAACAACTGTTAGTATGGGCAGCAGAAGCAGGGGTAAGGAAAGCAGCAACAGTATCAGTGACAGTTACTATGGCTCTTGTCAAAATGGCAATAAATTACCCCTCTTAATCTCTGAGCCCAGG
This sequence comes from Noctilio leporinus, assembly GCA_004026585.1. Taxonomy (NCBI): domain Eukaryota; kingdom Metazoa; phylum Chordata; class Mammalia; order Chiroptera; family Noctilionidae; genus Noctilio; species Noctilio leporinus. The sequence continues at coordinate 216,620 of PVIW01001100.1, read as the reverse complement.
GTGGTTGTCAGAACACAAAGGAGAGAAAGGAAATCAGATGATCTCATTTCTGTTCTTAAATTGGCAGTGGTTCACCTCTTAAAGGAGTCCTGATTGGTAAGATGAATGGTTTGGTTCAGGGAAGCCTGGGGCAACAAGAAAACCATTCTCCCTTCCTGAGCCTCACTTTGTTCATAGTGGAGGTGCCCTTGGGAACACTGCCCTGGGTGCTCAGAAATTTATCTTCCTTTGTATTCATTCCCAGATATGATTTATGCTTTCTTCAGTGGCCTCTGAATAGATTTGCGTTTTTATAATCTGTGCCTCTTAATAATTGCAACCACAAGCAATTTGTAAAAGAGTTCGCTGAGTGTTCATGCATGTTCTACAGCAATGGCTATCAAACCTGGCAGCACAGGGACCAGGTGGGAGCACAATAAGAATTTCAGATTCTAGGGCCAATTGTTATAGACTCTGGGTCAGTGAGTCTGGGATGGAGTTATTAGTCAGGTATACTATTAAGTAAGTTTTTCTGCTTGGTTAGCCTTTTAAAAAAATTCTCACCTCAAGATATACTTTTATTGATTTTAGACAGAGAGGAAGGGTGAGGGGAGAAAGAGACAGAAGTATGAATCAGTTGCGTGTCCCCACCAGGGATCCAACCTCAAGCATAGGAGGTATGTGCCCTGATGGGGAACTGAAGCCTCAACTCTTTGGTGTACAGGATAATACTCCAAACAGCTGAGCTGTTCATCCAGGGCTGCTTGATTAGCCTTTTAATTATATATTCTTGTATTAATTTTTAGTGGCTACTCTAGGGAGTTCTGTATGCATTTCTGACTAATTATAAAACACCTTTCTTAAGTTTGACCCAAACAGTGAAACAGCTTACAGTAGTTAATTTCACTTACTCTTCCTATCCTTTGTAGAACATTATTATTATTATAAAGCAGTAAACATGACTTTATATTTACTTTTTAGTATTCCCCAAGTCTTTGCCCAGTACTAGCTTCCATTTGGGGTTGTTTCCCTATACCCTGAAGAACTTCCTTTAGAAGATCTTATAGAGTCAGGCTGCTGGTGATAAATTCTGTGAGCTTTTACTTGTCTGGAAACATCTTAATTTTACTTTAAATTTTTGAAGGACATGTTTATTGAGTATAGCGTTTTAGATAGATAGTTTTTCTTTTTTCTATACCCCTTCCCAACTCCAGCACATTAAAGATGTTATTTCATTGCCTTCTGGCTTCCAATTTCCTTAGAAAACTAGCTTTCAGCTGTCAGTATAATTGTTGCTTGCTTCCTTGGCTTCTTCCCCTTGTTTTTATTTGGACTTCTAAACTTGAATAAAGTTTTTTTCTTTCTAGTCTGGTGTTTATTGAACTACCTGACTTTACAGTTTAATTTTTTAAAAGATTTTATTCATTATTTTTAGAGAGAAGGGCAGGGAGGAAGGAAGAAAGGGAGAGAAATATCAATGTATGGTTGTCTTTCACCTGCATCCAGCTGGGGACCTGGCTTGCAACCTGGCTATGTGCCCTGACTGGGAATTGAACCAGTGACCCTTGGGTTCGCAGACCCACACCTATCCACTGAGCCACCTGCCAGGGCTCCGTTTAATGTTTTTAATCAATTTTATCTCACTAAGTATTTCTTCTGTCACAATATATCTCTCCTCCTCCTGGAATTCCAAATACAGACATTAAATATTTGACTGTTTTCCATGTGTTTTTTACTTCCTATTACTGTCATTCTTTCTTTTCTCTCAATGCTTCTGTTTGGATATAACATATTGACATACCTTTAAGCTCGCTGATTTTGTATTCTCCTATGTTCATGTCTCTTTAAGCACATCCAATTAATTTTTAATTTTAGGTATTGTATAGTTTTATTCTAAATGTCTACTTCATTTTTGTATATAATCTTTTTTCTGTTGAATGGTTCCATGTTTTCATCCATTTTGCTCACACTTTTCCCTATTTTAGTTAACATTTTATTTTTTTTAATTTATTATTATTTTTTTTAAGATTTTATTATTTTTCAGAGAGAGGGGAAGGAAGAGAGGGAGAGAAACATCAATGTATGGTTGCCTTTCATCTGCCTCCAGCTACAGACCTGGCTGGAGACCTGGCTTGCAACCTGGTTATGTTGCCCTGGCTGGGAACTGATATTTAACATTTAAAACTTAGTTATTCTGTAGTCTTTGTCTACTAATTCCAGCATCTGTATAATTTGTGAACATGTAATTTACTGTTTATTTTCCTTTTGTTTAATAGCCACATTTTCCTACCCTTTTACATGTCTACTTATCTTGATTGTCTGCTGGTCATCGTGTTTTGGAACACAGTGAAGCTCTGCGTGATGTCTCCCACCCGAGGGCTTCCCTTCCTCTACCGGACACACACTGTCATTCTGGCACATCTTTTCTGAGTTTTGCTTAAAGCCCCCAATTTAGAAGAACTGTGCAGATGCACTACCCTGGTCTGTATTCATATTAAAAGTCAAGATCAAGTTAAATTTTGTTCTTCTTCTCCGTGAGTTTGTTTTTGTACCCTGGAACTGAACTGAGCAGGGTTTAATAAGATTCACTTTGCTTCCATATCTTGTATTTCTCATCCATGACTCATTCAAATTTAGTGGGTCTCAGTCTCTTTTGTCAGAAGTTTTGCTCTTTGAAGCTAAGGCTTTAACTTCCTGCCCCATGCAAATTTCAAACTTTGGAATTGTCTTTAGGGGAGACTAGTTGTACTATGGCAGGCTCCTCATTTCCACTGGGGTTTTCTCTTCTAGGCATCAAGTCTGGGGAGATGTCACTTGACTCTTCTTGCCCAGTATCTCCAGGTCCTCAGCCTTGCATGCTGCCCAGAACCCAGCAAATGACTAATGGTAAAAACTAGCTTTACATTTGGATTTCCTTTGGTCTTTAATCTGCCACATCTGTGTGAACACCAAAAGCCCTGAGAGTTTCATTTTGCTTGGGTCAAGCTTCATTGTTGACCTTTTACCAGTGGCATTTTCCTCTTGGTAAGTGCCCCAAAAGAAGAAAACAGGTGGCTATTATGGTCAACTCATGTAGGAAGTGCTTTTCTCACCCTGGATTTGGGAGTTAATCCAAATTTCACAAGCTGCAAAAAATCTAATATCTTAACATAATTTCATTTTATAATAAAAAAAAAATTTCAATGGGAACATTGGGTGCCTCTATGACCTGCTGCATCCTACCTTACACTTCATAGTGCTGTAGCTATTGACTGAAGATATACAACTTGAGTCTTACCATAGTTTGTATTAGGTAGAGCAATACATCAGCTTAAAATATATAAATTTCATTATTCGTCTACAACTGAGGATTTGGGATTTAAGCGTGTTACCAGGTAATGTACAAGAAGAGGAAAGAATACTTCTGAACTCATTCAACAAAGCCAGCGAACCCTGATACCAAAATTATAAAAGATGTTATAAAAAAGATAATTACAAGACAATATCTTTGATGTACATGGATGCAATATATACACACATATATATATATATTTTTTAATCTCATAAAGCATAACACCAGAATACAAATAATCCAATTAAATTATGGGAAGAGGACCTGAATAGACATTCCTCCAAAGAGGATGTACAGATGGCCAACAGACACACAAGAAAATGCTCAACATCACTAATCATCAGAGAAATGCAAATCAAAACCACAACGATATACCTCACATCTGTCAGAATGGCTATTATGAAAAAAACATCAAATAACAAGTATTGGCAAGAATGGGAGAAAAAGGAAACCTTGTGTAATGTAAATGGGTCCAGCTTCTATGGAAAACAATATGGAGATTTCTCAAAACAATTAAAAATAGAGCTGCCATATGGCCCAACAATTCCACTAATTTGAAAACATATATGTACTCCTATGTTTATTGCAGCATTATTTATAACAGCCAAGATATGGAAGCAACCTAGGTGTCAATTGATGGATAAATAAAGAAGTGTTATATATAATACAGGGTTGGGCAAAAGTAGGTTTACAGTTGTAGGTATGTGATATACAGAGTTTATTCTTATATTAATGTTGATTAACTATTGTATTATTTTTCATGCAAACTGCAAATCTACTTTTGTAGGTTTTTGTTTCACCCTGTATATGCACACAACAGAATATTACTCAGCCATAGAAGAGAATGAAATCTTGCTATGTGTGACAACATGAATTGACCTAGAGGGTATTAGACTTAGTGAAATAAGTCAGACACAGAAAGACAAATATCATATAATATCACTTATATATGGAATCTTAAAACAAAACAAAAAAAAACAAAAAACAAATAAACATAAATAGATCTGTAGATGCAGAGAAAAGAGTGGGGGTGGATGAGTGGAAAGGAAAAATATAAAGAAAAAAAAGACATCATCCCCAGCTACTGAGTAAAACCTGCTGTATTCTAAATTCAGTATATATTTGGCCATAAAAATGTATACATAGTTAAATCAAATTGTATCCAATTCCAAAGGTTTGAATGCTTTTATTTAAAAACATAAGTTCGAGAAGTTACTCTTTCGTAACTATTAGATTTCAAATTCAATTAAAAATAAAAAAGAAGAAAAGGAAAAGGTCAACCTGAAAAATTGTGTTGAGTTTCTTAATTAAAAATATTTTAATCCACCTTTTAAAAAGTACTTTATCGAGGTATAAAGTACATTTACAAAATTGCACCCATCTTATGCTTCTATTTCAATGAGCTTTGACAACAGTATACATCTCTATAACCATCCTCCCAGTGAGGATATGGAATAATTCCTCAAATATTCCCACCTTTTGTTATTTGTTATTACTCTTATATAGACCCTCTACAGCAACTAATATATAATTTTCTTCCCCTCTCAGCCAAGTTGCTGGTTCCTGACTCAAGAATTTATACATATCACCATTACTGTTCCTGAAATACCCCCTTTTAATTTTACTTTATCCTCAAAGACTTTCCTGATTGAGTCCTCTGATCTCTGTTCCCTTGTTTTTACCAGAAGCCCTATAAATTCTTATGTGTGCAGATGAAACTGTTTTATCTTTCGCATGTTGACATGTTTGCTCTGTGAAGCTGCTTCCTTGATTCATATTTCTGTGCCTGGACTGCCCTTCTTGGGGCCAGAAGTACTCTATTTCTTTTTAAACCCCCCAGAGTACCCTTTACTTTATTTTGTTCAATATGTGCTATAAATAGATACAATATGCAGAATGCAAATGAACTTCATTTTCCGAAGTCCTAGACTTACCTCAGGCAACCTACGTGGGTCTTATTTTGTGCTGAGTTCTAAGCGCACACTCATAGCACACAGAGCCATTAGCTCATTCAACCTTTCAACATAATTTCATACCTGACTAGTATGAGATTGTCTTTTGCAAACGCAATGACCCATAGTAGCGGCAGCATCTGTCTATTAGTATGTTGAACACTAAATTGGAATTTTAATGCTAATAATTAACTAGAATAATATTTCACTTGGACAGAAGCCATTTAATTCTCTCCTGTGAGCTAAAATATTATTTGAGTAGCTATCAAGGCCATGGTAATAAAAGAAATTTTTTGTTATAACAATGTTTTAAGAAAGGTATAAGAAGAATTCCAGTTTTATAAAAATATTTCTAAAAAATAATGGTCATTCTAAAATAGAGTTGATATAGAATGATCTTGCTACTGAAATACTACCTTAACTTTTTGCTGTTTTTAAGTCAAGTGAGTCCTAAAGGAATAATATTGAGTTTCATATCTATACTGCTACTAGAGACTTGGGCGGGCTTTGAATAGGATTCAAGGAAAATCTAGAGAAATGACATTCACAAGTTTTATTTAAGCCCAGAACTAGTAACTTTCACTTATATTTTTAAAATTTTATTTTTCATGGAGAGAGAGAGAGGATGGGGGGAGGGAGGGAGAGGCGTCAATGTGAGAGAGAAATAGCAACTGGTTGCCTTTCTGCTAGTGCTTCAACCAGGGACAGAGCATACAGCCTACAACCCTGACATGTATCCTGTCCAGGAATCGAACCAACAACCTTTGGCTTGCAGGATGATGCCCAATGAACTGAGCCACACACACACTGGCCACACTCTCTTATAATATTTTTTTTTCTTTAAAGATTTTATTTATTATTGTTAGAGAGAGGGGAAGGGAGAGAGGCAGAGAGGGAAAGAACCATCAGTGTGTGGTTGTCTTTCACCTGCCTCCAGCTACAGACCTGGCTGGAGACCTGGCTTGCAACCTGGTTATGTGCCCTGGCTGGGAATTGAACCAGCGACCTTTGGGTTCTTAGGCTGGTGCCTTATCCACTGTGCCACCAGCCAGCACCTCTTATAATATTCTTTAGGAATGTTTGATATGTCTCCCCTTTGATTTTCCCATCTGGTCAGGAGTAACCTTAAATAAAGAGCCTGGCAACTAGGGAAATGCTGAAAAGAAAGAGAGAGTAAAGATCTGTGTAATTCTTAATGGATATAATCAACTGATGAATAACCAAGAGCTGGTAGAGGTCAAGGTGGGACCCAAAGCAGGACAATGAAGATTTATCAAGAACATACTAATAACAGGGGATAAGTGGTGATGGAAGGGACTTGACTTTGGGTGGTGAATGCACAATATAATATACGGATGATGTTATAGGATTGTACATTTGAAATATATATAATTTTATTAACAAATGTCACCCTGGTAAATTCAATGAAAGAGTTTAGAAAAAGAACATACTGGAACCAGGGGCTTCCTTATTGCACAATATACAGACGACATATTATAGAATGGTACCCCTGAAACCTGTGTAATTTAATGTCACTCAAGTAAATTTAATGAACATTAAAAAAGGAATATAAAAAAGAAAAAATAAACAAAAAAGAATGTACTGAAACTAAGGGCTTTCTCATTGATATCTAATTTCTTACATCTACCTACCTATCTATCTATCTATCTAATGTCATCTTTATTTTGGAGAAAAGAAAACCAAGACTCAAAGCAGTTTAATTAACTAGATCAAGTTCACAAAGAACCAGAATCTAAATGCATATTTCTGACTCAACTATAACTATCATCCATACTTAGGTCAGCCTTCTTTATAGTCATAGAACAGGGGCAAAGAAACAAATATTGCTTCTTTTTTTATAGTGCAATGCTTTTACCCAACATCATGTGTATCAGATTATACCTACCAACTAAGACACGGTAACCTTCCTTTTTTGATATTTCTACTTGTTTGACAAGTGTGATTATATGAAACACTTTTTGACTGATTCAAACAGAATGCCTTGGACCTCTGAGAATAGGTGCGATTTCTCCATTCACAGGCAGTGGCAGGGGCTGTCACCTTGCAGTGACACCTCACAGCCTTTTTAGTTGTGGCTACTGTCGGCTTTTAGGAAGCTTCCTCCCAGGATAAAGCATCCAGACTACAGGGCTCAATCCTGGCTCCAGATTGACAGTGGTGTGTTTTGTAGGTGACATAAACCCGATTAATAAACTGAACACACAAGAATGGTCTCTAAGCTCTGGAAATGGGGCCAGGTGGGGATGACAAAGACAAATGTGCTTTGTTTGCCTTTTGCGTGGAGGCTTTGCGCTGTACTAACAGCTTTCTTCTCACGTTGCCACTGTCTCTCTTTTATTTTTCAAGCAGTTATTTGAATTCACACAGTGAGAGGTAGTTTTACAGGTTTGGGCATGTTAGGAATACAAAGTTGTAGAAGTGGAATGTTATGCACCAGTGAGACTTACTTTTTTTTGAAACAGATTATGTAAAAACAATTTATTGGGTAATGACTTGATGTTGATCATGTGCACCTGCGGATAAAGGTGAAATAAGGAAGGTCTGATAAAGCTACATTGCCTGTGTCACATGAAGGCATGTGCCAGTCCTATTTAATACAATTGACTCTTGAACAACTTAGGTTTGAACTGTGGGATTCCATTTATCATGCATTTTTTCCAATAAATATTGTAAACCTATTTTTTCTTTCTTATGATTTTCATAATAACATTTTCTTTTCTCCAGCTAATGTTATTATAAGAATAGGGTAAATAATATAATGCACAAAATATGTGTTAACCCACTGTTTATATTATCAGTAAAGCTTCCAGTCATTAGTAAGCCAAGGTTTTGAGAAGTCAAAAATTATATATGGATTTTTGACTGTGTGGGGTTAGTGTTCTTAACTCCTGTTCCCAGGTTGTTCAAGAGTCAACTGCAATTGTAATAGTAATAAGAACAGTGAAAAATATGTGCGTGCTCACCATATCCAAGGCGCTGTCCTAAACTTACTAAATTATTTTATTGTTATGCTACCTTTATGAGGTAGATATTATTACTCATTTAAAGGTAAAGAAGCTGAAATTTGGAGAGGTAATTAAATAATGCAAAGACACAAAGCCAAAAAATGGCAGAGCTGGGACTGCAAACTTGGAAATCCATGCCCTCAGGCACTGAAGCCCTTTGCAGTAAGAGAAGCATGTAAGCTACAGGCTCCAAGCCTGTGAGTTGTTTATCTTCACAATGCAGGGCATTAGCACAGCCAGAAACAGAATCCAGATTTCAGAATCTTGGTTCATTGAAAGCTGACTGGCTGATTTTCTTCTCCGAAATACCTTTTGATTTTGACTGTTTCACAGTCAGATCTAAAGTGTAACATATACCATTAGAAATTATTATTTTCAAACTGCACATGAAATGTAAACTGTGCATTTGGTTACTTGATAGCCCACTCTGGTGACCAGAAGTGCAGAATGTTGAAACCTAGGGCCATGCCCCCTTCAGAACCATTTTTGCCAAAAGTCAACACCATGTCAATAGAGAGGGTAGTGCAAAGTCAAGAAGTCTACCAAAGGTTACTGGTTTTATCAGAGAAAGAAATCTCAGTGGAAGGCAGGCTGTGTTCAGTCCCAGACCAGACCCATGAACCTTCCAAATCTTGCCTTGACTCTCTTACTGCCACTCAGGTCTGCCTGCCACTGTTGGCAAAGGCATTGTTGGGATCAGGAGTTTCAATTAACCAAATCCTGTTAACTGCACTTAGAAGCAATGGTTGAGTGACATTAAGCAATGTTCTTTTGGTCATTACATTTGTTATAAATGGTTGATTTTCAGGCTCTAAACAAAAGAGTTGAAGAAAATAAAACATGGCTTTCTTAAGGCCTATCATCACTGTTTGTTGACATGTCTGCCAGAATTTCCTTAATTTCTACTGCAAAGTTTTACAAAAAATGATATTGTATCCATTCCTGGGACTTTTGTAAGGCTTTTGAAACTTTCCAACACTCAGGTGCCTAAAGGTCACTTCTAAAATTGGGTGTATTTCCTATAAAGGCTAGGTTCAATCTGGATTCAAATGCACTTGACAGAATTTTAAAACGTTTCTTTTGCCTCCTCATACTGACTGGCTTTGTGTTAAATGCGCACCCGTTTCTGTAGCAGTCACTTTCCTGAACTCTAAATACTGCGTGAATGGCAGAAAAATGTCACACAATTAGATGCTCATTCTGACCCTTATCCTATAATGAGCATGGCCTTCAATTTTAGAGTAAATATGGAATTTATGGGCCCATCTCTACACCCACGTGAATAGGCATGAGGAGTTGAATCAAAGAAAGTTTTGGTAAGAAAACTGACTAGGGCAAATGATTTTAAAACCAGGAATTCCGCATTAGCAACCAGTATATTGCTTTCCCATTGCTGCTGTAGCCAATCTCCACAATTATAGTAGTTTAAAGCAATACTCATTTATTTTCTCCCAGTTTCATAGCAGAGCAATCTGATAAGCTCACGTTAGGGTCACACCGGCTGAAACTGAAGTGTTGATAGGGCTGCATTTTTACTGGCAGCTCTTAGCAGGCAATCCTCCCCAACGTCCACCCCCAGGCTCATTCAGCTTGTTGGCTAAATTCAGTTTTTCCCGTTGAAGAACTGAGGTCATTATTTTCTTGCTGGCCGCCCCCAGGAGGTTAATCTCAGCTCCTAGGAGCCACTTACATTCCCTGGTCCATGGCTCCCTTCCTCCATCTTCAAAGCCAGCAAAGATGGGTCCTATCTTATCACCCTTCACGACTCTCGAACCTGCTCTCCTCCCTGCCTCATCTTCTCTTTCCTCGCTCTGACTGCAGCTGGAGAAACAGCTCCTCTTCAGGGCCTCGAGTGATTAGATTGTGCTCATGCAGATAATCCAGGATAATCTCCCTATTTTAAGATCCGTAACCCTAATTACATCTGCAAACTTCCTTCACAGCAGCATCTAGATTGATGCTTGATTGAGTAATCCCAGGGGACAGTTTATGAATTCTGTCTACCACAGAAATGAATACAGCATCGGCTACCCATGAGGGACTCCTGGGCCAGACGCGGGTGTGTGCTGAGGTTTGATTTAGGATTCCACACACTGCCACCTCTAACATTTTTAATTTGTGAGAAGAAAACCATCATGCACAGTATATTCTCACTTAACACTGTGGATAGGTTCTTGGAAACTGACTGTAAGTGAAATGACCTATATCAAAACCAATTTTACCATATAGGCCAATTGACAATTGAGTTAAGTTCCTACAGCATATTTCGAGGCACAAAACATCACCAAACTTCCAAGTAAAGACCCAAACCACTTTTACTATAAAGAAATGAAATATATGTGAGCTATCCATGCATTTAAGAAATATTAATAAAAATAAATGAGATCCTTCTTTTCCAACCTGCATGCACACTCACTCAGAATGGAGCAATGTAGACATACCAGTTCACCCCATGTTCACATCTTTGGGACATGAGAAGAAACGGAAAACCTACACAGACATGGGGACAATATGCAAATTCCACACAGTGTCTCCAGCCAGGAAATAATTCCTTTCTTCACCTCACCGACATTATAATGAAATGATATCTTTTGAGAACCAACTTTAATCAATAAACTATGTGGCCAGCACATAGCACTTTTTAATATTGTAACTAAATGAAATTGACATATTTAATGACCTGAGGAATCACTTTTGTGTTTGTACAGTCACTCAACATGTTGAAGGAGGTCATGAGAGGGTGTGACCACTGACGGAACTCGTTTACTAAATCCAGGCAATTGGAGGCTCCTCATCCTCTTTCCCTGTCCTTGGAGTTTATGTTCTGCCCACCATTTGCACAGTGGAAGCCATTGTCAAGGATGCAGCCTTGAGAGAGCCATGCGGTGCTGACAGCATCTGGATGCCACACGTGACTGCAGCTTAAGGCCTCTGTGTAAACTCTTAAGATTTTGGCAGGTGGGTGAGGACATCTACTCATCTTGCAGCGAGGAGCCTGAGACAGGCTCCCTTGCTGATAACCTGCCACCTACCTGTCTAGAGTGGTCTGTCTTTTTTTCCGTCTCTCCTTGTACTCTGTACTGGGACCAGTTTCAGATTTCACTCTGGGAGCTCCAGAGATTTCAAACCAACAATCCAGCTGACCCTTGAATAGTGCAGGGGTTAGGGGCACCGACCTCCTGCATAGTTGAAGATCTGAGTATAATCACCATCAGCCCTCTGCATGCAGGGATTCCCAACCACAGAGATGACCCTTGAACAACAAAGGTTTGAACTGCATAGGTGAGCTGAGAAAGGTCTGTGTATAAGTGGATCCATGCAGTTAAAACACATGCTGTTCAAGGGTCAACTGTTTATGACATTAGGCAGAGCCCAGAGATCATCTTCTGCCTAGTGATGCTGTCAGACATGCCGAGACCCTAGAGGTATAAGTGGACAATCAGCATGGCCTTCGCTCCCGAGAGTATTGGCTCCCTAATCTGGCACAATCCAGGAACATAGGGTCAGACCAGGCAATGGCTTTTACTAAGGACCTCACCTGGGGAAGTGGGCTTGTGGAAGTGATGACTCAGACCTAAGGCCTCCTGGCAAGTTGAAGTTCACCCTCAAGAAAGGTGAAAGAATAGGGTAGTGAGAGTTTCTTGATCCCTAGGGCCTGGGAGGGCCTGGGTGCAGTTGCCAAGGAGGAAAAGAGAGAAGCCATCTGGACTGGGGCTAACTTGTTAGGTGCTGAGAGTTTACTGAACCCTACTGTGTGTCTGACTCTCCTGCCTCATTCAGTCCTGCCTCGTTCAGTCCTCGCAATTGCTCTAGAAAGCAAAGATACTATTACAATCCAGCTCTAGTTTACAGATGAGGAAACCTAGGGTGAATCATTTTAATTGTCATAGTCACATGCTAGTAAATGTTAGAGCTGGCATTCAAATCCTAGTCTCAGTGCATGCTGTGAGCATTAGCTCACCAAGGTATGCCACCTCTGACAGAGGCCTGTTCCCACCAGCTGTGCCCAGGAGTCATTTCCAAAGGCACTAAGGAGACTGGGAAGAGACCTCACTGTGGGGTACCCTGATCATTCTGACCCACTTGGAGGCCTTTGGAGAAGGGTTATTCAGGTCTCTTCTCTAACCATTCATTTTAACAGCACCCGTCATTCACTGAAGAAGAGCAGCCAGATAAGTTCAAGACAAATAAAACAGGCACCAAATATTGGCTGTGTGCTAGGCAGTATGATCAGAGCTTTACACATATTTCAACTCTACGATGACTCACAAAGTAAGTATTATTATTCCCTTATTACAGGTGAGCAAAAAATGCAGAAGTTACGTAATTTGTCTAAGGCACAGAGTAAGTTATAAGAATGAGAAATGCCAAGTGGTCCTCAGAGGTTAATAGAAAACAAGCAGAATCAGGTGATCATCAAAGAGCTGATCAGGAAACTGGCAGTTGCTGGGAAATGAGAATCACTTCCATACTTCCAGCTCTTGTGCCTTCAGCCATGGGGCCTTGGGGAAAGTAAAGGTTCTTCCTGCATGGAGATGTGGGGAGGGAGCTTATGGAAATCCTAGCCACAGAGGACCTGAGTAATACATGCTTCATTAAAAAGAATTCAGTAACAGTTCCACGAAAGGGTGTTTATAATAAAAATATGCTCATATTTATGGAATTCTTCTCTTTCACATTTGATGAAATATTCATGACAATCTCTCAGGCAGGAGAAAGAAACAACTAGAGAAAAAAGAAAAACATGAATATTTTAGGTTTGCAACTTGTCACCATACATTTTTTTAATCCTTTTTAAAGCTTGCCAATTGACAGAGGAAATTATGATGGAAAATGAGAGTGAGGTTGATGAGGACAGATGTAAAAGCTCTAACCTGCAATGTGCAGCCAGCCTCCTGCACGTTCCCTCTTGGGGGTTCAATCGACAGACTGACAACTTTGAAACTCTTGTTGAAACCGTTTCTTTAAAACCCTCACAAAAAGACTATGCTAATGCTAAATTTAAATTTTCGCTACAGAAAAGATATTAATAATCAAGGGTTAAGTCGACTTTAAAGTAAACCTTCTGAAAATAACAATTGATAAAAAGGGGAGAGTTGAGTAGCAACCAGCCTTTGACACACAGCTGCCTTTTGAGATGTGAAGGAGCATCAGGAGAACACAGTTGACGTGCATGAAGGCAGAGGGGCTGGAGATTGGCAATTTGTAGCTGTTCTCTTTGTAAGGTGGCGGGACCCCTGTTGTTGGAACTGGATAGGCAGAGGGGTCTCTGGCATACTTTAGAGTTTATCCTTCTTGCACCTCTACAAGTTCCTCCTGAATGATGTGCTTTCTGTTTGCCCAAGTGGCACAAAACCCACAGCAAGTGTGAGGCAAGCTCAAGGCAGTCCTTTCGGCCAGAAACTTGTGGTGAAATCAGAAGAAGGAACTCTTCAATACAATATCATAATGATGACTATAATTTGTTGAGCATTTAGTATGTGCCAGGCGGTGTGCTAGGTCAGTTAATATATTATCCCACTTCTTCCTCATTTGATAGATGAGCAACTGAAGCTTAGACAGAGTAAAGGTTGTGTCCAGGTTCATGATACTGGTTAACGGCTGGGATTTGAAGATGGGCCTGACAGTTTGTTATAAGCTCTAAGAATCCAGGCTCAGGGACCAACTGATGGGTTTACCACTTTTGTTGTGTAATTTGGGGCAAGTTAAATGACCTCTCTGTGCCTCTATCATATTTCCTCATCTGTAAAAAAGGGGTAAAAAACAGGTGCCTTGGTTATTTAATAAGTATCAGCTATAATCAAAATTCCAAAGTTCATGTTCTTGACCAATTCACCACACTCCAAACTCTGAAGCAAGAGTCTGTGCTGAGAATGCAAATGGAGACTGTACTTGAAATTCCAACTCCTTTAGTCTTGCAGGTTGCCATCCTGCCCTCTTTAAGGGTATTTTTGTTTGAGTGTGTACTTACACCTGACCTTTCAGAACATCAAGAGTTATATGATGGGGTTCTAATAAGCAAAGACTATGCTGGACAAGTCGACATTGGATTTTACTTTCTTCTTTACACAACAAGTGCTAAGTTTGGAGTTTTAATTACATTTTGGTTTTAAAAATATGACCAGACCAGCACAAAATTTTCTCTTAAGAACTTTTATTTTAAATGTACATCGTGATATATTAATATATCCTAATGTAAAAACAACAAAACTATGAAACAGAACTGCATACAATAAGAAGCTGAAGTTTCAGTTGAACCCATCTCAACTTTACCTCCTCCCTACTCCAGAGACAACCACTGATACTCAATTCTGTGTATTGTTCCAGATTGTTTTCTGGGTATTTTTATAAGTAGACAAACATGCACCTGTGCCTATTTTTCAACCTAAATGGAATAATATTTGTTATAATTTAATATTTTTATTTTAATGGATGCTCTACTAAACGGAATGCAAACTCATTACTGTGACAATGAAGACCCTGTATTATCTGATTGCTCCTTCTTTCCACATCAACTCCCTGACAGGTCTCTTCTCCTCAGGAAAATTACCCTGTTGTATCCTGAATGAGATCTGGTCACCACTATTTTTATGCATTTGCTATTATACGTTACTAGCTTGGAATGCCCTTTCTTAGATTTTCTACCTTTCCAACATTAGTCCCTTCTCCTAAAACTTCTGGAAGAAAACATAGGTGATAAATTCTGTGACATTGGTCTTACCAGTATATTTTGGATATATCGCTTCAGGCAAGGGAAACAAAGGAAAAAAATAAACAAATGGGACATCAAATTAAAATGTTTTCACACAGTAAAGGAAACCATCAACAAAGTGAAAAGATAGACTACTGAATGGGAGAAGATATTCACAAATAATACATCCAATAAAGTGATACCCAAAATTCATAAGGAACTCATGAAGCTTAAAAGCAAAAAAAAGAAAAAAGAAAATCCAATTAAAATATGAGCAGAGAACATGAATAGACATTTCTCTAAAACAAGTGGCCAATATACATATGAAAAGATGTTCAAAATCACTAATCATCAGGGATATGCAGATCAAAACCCAATGAGCTATTACCTCACATATATCAGAATGACTACTATGAAAGTCAACAAATAACAAATGTTGGTGAGGATGTGGAGGAAAGGGAACCCTCATGAACTGTAGATGGGATTGTATATTGGTGCAGCCACCATGGAAAACAATATGAAGAATCCTCAAAAAACTAAAACTTGAACTACCTTATGATCCAGTGATTCAACTTCTATGTATTTATCCAAAGAAAATGAATACACTAATTTGAAAAGATATATGCGCCCCTATGTTCATTGTGGTACTATTTACAATAGTTAAGATAGGGAAGCAACCTATGTTTCCATCAATTGATGAATGGATGAAGAAGGTGTGGTATATGTTTGAGGTAGAATGTTATTCAGCAATAAAAAAGAATGAAATCTTGCCATTTGTGACAACATGCATGAAACTAGGGAATGTTAAGTGAAATAAGTCAGATAGAGAAAGACAGATATGATTTAATTTGTATGTGGAAACTGAAAAAACAAAACAAAGCAAATGAACAAACAACACAACAAAAATAGACTCATAGAAACAGAGGTTAAACTGGTGATTGCCAGAGGGGCAGGGTTTGGGGAAATGGGTGAAAAAGGTGAAGAAGAATGTAATTAATATTGTGCTAAGTTTGCACAGTGACAGATTGTTGGGGTCCTCCTGGGAAGGTGTCAGGGCATGGAGCCCCATGCAGGCCGGATTAAGCCTGTAAGACCTGACAAAGGTGGGTGCATACAGACCCTGGTGCTTCAAGGGGGCCCCAGGTATGAATTTGGCCTTGAGAACATTCCTTCCATACATCCTTTGAAGTCTGCCCTGTGACCTAAACTTCCTTGACTTGTATATTGCACCCCGCAGTAGATGTAAAACCTTAACCACAGGTAATCTCACCCTCCCTAAAATTCTATGGGCAACCTGGAGTCCTTGGAGTCACCGTGTCTAACAGACCATAGCCTGAAGCAGATAGTCACATTCCTTCTAAACTTAACAATTCCCTTTCTTTTGAATACTCTTCTGTGGTAATGATTTGTGGTGTGTACATGCATCCCCAACCTTATGTAATCAATAAAAACCTTTGGGGTGGGCCTTCGAGGCCTTTGTCAATCAGACACTGGTCAACCTTCTCTCCCCCCTAGTATGAGCTGCGTGGGAAGGTTCATTTTATCTGCAGCACCAGGGGATCTCTGTGGGTTGGGGGTCCCCCACAACAGATGGTTACTAGACTGAATGTGGTGATCACAGTGTAAGGTATATAAATATCACTCTATTGTACCCCTGAAATGAATATAAACATACGCCAGCTCTACTTAAACAAAAACAAAAACAAAAAATGAGCAAAGAAATTGTATAGTTAGTTATAAAATTACTATTTGTGATTGAGGAGAAAAATGATCATGAATTTCAGCTACTGGGTCATATGAGATTCAGCAAAACTCAGATGAAATAAAGCTGGAGCAATGTAACCATGAAAAACAGGTGAACTATTTAAAAGTATTTATAATTTTTGTTTATATTAAAGTATGTTTAGTTATTGAATGCCAGACTAATTTACCAATTATAGTAAATTGCTGATACTAAAAATTCAAATTTATTGGGAGTATAAATGTTACTATGTTTGACTTAAAATAGATTTACTAAGGAAAACCTTCAAGCAAGTGTGCTATAGTCAGTCATTTTTACATAATAACCATGCATTAGTCACCCTTTAAATCTTATTACAGTAGTCCTGCTGGGGTGGTGCCAAATCCTTTGTACTAAAATCTAGGTTTTTAATAAGTGGGTGGTAAATTGATCTTTGGAGCTTTTTTCTTTATGGTAAAAATTTTGAACCTGTGTGATTTTAAAATCTCTTTTCTCCCTAAAACATTTTTCTTTTTCATTACTTTTCACAGATATGGTACTATATATTTTTTCAATAACTACTTATATTTTTGCCTATATTATTCAATAATTAGAGACTTTTGTACATTAATTCCTTAGATTTATTATGTGAAGCCTTTTTTGTAAACTGGTATTCCATTCTAGAAATAAATTAGTTATTGATGAATAGAACTTTCATAACCAGAATGCTGTAGAAACACATCATAAATTTTATTTCTCCACACATTTAAAAAGCATTAAAATAAATGACAAAAACTCACTAAATGTTTATGACTTTGGTTAATACATGTGGGCAAATGGGATGAAAGACTAATCCGTCACTTGGCTTTTACTGCATTTAATTAGCCTAGACCAATTTATTCTGTACTGGAAATACCTTATCTCCTTTTCTCTTTTATTCCGAGGACAAAGTAAAATGGACAATAACAAGCAACAGTTAACTTAAAATCAGGGTTGCTGTAAATGGAAAGAAAAGTAAGCTTATTGCAGAAAACGAAGAGCACCTATAGCCAGCAGCCACTCTTGAAGCAGGCCATTTCCATCTTGGACCCTGTCTTCTTCCTTGTGAAAGAAACTCCTGCTCTGGTTCGTCTGTGCAACTGGCTCAGTGATGTCCCGAGTTAGACAACTGTTACAGGGAGAAGTGTATCATGTTTAGGCATCAAGATTCATGTTTTTATATATAGGAGATAACTTCATGTTCTTAAGTCTAAATTATGCAGCATTTTGTATTTTTAAAATGCTTTGCAATCATTATTAGTTGTTCATGTTACAAATTCAACAAACAAAACGTACAAAGTGGAGATACTTGGCTATATAGATTATGTGGAATAGCAGGGTTTTTTTTTTTATTGTAGAATTTTAGGTTTTGAGTTATAATCAACATAATAAATTGTAAGATATTTAAATTGTACACTATGGTGATCTGATATATGTGTACACAGTGACAGGATTCCCCTAATCTAGTTAATTAACATATCCTCACATATTTATCTTTTTTTTTTTTTTTTTTGTCAGAACATTTAAGTTCTACTCTCTTAGCAAATTTCAGTTATACAGTACATGTTATCAACTATAATCACCATGTTTTACATTAGACCATCAGGCCAAATTCATCTTTGAGCTGAAAGTCTAGTCTTTATCCCTGTACCAACATCTCCCTATTTCCCCCACCCTATCACTACCTCTGCCCCTGAAAACTACTTTCTACTCTGTTTCTATGAGTTTGACTCATTCTCGCTCTCTTTTTAAAGATTTCATGTATAAATGATATCATGCAGTATTGGTTTTTGGATTATTTCACTTAGTAAAATATTCTCAAGTCTGGTCCATGTTGTCACAAATGGCAGGATTTCCCTCTTTCTCATGGTTGAATAATATTCTATTGTGTGTGCAAATACATACACACATA
The DNA here is from genome assembly GCA_004026585.1 of Noctilio leporinus. Lineage (NCBI taxonomy): Eukaryota > Metazoa > Chordata > Mammalia > Chiroptera > Noctilionidae > Noctilio > Noctilio leporinus. The sequence continues at coordinate 197,970 of PVIW01001100.1, read as the reverse complement.
TATGTGTATATGTATATACACATCACACATATATATGATTATAGGGTGGGCAAACGTAGGCTTACAGTTCACAATAAATAAGAAATAATACAATAATTGAATAATATGTGAAGGCTGTCTGTTTCATATATATAAAATTGTATCTTCTTTATTCATTCATCTGTTGATGGACACTTAGGCTGCTTCTATACCTTGGCTATTGTAAATAATGTGGTATCTTTGTTTTTAATAAGAGAAACCCCCTAATTGTGATATTTGCTGGGAATTATATAGTCATTAACTGCTATGTCAAATAATATAATAAAAAATATTTCTATTTTGTGCTACAGAGGCTGCAGCAGGTACATGTTTTTCACCCAGATGTAAAAGACTTGCATTCCAGCATTCTCTGCTCTGGAAAAGACAGTTTGATTTTGTACACATCTGTATTATAGCTCCAAGGTAACAACTAGCTGATTCTGTCAGTTTAAGCAAGGAATTTACTTCTGGATTCATTTTTCTCAAATACAAAATGAGAAGTTCTTCCCAGATTAGTGGCTCCCAGGCTGCCTTGAGCAAAGATTCAGCTCATCCATACCTGACATTGACGCCCAGGAGCTCCTGGGTGGGGAGCTGGGCAAGATCAAGGAAAGAGGGAAATGGTTCTCTAGGACCTCATGGAGAAAATGCCCTCACTCATTTGTTTGGGCTTCTTTTGAGGAAAAGAAATGTCTCTGCTTAAAGAAAGCGTTGGAAAAACTCTAAGATGATAACTAGTGCTCCTTCCCATCCTTTAATTCTATACTTTGAGGTAATAGGAATAAGTTAGAACATGAATCAGAAATGCATACAAGTATAACTTAAAGAATAAATGCCTTTAGAGGAACATAGTAATTCTTGTCTGCATCTTGGAGTAGTATATGTGACTGCACACTGCAGATGGGGGGGTTGCAATTTGATAGTGAAATTGACTATTCCCATGGCTAATTGCTGCATGAGATATTTATCTCTGTGAATCTAATGAAGTCAAACAGGGTATACTTGATGTGGCTCATATTGAATTTGGGGTGTATAAATAATTCTCTCAATTAAAAATGTCCCTGTCTGGAATCAATCTCACTATCTAATTTAATTGGTAACACTTGGTTTTCTACAATTGCTAATACAGAGTACTTTCTTAACCTGATTTTTTTTAACATTTTAAATTTCCTTGGAGATATTTTAAGACAATTGTTTTAAAAAACAAAGTTTATAGAAATGATGAAGGTGGAGGTGAAGATCTTGCAAAAAAGGAAATTAAAAATATACCTTTGCCCACAGAGTTGCTTGGAGGTTTATTTGGTGTGAGTATAAAGATCACCAGAAATCAAGCAGGTTTGCAGAAGCTAGTTTGAGAATCAATCACTCTCTGGGTGAGAAATCTGTAATGTTGTGACCTAGATTTGCAGCGGAAGGATGCCAGAGAAGGTGGTGGGGAGGGGATATGACAGTCCGGGTCATTTCCCTGTGGTTTCACATCCCTGCATCTGCCACCTGCCTTTTCACACTTCAGGGCTTCTGGGGTCCCAACTTAAAAAACCTGTCTTGATTTCTATGGGAGGTGGTGACAAGGCAGCTTGTGTGTTTTTTGTCATCATGCTGTCCCTTGTGCTTTCATTCTCTTCCAATAAACTTTGCTCTTTAAACCTATTAATTCTTTCCCCCAAGAAATCTGCTGTGTGTAGAGAAGAAATCGCAAAGTCAGGATATTCTGTGCTTGAGCTTCCAACAGCCTCCGCAGCCAATAGTCAGAAAATGCCATTGCTGTTAAACAGGGGCCAATAAATCCCCCAGCCACCCACTAATGCAATCTCCCTCAACATGGAAAAAGGTTAAGCTCGAACAATAAATAAATTCTTGTCACACAGCAGTATGTCTCTTCAGGTGAGATAGTAAATCTTCATGGAGATAAATAACCACACATACCATAATTCTCTTCCTAGGGTCCTGGGCTTCATTCGTCAATTTTTCTATAGCTGATCTTGCACAAAGCTTGGCTATTAACATTCCTTTGGTGTGTAAAGACCTCCTAGACATGCAGCCTCGATGAAGGGGGGTAAAAGTGGGCTCCAATAGGTCTTATACTCTATATCCCATAAAACATGTATACAGTATAGATTCTATTGCTCTTGAAGGGAAGAAAATTTTGATTTACAGCCTATCTGTATTAAAGGAAGATAGGATACAGTTGGTATATAAAATTCAGTGGAAACTTTTACAACAAACCCTGGTACAAATGGAAAAATCTCCAACACATTACAACATAAACCATTTGCTTTTCTTTATCATAATAGTCCAGAGATCAAACACCTGAAGCCTCCATTCTGATCCTTCAGCTAGCCGATCAACATTTATCAAACTCCCGTGCAATAAAGATACAGAGATGAATAAAGAACTCACAGCCTGGCTATGGGAAAGGACCCACAAACAAATGAACGTATGGTACTTGAAGTGCTGTAAACAGTTACCCCAAAGCACAGTCCAAAGACAGAGCAGGGAGCCGCAAAGGAAATTTGGGAAGGCTTCCCTAAGTAGGTGCTACCTGATCACATTCTTGGAGAATGAATATTTGTCCTCTAGGCAGAAAACAAATGGGAAGTGCATACCGATAGAGGAAAGGCTATGTACAAAGACCCAGAGATGCAAAACAGGTTGGCATTAATGAGTAACTTTAAAGATTTCAAAATAATGGGAGCCTAAGACATATACTGAAAAAAGGCAGGAGATGTAACTTAAAAGGTTGGTCTGGATCAGGGCAAGGCCAGAGACAGGCATACCAAGACCAAGTACAATTCATCTAGCAGATTTCTTCTTGCCTCTGGCAGCCAAGTGTAAGGCAAGATCAGGCCTCTGTCTATGCCAGGGACACACCTCTATCTTTGCAAAATCAACCCTTATTCTAGAATAAGCCAGATGAGGTGTAGTACTGTACTTCATTCAAGTCTTCTGGCTGTGCACTCTAATCATGAATGAGTGCTCAAATGGCTGTGTATTTTAGAAGAAGCCCTTGTCTTTAACCTTCTCTGCTTTTGTCATTTGACAGAAGTCAAGAATGACAGTTTTCAGGGCATAGGGCCAGGGCCTTTGGATGTTTCAAGAGCTACTGGAAGAAAGAAAGTCAATAGGGAGGCTATTCAAACTTTGGTTTCATACTTTGGCAACATTATTTTGTGTTTTTGTAGAGCAATTGATTTTTAAAATCTTAAGCTGAAGAAAATTTTGTTGCTCAATTAGGCATTTGTTTCATAACTCTCATAAATAAATGCAAAGAGGAAAATGTCACTAGGGAGTAAGCATTCTGAGATTTGTTGAGAGAGCACCATCATGCTGGAATCTGAGTTCTCACCACTGGCAAGCAGGTTCATTCCTAGTCCCCAGCTTTCACACCAAAACCTGAATTCAGACCAATGACAGTCAGCTGTTTGAATGAAAACACTTGCAGTGTCTTAGAAGTGTCAACATTAGCACTGAAAAGATCTATACACAAAGAACAACAACCTTTTCTTTTCTTTTTTAAAAAAGGAATTCTGTTGTATATAAAATGGACTTCCAATGGGATGGAAGATGCTGGGATGGATTTCTAAGGATCATTCCCCCCACCCCCCTTCAAGATTTTCATCCGAATGCAGGAATGCACAAATTTAATCTATCAACAGATAGTGTATATATGTAGATCTTTAAATATAAAGGAAGCTGTCATGTGTTTCCTGAACTGTGACAGTGGAAAATGAATGAATTTAATCACCACTGGGGGCCATGGAAACTGTCTTGTCTCAATATGTTATTACCAAGTGTAAGTAGGCATGTTAGGTAGATCACTTGGTGTAAGCTACATCTTGAACTGGCTGAAAATTAACAAAATTAATTACAAGGAAGAGAGGCAATTAAGAAACCCAAGGGCTAGAATGCAGCTGGGTCTTGGGAAGTTTGCATTGGGTGTGTAGCCATCTGTTGATCTCCCGCTTGGCTTCTTTTTGTGCATCTGCTGTATTCTTTCTGGGAGGACAGCTTTTCCTGTGCCTCAGTCCAATGGAAGACAACAGCCAACAGCTTCCAAGCCCACAAGTTCTAGCCATATCGAAGGATTATCTTTCTTGGTCTCAATTCCAGATTTCAGAGGGGCTGAGCTTCTGACTTGCTCAACTTCTAAACTGAGGCCAGGGTATTGGGTTTTATCATATAAAAATGTCTTCTGGGTGTTCTTTCTATTAGATTGTAAAATTCTTAGAGAAGGAGGAATTGTTATAAGCTGGGTTGAAATATATCAAAGTGTATGACATTAGGCTTGATAAAAAACAGAGATTAAATAATAAAGTTTAGCATAGCAAGAGAAAAACCTCTAAATACTGATCAGCTTCAAAGAACAAAAATTTAATCTTAGCTCAGGAAGGTACCATAGGGTTCCTCTACAATGGCTTTCACACCTGGCCAGTCACCAGAAGCAGGTGGTTTAAAAAATAGATTTCTTGGCTCTCTCTCATAAGATTCTGATTCACCGAGTCTAGAATCTGCATTAAAATGTTTTCCTTTTTATTCTGATAATACAGCAGATTTGGAGACTACTGATTTACTGTATACTCTGGCCTCTGGATAGCAAAAAACCTTAAAAAATTTTTTTTTCAGGGAAAGAACTCATAATCTAAATTTTTTATCTCATTTTTTGAGACTGAAATATTTGAGTTAGAAACTTTTTCCTTATAACCAAATGAAATTTTCTGTCTATAACTGAATCATGCAAGGCATATTTTACTTTGTTTGTATTCTATTCTTATTCTTTCCTAGTTTCTATGCAAATTTTTCTAGACCTTAATACATTTATAATTCTAGAACTATAATCAATGGAGTTCTATCTTAGATGTATTATTTAACTTCAACTTTATGTACCTGGACAAAACATTTTCTTTTAAAGTACAGTGGATGCCCTGGCTGGTGGCACAGTGGATAAGGCGCTGGCCTGCCAACCCAAAGGTCGCTGGTTTGATTCCCAGCCAGGGCACATAACCAGGTTGCAAGCCAGGTCTCCATCCAGGTCTGTAGCGGGAGGCAGGTGAAAGGCAACCATACATTGATGTCTCTCTCCCTCTCTGACTCTCTCCCTACCCCTCTTTCTAAAAATAATAAGTAAAATCTTAAAAAAAAAAAAAAAAAAGAATAGTGGAAATTCTGCCAGACTCATGTGCCATTCTCCTCTTCAGGGACCGGGATCATACCAGAGGTACCTTCAATTTTGCCAGCTAGTTCTGGCCAGGGTTTTGTCTGGAGGATGTGCTAGGCTATGCTAGGATGCTCTCTGGAAGCATCAAAAATAAATAAATAAATAAATAAAAATAAAAATAAAAAGTAGTTTGAGGGGTGAATGCAGTTCCAGGGAGCCAAGTGCAGCATGAGAGAAGCAGTAACATCGGGCATTGGGTAGAGCAGGGAGGTTAGGGGCAGCAGCTCAGAAGAGAGGATGAGAGCTAGCATCATCCAAACAGGCTGGAATATGGAGAGTCAGGATGGTCCAGCACTGGGCAGGGACTAAGAAGATTTCTAGGGGGACCTTCTCACTGAGGCTGTGTGAGGTGTTGGGTGGGCTGGCCCACTTAAAAGTAAGGACATGGCAGTGGGACAGATGCTGGGTATTAGAAACTTACCAATTGATTATTTACGTACATACTTGCTTGATTTCCTGCATGTCTTACTGATTTCCAAACCGATGTTCTATTCTTTAACACAGTCTATTATAACTTCCCTTAGATTTTTTGAGCTTATTCTTTCAATGTCTTTACTGTGGTGTGGTAATCAATCCAGTTGTGCACTATGCAATGGTATGAGTCTTTACATAGAGGCTCAATAATATTACTTGACTTGATTATTAAATGCTTTCTTTCTTTTCCAGGAAGCACAGAGGCACAAATAAATACTGGATGTACAAATAAGAGGGGAGAAAAATGTCCAGAATTTCCACTATACTTTAAAAATATTTTCAACAATGTTATTTTGGAGTACTACACTGAATTTTTGAGCAATGTGGGTAGTGGTAAGTTGGAATAGGCTTTGGAGGAAAATGATGGAAGAATTCAAAGAATTGAAGAGATGGGGCCTGTGTCTAATGGGTTAAGAAACTGAAAATAGTTGACTTAAAAGTTGAAAAAAAAAAAAAAGTTGAGAAGGGACAAGGTCATATGAAAATATAATATGCTAAAATATAGTGTTGAGGGCGGTCCTTGCAAAGACAGCACATTTTCTTGGAGCATCAGTTTAATAAGCATGGGGGGTGGCAGATTATTTACATGTAAGTCTGTTATAGCAATATCATGAAGGAGACTGCAAAAGTCTCACATATTGTTCATAGAAGACATAAGGTTAAAAGAATTTTTATACTTTTGTCTGAGATGATATAGTATACTTTTTTGATCTTTGGATAGATGTGTTTAATTTCTTCAGCCATCAGAAGACATTCCAGGTTCCAATTACTACGTGGAGGATGGTGACCAACTTTTTATCATTTTGAAAGAACTAGAATTATAGGCCGCATATAGGATTTTAACTTAAATGCAAAGAAGGCCTTTCATTGGGGGTGACTAAAAATAAATCAGATTATCAAAATGAATTTAGAAACAGTGGGAGCATACTTTACAGAAAAAAATATCATGGAGAGGAGCTGATATGTTGTTTTACAAAATCTTTAGATGGGCTTCTCTCTGAGATGGAGTCCTGGGTGGGTATGTGCTCCTTTTTTCTTCTTCTTCTTCTTCTTCTTTTTCTTTTTGATGAGCCTTCTTTGAGGAAGTGGAATCATGGTTAACAGACCTCACATTGAGGATCTCAGAGGACAGGACCAAGGCAGGTTTGTCCAGAATGTTAGAACTTCTGGAGTTTTTTCATACCAAATTCTAGTTGCAGTTACAAAAGAAAAACTAGGATTTAAGTGAAAAGTAAATGTCATAATCCTGAGTATTACCTTCTAAAAATCACTTCTTACATATCCTTCCATAAAATTTTTAAAAGAATTTTATTTATTATTATTTTTAGAGAGAAAGGAAGGGAGGGAGGCAGAGAGGAAGAGAAACATCAATGTATGGTTGCTTTTCACCTGCCTCCAGCTGCCAACCTGGCTGGAGACCTGGCTTGCAACCTGGTCATGTGCCCTGGCTGGGAATCGAACCAGCAACCTTTGGGTTCGTAGGCTAGCGCCTTTCCACTGAGCCACCAGCCTGGGCTTCATTCCATAAAGTTTATATGCACAAATAAGATACACGCACAAACACAGAGGCACATGCTCATATATTTACATTTTTTCATTTAAAATGTCTAGGACGTTTACCATGCAATTTTCTACTTTCTTCTTCCTGATAGCTACCGACAGCTGTGGAGTGTTCCAACCAGGTCTGTACCATTCACACTTAAACAATCCCATAGTACAGTATAGTTAAATGGTATGACAGATGCTACAAGCATCCTTCTGATGAAAAGAACTCTGATTGTGCTCAAGATAGCAGTATCTTAAGCTAAAACTATTAGTGTCCCCAGAATCCCTTTTTGGTAGGCATGAGACACAGTTTTGAGTAAATGGAATTACAGTAACTCATTGCAGGGTCTTCACAGTTTATCTAGCCAGTCAGAGGAAGCCAGCTAAGTTCGGATGTGGAGGTTGTTTTCCAATTATTGCTATTATATTTAAAGCTTCAATTACTGTCCATTTGGTTATTTTCTTAGACAACAGAATTGACTTTGTAGGTTAAGAAGCTGGAGCAAGAGCCAGTGGGTAGGGGGGTACATGGGGTGGGGAGCATCCATCCTTCTTGCCTGCGTACTCCACAGGCCCAGATTTTGTTGCTAATGCAAGTTGACTTGGAGGTGTGTCGTGCGTGCTAAGATAATTTTTAGTTTCTCATATCTTCATTTTCTCCATGACATCTCACTGCCTCCCTCTCTGCCTATCTGCATCTGGCATCATGTGGCCAGAGGTCAGCTTCCTGTTGGGTGTCCTTGATTGTCTGGATGCTCCAGTCATCAGCTTCTGCTGGGCTCTGCTTTGACTGTTTTAGTGTTGACTCGGTCAGAGAAGAGGAGTGAGTGAAATTGATGCCTCTCATGGGAAGCCAGTTCATCAAGACTGCAGGCAAATGTATTTTTGTTGCATCTTGATATCAGTGGTGGAAATAATTGAGGTCATGCATCACAGGTGGAAAAAGCAGAATTCTGAAATATGTCTAATGAGTTTCACTTTATTGAAAATATATTGCATCATAGATGCAGGCAGGGATGATAATCAAGATGTTTAACCATCAGAAGATGTGGAGGTCATTTATTAAAATTGACATACCACTAGACAACTGGCACTCTGCACTGGTGTGTACCAAATGAATGTCAGCTAGGGGAGGGGCAGGCAAATGGAATTCTTTTCATCCCCAGGAGCTAAATTATGCAATTCTTGCCAGCTGAACATACTTTCAGTAGGTACTTGTATCTTCCAACCAGTCTGTGAGACTCAATCTTCCTAAAATTCCTCTTTAAAAATATTTCTTTGGTTAAATCATCAATGGGTATTTTTTTTAAAGGCCCCAAAATTCTAACTTGGATGTAGTAGTAGGGACTCTGGGTTGTAAGTGACAGAGCCCAGTTCAGACTATATTTGATGTAAAAGAAGTTTGGAGTTTATATTACTAGGAAGTCTAGGATGAAAGAAAGGCCTCAGGCATGTTTGGACTCTGGCTCTATGGTATTGTTGACCAATAATTATCTGTTCCTCTTTGCATGCTGGCATCATTCTCTTCTTTGGCAGATCGTCTTCTTCTAAACTGGGGGACAGGGCCAGCCTCATGGATGTGCAATCTCTGTGCATGGACAGTGAGCTAGTCCAGCCCAGGCAGAGCTGAGTCAGCCCTCAGCCAGCAGAACCTCCCAGCTGGCTTACAAACAATAATAAATGCTTACTATGTTTGAGTTTGGACAAGGTTTGTTATGTAGCATTGTTATGGCAAATAGATAAATTCAGGTGACTATTATTACTCTCCCAATGCTCTATCACACACTGTGAGCTTTTTAAAGCATACATCATACAGGACTTATCTTTTTATTCCCCAGTTGTACCTGGCATAGTGCCTTGCATTTATCACTTGGCTAACAAATATTTTTGGGGGAAAAAAAATTACCCTCTAGTACTTCCTTATTGCTCTGCTTCTTGTCTCAGTGAAATGCTGCAGAAGGACACATGACCTGTGCTCAGACTCCTGGTATGGCAACCATTCTCTGCAGGAAAATCTCTTCAGAACTCCCTCATCTTTGTTGGAATGAGCATATAAATATCCTCTTTTCAAAGATTTTCTTTATAAATGTTGTACACTTGCACTGTCAATACTCAAAACTGAAATATAACATGGCAAAACTACAATAGGGGTACCTCAGTTGAAACTATGGTTAAGATGCTAAAAAATACAATAACTACATCACTTGGCAAGTAGATATTAATGTGTATGGTTAGATGAAAACAACTTGATAAAATAGTTATACTGCCTTGAAATATTTTTCTATTATGGGTTGGGCAATCTTCATTTAGGAATAATATTTTTGGGGTTTTATTTCAATGTAAAAAGCTTTTAGAGAGCATATGCTCCATGTTACACATGGGCAAAAGTAGGTTTATAATTGTTTGTATGGAAAATATGATAATAATTAGTATAATAAATTGTCTTGTGTAAATCTACTTTTGCCCCACCCTGTATAAATTTACATGAAAGCAGAATTTACAAAATGTTTCCAAGTTCTAAACAAGTTTCATATTAATTCATAATCTTAAGACCTTCCTCTAAAAAGAACTCCAGGCAGCATACAATAAAAAGTAATTTTCTGAAAAACTTTATTTTAAATATTTTGAAGTTAATTTTAAATGTTAATTTAAACATTTAATTATTTAAAGATAACTTTTAGCCCTGGCTGGTGTGACTCAGTGAATTAAGCATTGGCTTGCAACTGGAAGGTCACCGGTTTGATTCCTGGCCAGGGCACGTGGGTTGCAGGCCAAGTCCCCAGGTAATTGATCGATACTTCTCTCACACATCATGTTTGTCTTACTCTTTCTCCCTCCTTTCCTCTCTCTAAAAATATTTTTAAAAGATAACTTTTATTTTTAATTCTAATATATTTAATCAGTGATATGACAGAGTTATTTAACTTCTTTTCAATTATATAAAATGTTAAAAGTATATTTTAAAGTGAATTATTTTGCTTGAGAAGTAAACATTTTTTTGAAAACTGTAGACTGAAATTTAAATCATAACATGAAAATAGACATTTCCCCCTAAAATTTAATGCTCAGACTCAACATTTGAGCTATAAATATTAAGTGGTTAATTTTAAAATAAGTTTTCTTCTCTACTTTAATTATCTGATATGACAGAGAGTCTTAGGCTGCTATTTGTAAGCATATCTCTGCAAATAACATATTTCAGATATGTAAGGCTTTCATTCCTGTTAAGTTAAAAGCCATATTGGGTGTAAATGTTGCTTTATTTTTTAGCATTGATTTTTTTTTTAAAGCACTATTCACATCTTGATGTAGTATATAACATTTTGATAAGATGCATATAACCTATACATTTGATGAAAAAATCTTATGATGAATTTGCTGAATATAAATACAAAGTTAGAGCTCCATGATGATTTTAATTTCAATGCTCTTTATCTTTAACCAATAATTCATTAAAGGTAAAAGATAAACAATATGTGACAAACAATAAATACAGTGAAAGCTGTGTAGAGGTCAAATTCAGCTTGGTGACTAGACGATTCACCTTTCTGCTGACAAATCAGCTTGAGTGGTGGAGCCCTAAGCTCACCTGATCTGGAAAATAAACAAGAACTTAACAATTTGGAGGCTTTTGATCGTTTCTTTTCAAAGGATAAAAAAATAGATGAATTCTTCTATTGATTGATTTTTTAATAATGGAAATTGACATAGAGACCATTACTGCCTTTAACATTATGATCTCGGGGGAAATGTCATGAACACCAGGTTAAAGGTTCTTCTTCTCAAGGGGTGATAATCCCTTCTTCTTCTATCACAAGGGGTGATAATCATCAGTAATTGGGGTGGCGGTGCTGGGAGGTGCTGGTAGAGGGGATGGGAGCACTGATGTCACCGACATGACATGTGGTTGTCTCCCCAGAGGTGTGGTTCATAGTCTGGAGAATGGAAAGGTTACAACAACATAGGTAACATTTCTGAAAGACCCTCCTTTTTTTTACCTGAAGGAAAAAATAATTTTACTAAGCTACAAAAATATATTATAAAGTAGAAAGTAACATTTTTATGAAATTTCAAGGTAGAAATATGACATCCCAGATCTGCTACAGGTGCCTTCCCAGTTCAGAGCACCTTAGTGGAAAAGGGAGATTCTCTGAGACAGGGACTTGGGAAGAGGAACAACAATGGGCCCAAAATGCATCCACTTTACTTAAATTGCCTGATTCAACTACACCTCAGGTCCCTCATTTTTAAATGGTGATTGACTAATTTTTCTCCAGGAAATGTTCCTTACCCCATTCTGACCCATTTTTAGGTTTCAGGGCTGGAGTTTGTAAGGTCAGGGATGAGCTAGAAAGTTTATATCACTTGACTATGGGAAGACAACAGTGCCAGAGACTGAGCTGTGAGCTGAGAATGGAGAACACTGTCTAAGAGTATAAAAAAAGGGGAAAGGGCAATTTACCTAAATGGAGAGTTTAGGGCCAGCACACTGATCCCAGTGCTTAGAACCAGAAATAAATAAATAGGTCCAGCCTGCATACATGTTTTTTGGCCCACAGAGTTTGTTTTTGGTAAAGATTTTATTTATTATTTTCAGAGAGACGGAAAGGGAGAGAGGCACCAATGTATGGTCACCTTTCACCTGCCTCCAGCCACGGTCCTGACTGGAGACCTGGCCTGCAATCTGGCCATGTGCCCTGGCTGGGGAATTGAACCAGCAATCCCGGGGTTCTCAGGCCAGTGCCCCATCCACTGTGCGGCCGGTCAGGGCTGATTTTTTTTTTTAATTGACTCATTTGTCTTTATTTGAAAAATTGAAGCATGACAATGAAAATCAAATTTTGTCATAGTCTCCACTATTCTCTTTTGTCTCTTCTACTACTGAGGAATCATCAGTTTTAGTAGTGTTTCTGCTGTTTCACCTGGCTCATTTCACTTATTTATCCTCCCTGGTTGGTCCCAAAGGCATTAATTTTTATTTTTAGATCAATTTTTTTCTTTTATTGATTCTAGAGAGAAAGGAAGGGAGAAAATGAGGTAGAGAACATTAAAATGAGAGAGAGAAACATTGATTGATAGTCTCTGGCACACACCCCAAGTGGGGACCAAACCAGCAACCTAGGTATGGGCCCAGAATTGAACCAGAAACCTTTCAGTTTTCAGGACAATGCCCAACCAACTGAGCCACATCACCTAGGGCAGCAATTTTTGGCCCTTACTTTAAAAGGATAGGAAAAGAATGGGCACAAATAATCTCTTAGATTTTGTTATAAAGTGTGCCTAAGATAGTATATAAAATGCCTGGGCAGAGCTTGGCAATTGTTAAGCACTCAATAAACACTCCTCTCACTGTCTAGTCACCATTTTGCCTCAGGGGTATGTCAGGCTGTCAGGAAGCCTTAGGCTTGCATGGGGAAAAAAGAGAGGTTTCTGTCTTTAAACATACACCACTTGGCATTTACAGGAGAGGCAGGCAATGTCCTTGTGTCTGGCTGTCAAAATGAACTGCTGAAGTCACAATGATTAAATACTTGTTGGTGGTGAGTCAAGATTCTAGTGACCTGGAATATGACACTCAGTGGAGTGTGTTTATGCCAGATAAGCTGTTCAAATACAACCATACTGAGTCTAGCAGTCACCTTGAAGTTGTCCACCTTCAGAGAGAATAGAAGGACAAATGTTAAGTGGAAACACAAACTTTCCAGTCTCACTATCTACTTTCTGATGCTGCCATGGGAAGCCCAGTTAGAATCTCAACAGGTGCGGGGTATATTTTGTTTTAATCTGCAATGTGGTGGTAAAGGAAGTTTATAAAATCAAGAAGAAAAAGTGACAATTGTCTTTGAATATATTTGCATTTATAGAATTTACCAGATTACTAAAACAAGAGCCCATCATAAAGCAATAGTTGTCAACAAGGTCTTTACATGTCTCAGTTTACAAAGTTTGTAAATGCAAAAGTTTCCTCACCATAATGCGATTGTTTACTCGATTGTTTCTATTCCTAGATAATGCCTACCTCATTTTAAACCCATTTTCTTAGAATGTCTAAAATCATGATAAAACTAATGATTCAAACTGTAACAGTTTTAACACATAATATAATACCTTCTGATAACATCACACACTTGCATTATCAGTGGCTCTCCGACTTGATACAGTACTGTACTGTACATGATTGTTAGAAGCAGAGATTTACAGATAAATGTTTAATAATAGATCATCTGGGATGGGAGGAATCCTGAACTGAACTGTAGCATTTGCTGATTTTCATGGTGTAAATTCTTCCACCACGGCAAATTTCAGTCTACCAATGTGAAGTCAATTGGCTTGCCAATTGCTAAAATTCCTGGGATTTTATTACTCTGTTCCTGGAAGTTGGTACTTACCAGCACACAAAGGAGCTGTGAAAACTATTTCTGGGCTCTACTTTCAAAGATGCTGATTCAGGAAGTTTGGGGGCGGGGCTGAAGAATTTGCTTTCTTAAGAAATAACCTGCATTTGCCAGTTGGATGATGCTTAGAGCAGCATTTCTCAAATATGTTTGGTGGAGCCCTTGTTTAGCAAATGTTTCAGATGAAAGAAAAAAGACTTTAGTGGTTAACTGTTGAGAAAAGTTAGAGCAAGCAAAGGTCAGTAGGTTTTCTTTGGTGCAGGATGTGTTAGGTTCTGATGTGCCCTCTGCAAGGTGATAGATCAATGACAGAAGATTGATACAGCATTTCAAAAATTGATTTGATCCTAGAACATTTTTTCCACGCACAGTGGCTTGGGGAATAATATTAGTACTATTTATATTCCGTTTATGAAAGTAGAGTTCATTGTAGATGGAGGAATAGGTAGACATGCTTCACCTCCTTCCACAACCATAGAGAGAATTATAACTATTTCTCAAATAACTAACAATCAGAACAATCAGAAAATTGAACTATATGGAAGTCTGACAACCAAGGGTTTATAGAAGCCACAATCGTCCAGATGGGTAGGAGGGGAGGAGTAGTGGAGACAGGTGAAGAGGCATAGAGAGGTAGTGGCAGAATGGATGGTCCCACATTCACATATAGTGGATAAAAATTGGGAGGGATACCTTGGAAGTAAATGATTCCAGCCCAAGGCCACACTGTACAACCCAGGGTTCCAGCACTGGGAGGATGAATGTCCGTAACTTCTGGCTATAAAAACTAGTGGGGCTTGGAGTGTTGGCAGAAACTAATGAATTGTCAGGAAAGTTTGTTTAAAGGGCTTGCATGGATGTAGAATGTATGCAAACTCATGCACTATGGGATTTACCACCAATGCAACGCCTAGAAGGGCACTGGTCATGTAGGGAAGTGGATGAAATAACTAGAAATGGGGCAACTGCAGGGAAAACTTTCAGAAACCAGGCAGTGGCATTGTCCCCTCTTTGTGCACTCCCCCCACACAGAGCCACAAAGCAGTGAAGTAGATTGCTCTGATCTGGCAATTACCTAAGGTTTCACCCAGCACAATTTACAGGTGCCTTTTATAGGGAGTCAAAGTAACTTCACCTAATATACAGAAACAAACACAGTAAGACTGCCCAATTAAGGAGACAAAGAAATAAGGCCCAAATGAAAGATCAGAACAAAACCTCAGAAAATGAACTAAAATCAACCTATCATATGCAGATTTCAAAACACTGATTATCAAGATGCTCAAAGAACTCATTGAGTATGGTAAAAGCATAATGGAATGGTTCGATTCCCCAGCCAGGACACATAACCAGGTTGCAATCCAGGTCTCCAGCCAGGTCTGTAGCTGGAGGCAGGTGAAAGGCAACCATACATTGCTCTCTCTTTTCCTCTCTCTCTTCTCCTCTCTCTGAAAAATAATAAATAAAATATTTTAAAAAGACATAATGGAAGAAATTAAGGTCACACTAAGCAAAATAAAGAAAAATCTATAGGAAACCAGCAGTGGAGAGGTGAAAGCTGAGAATCAAACCAACAATTTGGAATACAAGGAAGGAAAAAGCATTAAAAAATGAGGATAGGCTTGGGAACCTCTGGGACAACTTTAAAGGTACCAACATCTGAATCATAGGGGTGCCAGAAGGAGAAGGATAAGAGTAAGGAATTGAAAACTTATTTGAAAAAATAATGAAGGAAAATTTCCCTAATTTGGTGACAGGAATAGACTTACAAGTCCAAGAAGCACAAAGAGTTCAAAAAAGCTAGACCCAAAGAAGACCACACCAAGACACATCATAATTAAAATGTCAAAGGTGAAAGAGAACATTAAAGGCAGCAACAGAAAAGCAGTGGGTTACCGACAAAGAAGTTCCCATAAGACTATCAGCTGATTTCTCAAAAGAAACTTTGCAGGCAAGAAGGGACTGGCAAGAAGTATTCAAAGTGATGAAAAGCAAGGACCTATAACCTAGATTACTCTGTCCAGCATAGCTATCATTTAGAATGGAAGGGCAGATGGAGTGCTTCCCCAGATAGGGTAAAACTAAAGGAGTTCATCATTACCAAGCCATTATTATATGAAATGTTAATGTGACTTAAGAAAAAGAAGATCAAAATTATAAACATTAAAAGGGTAACAAATTCACAACTGTCAACAACTGAATCTAAAAAAAAAAAAAAAAAAAAAGCCAAGACAAACAAACTAAGCAAACAACCAGAACAGGAACAGAATCATAGATATGATCTCTTGAAGGTTTATCTGCAGGGCGGGGAGAGGAGGAGAATGCGGGGAAAGATGCAGTGACTAAGAAGCATACTTTGCAGGTACTAAATAGACAGGGGGACATTAGGAATAGTATAGGAAAGGGTGAAGCCAAAGAACTTGTATGAACAACTCATGGACATGACCTAAGCGGGGTATTGCTAGAGAGAAGGAGGCATTGGGTGGAGGGGGGCAAAGGGGGAAAATTGGAACAACTGTAAGAGTATAATCAATAAAATATATATATTTTAAAATCAACAACAAAAAATAAAGAGTTAATTAGGCCTCCAAGCCATCGGATTTTGTAAACAAATTCATTTTCCCAATATTAGGCACAGGTAGACAATCTATTACAGACTTTTCAGAAGAAAGTTTAAACTCAGTGAGTAGCAAAAGCAAAGTCCTTTATCTAACTTTTACAACCTTACTCAGTAGCAAAGGGATAGAGAACAGATACAGAATTCTTAGCATTCTTGAAGCTTATGGCCTAGAGAAATTTGAATCCTTTAGTCCCAGAATGTAAGAGCTAAAAAAGACTTCCGAAATTCCAGTCAGGGAATTTCATAGCTAGAAGGCATCGGAGAGGTGATCTGGTTTATCCTCCTATTTAACAAATGAGGAGGGACCTTGTTAATCATCACTTTTAACAAACAAGGAACTAAAAGCCCAGAGCCAGGAGGTCCTCTCCCACTGCTAGGCTGAGACTCATATGCCATCTGTTGCTCTTTTCATTATATTAAAATTTCTTTTTTCCTGGAGAAAGTTCAAAATTCCAGCTGCCTCAGGGGCCTGTTTGAGCTCAGAGTTAAAGGCCCAAAAGTCCAAACATCCTACTCAGAGTTGTTTTGGAATAACCTTAAATTCAACTGGATATCTGCATCCCTTGAAATTCTGATTCGTCAGGGCTGTTTGATTGATAACCCACCAGGGAGGAAATTATGCTCTGTGGTCTTGCAGCTGCCGGAAGTCACAGCCAGAAGTCAAGCTGTCTGAGTCATACCAGCACACATGCTGCTGGCGCTCTCTCTCCTTTCCGTCAGCAAAGCAGCTGGGAACAAAGGTGGGGAGCGGAGAGCTACAGGAGGAAACACAACACTGAAGAAAATTGGCAGATACCCTGCTCTGTTCCTTTAAGGGCAATGATATCTTCTGATGTTGCTTAATTAGAGTGAAATATAAATATCACACAGAACACCCACGAAGTGTGACAGTAGAAGATTATAGATCCAAGTTACCAAAGACAAAACATTCCTTTGCCCTCTTTCAAACAACAATGTCCACTTTTCATTTTATATTCATCGTGCCACCGAAACGCAAGCTGAAAGGGTCTGGCTGAGTTCAAGAAATGGAATAATTTGTCTCCTATCTCCTGTCATGTTCCCCTGCCATTCTCCTATCCTCATATATAAGCTACAGGTGACTCAGTAAGGACTAAGGATAATATTGCAGCGACCCAGTTAAAATCAGCAAGGTTCACCCTTTCCCCTTGTTAATCAGACACACTGATGGAGTAACAGCGAAGTGCCAGGCACTGTGTTCAGCTAGGAGAACATGGCAGTGATCAGCAATGAGCCGGCTGGCTCTCTTGAAGCGAGATGTCTGTGTGGGAGACAGGTGATAGAAAAATAAATCACAAAAATACATGTAAAATGACCAGTTGCGATAAATGCTTTGAAAGGAAGGTGTCTGGTGCTGTGAGAATGTGCAGCACAGTGATGTAACCTAGAACAGTGCTTCTCAAACTCCATGTGCTGAAGGACCAGTTTTCCCCTCCCATCTGTTAGGTACTGATACTAGCACTGTATACAATTGGTGCCATATGTGACTAACCATGTTAGTATGACAACACCTGGACTGATCTTTACTCTGCTCAACAAGATTAGTTTACTGATCAAGTGCTTGGATACTGTGATATATTAAAATACTATACATTTCCTAAATGCTTACTTCTCAATTTCTGCTCTTATCTCCTTGAGAATAGCTTGTGGACTGGCACTGGATAATGGATTGCACTTTGAGTAGCTCTGACCTACTACACTGTCAAATCAAGGAAGGCTTCGTGGAGGAAATGATTTTTGTGTAATGATCTGGCGCATGAGAACGAGTAGGAAGGAGATCAGTAAGGATGAGCTGGCTTGGAAATGCCAGGCTAGGCCTATTATCATCCTGTTTTCTTTTTGGCAGGAGTCAGCTTTTGGAAGTTTTTAAACAGTGTAGAGGACAAATGTGAAACCAGAAAGACCCATTCATAGATTATTGCAGGAGTCTGGGTAACTTAAGCCAGGGTGGAGGCAAGGGATGTGCAAGGAGGGGGATACTGAGAAAGTAAAGTAGGATTTGGTGGTGGAGTAGCTATAGGGTTGAGCGAATGGCAAAGATCACATACAACTCTTCCGAAAGCTTTTTAATCACCTCAAATCCCTCAGAGGCCCTGACAATATTTTTAGGTGTATATTAAAACTGCCATTGTTTTCTCCTTTTGAATTTTCATTTATGGAACTGAGTTCTTCCTTTGAGCTTAAATTCTCCACTATAGTGTTTCCTCAATTTTTCCTTAGTTATAGAAAATATTAATTAAGTATTGGAAGAAAAAGGAGCCCATGAATATATTTGGGAAACTCTTCTAGACCAGAGTCAGATTTTCATCCCTTCAGTGCAGGACTTCCCAGAGCATTTACATGCTAATGTGATCTTCTGTTTCCAAGAGGAGAAATAGAAAATATTGTGTTTCCAACATGTATTTAGTTATGGAATCCTTTTCTTGCCAGGAGCTTCTATGGGGCTAGTGTTCTTTGGAACATTCTGTGGGAAAGGATGCTTACTGGGGAGAGAAGCCTTGTCCTCAGCTCTGGAAGTTCAGTTCAACCTCACATATTGTGAGGCAAGAAAAGGTTTTTTAGTTCCAGACTAAGCTTACAGTTCCAGCTCCGACAAAAATTGCTATGTTGTCTTCAAGTGTCCAGACACATCCAGGGCATGCCTGACTGGGGAGACATGCCTCACCAGGGCAATATGTCTGGGAAGGAGATCATCATGCACTTCTCTGACAAACTTAAGTGACAGTTGGTAATAGCAGTAAATTTTCCATTTGAGCTGAATGGAGAGCAGATAGGTGTGTCTGCTGAAGCTGCCTTTCTCTCCAGCCTTCCTTCTCCCTAGCCTTTGAAAGCAACCAGGGAGAACAGAAAAAATTAAAGCCGTTTCACTTGATAAATGCATTTCATTCACCTGTAACACCTGCATCGTAAGCAGGTGATAGATCGATCAGGGCCTCTTAAACTTTGAGGGGCCTAGGAATCACCTTGGGATGGTGCTAAACCTGCAGGTTCAGATGCAGTCAGATGGTGTGGGGCCAGAGGTTCTGTATCTCCAACGAGCTCCCAGGTGAGGCCAAGAGCTGTGGCCAACAGTGTACACTTTGAATAGCAGTAATACATTAAGTTCATTGTGTCTCAAATTTTCGTGTGCCTGACAATCCCGTGTCCTATTTCCTACAAATGCTTCTCTCTCGGCTTTACTTCTGAGGATTATGATGATATAGATTTGGATTTTTATTTTTACCCTTAACCCTTATATATTTCAGTATGTACTTTTAAACTGAATGTATTGGGATGGTATTGGTTAATAAAATTATAAAGGTTTCAGGTGTGCAATTCTATAATATATCATCTGTATATGGTATTGTGTGTTTATCACCCCAAGTCTCCCTCCATCACCATTTATCACCCCTTTCCCTTTGGTAATCACCATACTGTTGTCTGTGATGCTTTGTTTATCTGTTTTGCTTAACTCCTTCACCCTTTCACCCAATTCCCTAACCCTCTCCTCTCTGACAGTTGTCAGTCTATTCTTTGTTTGCATGAGTTTCTATTTTGTTCATTAAATTCCATACGGAAGTGACATCATATGGTAGCTGTCTTTCTCTGACTGGCTTATTTCACTTAATGTTCTCTAGGTCTATCCATACTGCCCCAAAGAGTAAGATTTTTCTTTTTTACTGCTGAGTAGTATTCCATTGTGTAAATGTATCATAACTTTTTTATCCACTCAGCTACTGATGGACACTGGGGCCACTTTCAAACCTTGACTATTGTAGGGTAACACTGCAATGAACATAGGAATGCATATATTCTTTTAAATATTTAAAGGTGGTTTTTTTTTTTTGGATATAGTCCCAGAAATAGGATTGTATAAAGCAGTTCCATTTTTAATTTTTCTTAAATATTTTATTTCATTATTTTTTAGAAAGAGGGGAAGGGAGAGAGGCAGAGAGGGAGAGACATCAGTGTATGGTTGCTTTTCACCTGCCTCCAGACACAGACCTGACTGGAGACCTGGTTTGCAACCTTGTTATGTGCCCTGGCTGGGGAATCGAACCTGCGACCTTTGGGTTCACAGGCCGGCACCTTATCCACTGAGCCACCAGCCAGGGCCCTTCCATTTTTAATTTTTTGAGGTATCTCCATACTACTTTTCACAGTGATTGCACCAATCTGCATTCCTACCAACAGTGGATGAGGGTTCCCTTTCTTTACATCCTCACCAGCACTTGTTGTTTGTTCATTAATTGATGATAACTGTCCTGACAGGTGTGAGGTGATATTTCATTGTGGTTTAGTTTGCATTTCTGTGATAATTAGTGATGCTGAGCATATTTTCATATGTCTATTCATCATCTGTATGATCTCTTTGGAGAGGCATCTATTTAGGTCCTTTACCCATTTTTTTTAAGTTGGATTATATTTGTGTGTGTTGAATTTTATAAGGTCTTTTATAAATTTTGTATATTAACCCCTTATCAGATAGATTGGCAAATATGTTCTCCCATTCAGTGGGTTGTCTTTTCATTTTGTTGAGTTTCTGTTGTTCTGCAAAAAAGTTTTTAGTTTGATGCAGTCCCATTTGTTTATTTTTTCACTTTTTTCCCTTGCCCAAGGAGATATATCAGAAAAAATATTGCTATGAGAAATGTTTGTGATTTTACTGCCTATGTTTTCTTCTAGGCTTTTTATGATTTCATTTAAGTATTTAATCCACTTTAAGCTTGTTCTTGTATATGGTATAAAAAGGTAGTCTACTTTCATTTTTCTGCACAGATCTATTCAATTTTCCCAACACAATTTATTGAATAGATTATCTTCACCCCATTATATGTTCTTGCCTCCTTTGTAAAATTTTAATTGACCATAATGGCATGGGTTTATTTCTGGGCTCTATCCTGTTCCATTGATCTATATGTCTATTTTTTTTGTCAGCATTATGCTGTTTTGATTACTATGATATTATTGGTGTGTATTTCTTAAAAATAAAATTATCCTCTTTGGCCCTGGCTAGTGTGGTTCAGTGGATTGAGTACCAGTCTGCAAACTGAAGGGTTGCTGGTTCAATTCATAGTCAGGGCACATGCGTGCATTGTAGACCAGGTCCCTAGTTGGGGGCACACCAGAGGCAACCACAGATTGATGTTTCTCTCTGTCTCTCCCTCCTTTCCTCTCCCTCTAAACATAAATAAGTAAAATCTTTAAAAACAGAGAGATTATTCTCTTCATAATCACAGGAATAACAATCAAAGTCAGCAAATTAACTTTGTGTAATTTACAAATAATATTCAATTTTTCTATTTGTCCCAATAAATTCCTTCATAACACACAACTCACATTAGCTCCCCCCTCCCATCACCACCAAAAAACAAAAAAACTTCCATCCCAGGCCAAAGGGCCAAGTGTTTAACATGATCAAAATCTGAGGTGTAAGACAATAGAAAATACTAGGCTATGATGGGAATTGCAGCAACCTTAGGTGAAAGCTATGCCTGAAGATATTTTAATTAAAATATCTTATTATGTTAAAGAATCTTTTTTAAGAAGGTCAAAAATACAAACAAGACAGTGGTAACAAATACAACAATTAAATCTAAAAATCAAAATGAACAAGCAGAGCAGAAAGAGTCATAGATACAGAGCATGTTTTGATTGTTGCAAATGGGAGGCAATTGGGGTGGGGTGAAAAAAATGAAGGGATTAAAAATTACACCTTGGTAGTTACAGAATAGCCATGGGGATATAAAGCACAGCCTAGGGAATATAGTCAATCATATTATAACAACTGTGTGTGGTCTCAGATGGATGCTAGATTTATCAGGACGATCGCTTAGTTATGTCATGTCTAATCACTGGGTTGTACACCTGAAACTAATATAATAATATATGTCAACTAATAAAAACATTTTAAATAACTGCAATGCCAGTCTACATTGTAGTCACTCTCACTGTCACCCCACCCAGCTTCTCTGCCTCACCTGGGCCAATTACCATGCCCTTGAAGTTTTAGGCCTCCCAAGTGTGCAATTTCCCCATCCACAGCTCCCTCACTTCCCCAAAACATGAAACATACACAGCCAGTTATTATCCTCACAAGGTAATCCATAATCCATTCAGACAAATAGATAAATGCTGGTTAAGAAACGCCAGGTGAGCTTGTGAGCGTTTAAGCTTGTTAAACATAAGACAAAATCCTGCCTTTTTAACTACCAGGTATGATGTTGACTTGTATCAGGGATCATGGCCAGAAAACTGGGTTGGTTTCTGTAGCTGTTGAGAACCTGGTATCATCCCGATATTCAGTGTTCCCCAGGGAAACCACCACCGGTGTCAACTCAGTATAGTTTTTGATTTATGTGATGGAAAGAAACTGCCTTTCTTCAGAAAGGCATCTTCTCTTCTTGCATTTTGAGGAAGTTGGCCACTGCGAAGTCAAATGTCTGACTTTTCTAGTAAACTGGAATCCAGGTCGTCAATGCCACAATCAGTACATATAAATGAGGGCCTTTGCCAATCCCAGCACGTAAGCAGTCCTCAGTACCTGCTTCTCAGAGCTGCCAGGCTGCAGGCCCACATGTTCTTATCTGAAACCCTGGTGGCCAGATGGGTTTTAGAATTCAGATTTCCTTGATTTTAGCAAAGAAATACAGACCATACACTGCACATTTTGCAACAACCCTGCAGAATCTGAAGTTGTACTTCATAATGAAATGTGTTAATATTTCTGTAGCAACCCCACGAATGTTCACAAGCAAAAGGGATAAGAAAAAGACTAAAAGGATTTTCTCAAGAGTTCCAATGAGGAGTTATAGGTCAGCTCAGGTTCTACTTTATAAAAAGTTCTGAAAAAAACTTTTAAATTTGTCAAGTTGCCTGTGTCTTGAAATTGCAGCTAAGGCATCATGGACCTGCTCAAATATCTGTTACTATAGATTTTAGTCTGTAAATGCTTTATAACAAAGCATTTAAAAGAAAGAGTAGCAATTGTGACAATGAAGAAAGCCAAATGAAAGTTGGAGACTATGATAAAATATGTAATGCTGGCTTATCCTATCCATTAAAATAGATAACATGAGGTGAAAAGCTTTGTCTAGAATCATGCTAGGCACTTTTCATTGCTTACACCATTTATTATACCTAAAAACCCTATGAAGATGGTATTATTATGCCCCTCCCCCCTTTTTTTATGGATGAGAGAGCTGAGGACCAGAGAGGTTAAGTAAGCTACCCAAAGTCACCAAACTAATAAATAAGAGAGCTGGGAGTAGAACCCAGGTCTGTTGGACTCCAGTGAGCATTGGGCCCTTAGGCATGATACCAAGGTGGTAGGCAATGCTATTGATTGATAGTGTTTGCATGTGTATTTAATCTAGGGAATCAGCTAATGTCTGGAAATGCAATCAGCCTTCCTGAAGTATAATCAGCTTGCATGTATGTTTTTACTTAAATTTTCAACATTTTGGTCAATTCATTGATCCAAAATCTGCTATCCTCATTATATTTTGTTACCACGTTCAAATAACATGAACTTGTGGAAGTGATTTATTGTGTTATTTATACTTTTATTCTCAAAAGTAGTTGTGGATTACATTATTTTTGAAGTGTGATTTATTGAGGGCTCCTAATGACGTGAACAACTATTGCCCAGATACACAATAATCATTGAGTTCAGGTGAAAAGGCAATAATTGAGTATGTAATATTAATACACTTCATTAATGAGCTTTTAGCTTGTGCTAGAGTTACCAAAATGAGTGAAGTCCTTGTTGTAAAGGCATTCATAGTTGGGGAAAAGACAGACAAGTGGACAATTAAAAGACAGTGTGGAAAGAGCTACGCCAGGAGCTGGAAGGGGAGCTGAAAAGACTGTTGCTGGAATAGTCTTCTCCCAGGTAACCACGTGGCTGTAAACCAACTGCCACCTTCTCAGTGCAGCTTGTCTTGACCACTCCCATCACCTGCAATTCTAGTGCTCCTTTCTTTCGTTGTTTTCTCTTTTACACTCATCATGATGGAACACATTCAGTACTTCAGTTTTGGGTTTGTTAGCTATGAATATAACCATAACTAATAGCTCCCTGAGGGCAGAGTTTGGGTCTCTCTAATTCATGGCTGCATTCCTGGGGTTTGGAACAGCATCTGGCTGTAGCAAGTGTTCATTCAATATTTGCTGAAAGAATAAATACGCTTCTGAATGAGTGAGTGAAGGAACAAATGGTCATCCTGGCCACTGTTACTTAACTACTGGTGTTAGCCAAGAGGTTATGAGAGTTATCCTCTGTTAATAAGAAAGCAGTCCCAAAGAATACAAACATTGTATAATCCTTTAGTTTTTTTCTCAAGGAAAGCTTTTCATTGAACATGATTGTGGAGGGCCTGCTCTCAATAATGCATAAGTTTTACTTACACTGGAAAACAATGAGCTTTAATAACAAAACAAGGCTCAAATTTTATGTAAGTTGGAAACCAAAAATATGGAAACCATGTATTGACAGGAAGTATTGCTAGGAGCTAGCTCACAGCCTATGGAAAATTTAAAAAAAGATTTTATTTTTACAGAGAGGGGAAGGGAGGGAGAGAGAGAGGGAGAAAAACATCAATGTATGGTTGCCTCTCTCATGCCCTCAACAGGGGACCTGGCCTGCAATGCAGGCATGTGTCCTGACTGGGAATTGAACCAGTGGCCCTTTGGTTTGCAGGCCAGCACTCAATCCACTGAGCCACACCAGCCAGGGCTGGAAATGCTTACAGATAGAATTGGTTTGATGGCTGTACCTCCTCTCAGGATATGACCCTCAGCCTTACTGGGTGGGAACCTCAGTATTGTCAATGCTTTAGAGTTCATGAGTTTGGGGGAAGCCAACTCACACTCAAATTCAGAGGAGATTGACGAAAGTGCCAGCATATAAAACATGAAATCTGGAATGAGAAATGGACCTGTTACAGGATCTAGAACTCTCTCTGATGTGGTTAAGCAGTATTTTTTCTCCCTCTTGGCAGTTGGTCACAGGATTTCCAATGACATTCAGAAACCTTGCTGATATGAGGATGGCATCTGCTGATGTGGCTGCTCAGATACTTCAGGGTTATTAATGAGATGGTTCAGTCCCTCACTGGGGATGTATTGGCCACAGACCCAGGGCCTGGGAACCCTTTTCTCTGTTGTATTGCCCATGCATGCCTGTCACCCTCCTATTTCCCTGGATGGCTGGCTGGCAAAAGTAACATTGCTCTTCTTTTGATGCATCAATTCCTTCGAACATCACAGATCCAAGTCTTGCACTGACCTTTGAGCTGCCTTATCGCCTTAAGGTATCTGTACATTTTCTAACACCTCCATGGATTTGGTTAACACTGAGAGAGCAACCTTATTTTTAATTTCCTAGAGAGTGCCTGCCCTATCTATGCCTCCCAAGCATCCTCCCTGGTTCCTAATTAATCACTGTCACCTTTGCCACTCCCACATCTTTATATACCAGGCAATTTGCAGGTTCTGGAAAACAAATGATTTTTTCCATTAGGATTGCACGTGTGTCAGCAGGAGGAGGCTTCTAGGATGTGTGCACATTCAGGTAAATTGTTTGGTTATCTCAAACTGTGTCTTTTCTGTGCAATGATCCCCAGACACTGAATTCATGCCAGAGTCGTAATTTGGAACCTTATTGAAGAGACATCTAGTGGGGCTGAGGCAGAAAATTGCGTGTGGATTCTGCACCAGGAAAGCTAAAGTTTCAGTGCCAAGAGGGACCTCTAGTGTTCTGTGAAAACTTGAACTCATTAATGCTGAAGGTGGTTTAGATGCCACTTCCTATTTTCTATGTGTCAAATGAGAGCGTACTTTTAGTCACAGTTTGCCATTCTAGCTATACACTCAAGAGGCATAGCCTATTCAGGATTTCTGTCTAGGTATTTATAAGTTTATGAACTTAAATAACCTCTCTGTACAGGAAATGTTTTCTATGGAGTTGCAGGACATGCCATGGGCCTCAGCCTATACAGAACACCAGATTGCATTTACTGAGCACTTACTATACCCCTATCTCACCCCCACTGGCATGCTCTCAGTACTATGAGAGCGCTGCTTTTTATATCATCGCTAGGATCTCACTCCTTGTTTTTCAGATGAAGAATCTGAGACTTAGGGAGGCAAGTAACTATTAAGTAGCAGTGCCTGACCTTGATCTCAGAACTCCAAAGCCTGCATTCTTAAAAACAAACAAACAAAAAAACAACCTAAATTTTAAAAATAGGTTTGTTGATATAATTCGCATGCTATACAATCCATCTATTTCAAGTATACAATTGAATGACTTTTATTATATTTACAGTTATGCAATCATCAATAAAATCACTTTTGGAACATTTTCATTATCCCCTAAAACCCTCTGCCCCTTAGCTATCACCTTCTAAGGCAATCGGTTTTCTTAAACCACTTCATTGAGATATGACTGCTATGTAAAAAACTATACATATTTATCCCTGGCTGGTGTGGCTCAGTGGATTGAGCACCAGCCTACAAACCAAGGAGTTGCTGGTTCGATTCCCAGTCAGGCCACATGCCTGGGTTGCAGGCCAGGTCCCCATTTGGAAGCACAGGGGAGGCTACCACACATTGATGTTTCTTACCCTTTCTTTCTCTTTCCTTTGACCCTCTCTCTAAAAATAAATTAATTCAATTTAAAAAAACTATACATATTTAATGTGTATAACTAGATGAGTTTGAAGATAAATATAAATGTGCAAAACCATCCTCACTATCAAGGCTGGAAACATATCCATCACCTTCTGAGTTTTCTTCTTGCCCCTTTATACTTAACGTAAGATTTATCCTCTTAGCAACTCTTGCATGTACAATGCAGTATTGCTGGTTATTAGCACTATGCTGTGTCATAGGTATTCAGGAGTTTATTGATCAGGCAAAACTAAAACTTTGTGCCCTTTGTCCATCACCTTCCTATCCCCACCCGCCAAACCTCCCCCCAGCTCCTGGCAATCACCCCTGTGCTCTCTGCTGCTGTGAATATTTATGTTTCACAAAGGACAGGATTTGTCTTTCTGTGTCTGGTCAAAACCTGTATCCTTACCCATTAACTTTACAGCATAAATATGACATAGTCTAAAAGGTCACTTTTCTCTTAGTCTCTATTTTCTCTCCCTTCATTCACACTTTCCTTCCTCCTTCCCTCCTCTCCTCTCTCCCTTCCTCCCCTTCCTCCCTTCTTTCCCACCTTCCAGTCTTTCTTTTTCCTTCCGAGGAGGCAAATGTATCCATTTTCCATCAGAAGCTTGGGGCCTCTGTGGTAGGAGTGAATTTGTTTTTTCCAGAGTTGTGCTTATAATGATGTTTTTTGACAAACCATGGGAATTGGCATGTTTTGTCTTGACACCGCTAAACAAGTCTCCTACATGAAATCAAAGCAGATCTTTCACATGTCACTGCTGGGTAATGGCTTTTCTTGGGCAGTGTCCAATCCAGATGACTGATGCTATTGTTTTTGAGTCTCCTGATGAAAACCGTTATTTGGCTTTTTCCAGCTCTTAAATTATTCTGTCTCAGGCTCTCCACCTCAGCTGAAGAAGCTGATCTGTTTGAAAGAACATGTACCTTTTGCTGAAACCAAGGCATCGATGTTGAGCAAGTCATTTGTTACCAGTTGAGCATTCAGAACCTTTTATCTTTTTATAGTCCCTGAGACCTCATGGTTTATCCAACCATGAATAGTTGTCTTTGAGCCTTTTTCATTTCTTTTTGCTTAGTTCTTGAACTAGACCTAGGAGAAAATTTTTCAGAAAAAATAATAAGAAATACATAGTTGGAGAGGTTGCAGTCAGGGTAGTTGAGGGAACACTCCACACAGATTTTGATCTTAGTGTATTAGCAACCCTTATGTCTGCCCAGCATCCTTCTGCTGGGAAATTCCTCACCACGTCTGGTGGTCTGTTGCTCACATGGTGATTCTCCCTGAGGACTGGGCACATCAGCCAGACTGCATGATCACATGCCATTCTCCTTGGCATAGTGATACATCCTATGCTGGGCATCTAACTCAAGCCAAGCTCCTCAGTCATTTTGGGGTCACTGATATGAGGTTAGCTAAAAGAGGGTCTCTCCTCCTGATGTCTATAATAATTAAGAGTGATTTAGGTCTGAAGATGATAATCTGTGCTGCCAAGTAGAGCAAACTTATTCAAGAAAGAGGGAGGCTGTACGTAAAAACAGAGATGGAGCAATTGCATTTCAATGACACAACCTGATGTCCTTGATCCAGCTCTGCCTAAACTCAAAATCTACTCTTTCTGGCTTTTCAGTAACAAGAACCAATTAACTCTCATTTAGCTCAAATTAACTTACTTGAAACTGAAAGTATCCTGACTAATGCAACATCATATGCAGAAATTTCTGGTCAAACAAACAGAAAGTGAAGAAATAGGATTCAGCCCTGGCTGGGTAGCACAGTGGATAAAGTGCCAGCCTGCAAACCCAAAGGTCACTGGTTTGATTACCCAGCCAGGGCACATAACCAGGTGGCAAGCCAGGTCTCCAGACAGTCCATGGCTGGAGGCAGGTGAAAGGCAACTGTACATTGATGTTTCTCTCCCTCTCTGCCTCTCTCCCTACTCTTCTCTTTAAAATAATAAGTAAAATCTTAAAAAAAAAAAAAAAAAGAAAAGAAAAAGGGTTAATTTACCCTGTGTGTTGGTATTATTCCAGGGAGGCTCTAATGAGGGCCAGTAAGTGGTTTCCTGGTACCTACTATGAATGAACCAAGACTTCTCTATGATCCTGATTTTCTGCCAACACCAAATCCATATAGAGCAACTGAAAGTTACTTACTTTCTGAAAAGAGTCTTCTGATTCTTTTCTACTTACCTGGTGTAGGTCAAGTCTATATAACCAAGGAAATAGTTATTCTGATCACAATTTTTATAAAAGTAAATAGTAGTGACATTCAAGTCTTTAAAACTGAGTTGCACTGCACTGACATGCAAACTATTTAGCACCTAGAACACCTTTTATTTCTCTTCTATGTGAATGATATTGCTTACTAAAATACATACTAAATCATTATGGATTTGTTTTTACTATATCTAATAAATCAATACATGAAAAACCTTCAAAGCAGTTTGTCATTTTGGTACTGAATTGATATAATTCCTGCTATGAACAGTAATCTTGAGTATAATGTTATGGTTTTTGTTATAATTTCTGAAATACTGTATATATTGTAAATATACCATAAATATCACACATTAAAATATACAGCCATGTAATATAAAAATAGAGACATTTATTGAAGAAGATACAAGATACATTGTACACAAGATAATAAAACCTCAGTCCCTTCAAAGTAGGCAGCTTGGGACCTCACATAGTTCTCCTGGCATCTCCTCCGCTATTCAAAACACTCTGCAAAATCTTCTGTTGGAATTCTCATGAGCTGCCCCATTGTATTTTCCTGAATATCATTGATGGTCTGAAATCTCTTCCCTTTCAAAGGTGATTTTAGTTTTGGGAAAAGCCAGAAGTTACAGGGCACCAAATCTGAGCTGTGGGGGGTGGGGGTGGGGCTGAGTGATTTGATGTCTCACTAAAAACTCTGCACAAGCCCTGGCTGATGGCACAGTGGATAAGATGCCAGCCTGCAAACCCAAAGGTCACTGGTTTGGTTCCCAGCTAGGGCACATAACCAAGTTGCAAGCCAAGTATCCAGCCAGGTCTGTAGCTGGAGGCAGGTGAAAGGCAACCATACATTGATGTCTCTCTCCCTCTCTCCATTCCCCTCTCTCTGAAAATAATAAATAAAATCTTTAAAAAAATTCTCTGCACAAGATGTGGATGAATGAACAGGTGCATTGTCGTGATGAAGCTGCCAATCACCAATTCCCACAGCTGCAGCTATTGTGTTGTATGGCATCTCTCAACTGATAAAGAACATTAATTATTTGGCCTAGAGGACCATACTTGTAATGGACAATACCTTCCCAACCAAAACACAGCTAACATGGTCTTGATCTTGCTATGACTTTGCTGGACCTTCTCCAGGCATGGAGAACCAGGTCATTTCCATTGGGAAGACTGGGCCTTCATTTCCTGACCACAGCCATACAAGTAAACCCATGATTCATATCCAATTACGACTTTCTTGGAAAAATCTGGTTCATTAATAGCAGTTTGAATCAAGTTATTGGCTGCAGCATGATGTTCTGTCTGCTTTGGTAGCAGAAGCCAAAGAACAAGTTTTGCCATGACACATTTCATGCCCAGATCAGCTTCTCATTCTTACACAGTCAGTTGCCAGTCTTTATTGCTTGCAGCCTGTACACGCTCACCACTCCTAGGTGTTCTGTTTGTTGCCGGCCTTCCAGAATGTGGATCACTTTCAACAGATTCCTGACTATCTTTGATGCATCTGTGCCATACTTCTCTTTGCATTGAACCCATGGCATGATCCCTGAAAGCCTTCTGAATCATCCAAATAGTTTCTGTGGAGGAATGTTCAAGTTTAATGCAAATTTGATGCAGATTTGTTGCTCACTTTGAATGTGATGGCCACACAGTGCACATGCTCACTCAATAGCGTCTACCACCCTCACTGACTAGTACAGTGAAATCATCATTGTTCACGCATGCACATTCCAGTCCACTCTCCTTGGCTGCCAGGTTACATCAATGTCATGCAAACTATTCTCATTGTAAGAGGTCTGTCCAGAAAGTATCAAGCCAATGTCAATATAATTAAAACAGCTTGTGTGGGAGATACTTTCAGGACAGACCTCATGCTAACAATGGCTGGATTTTTTTCTGGACAGAGCTTGTATACCCTGACCTTTGTAGACTCCTAATTAGGAACAGCCGGCCTAGTAAATTTTGGTGTTAAGAGCTAGGAAGATGCCAGATCATGAACGCTGTCCTAAAAAAATTCATAGTTCGGTTTCATTTCTTTACCAAAATTTTATTGACCGCTTATCGAGCAGAATGTCTTGAGTTGCAAAGATAAAGGAGACATGACCTCTGCTCTCAAGGAATCTGCAGCTTGATTGATGAGAAAGGCAAGTGATGGAATGCTCAGGCCACTGTGACTAATGCTGTGATAGATAATAGTGCATCTTACACAGTAGGTTAGGTAGGGCTCCATGGCTGCACTGCCCTAGCCCCTAGCCAGCCTGCTGATGTTAGTTCCTCGCAACACCTGTGGCAATGCAGGTAAAACGATGCTACCACAACACAGTGATCACTATCACACAGCAGCAATGCCATGGGCCTGTGGGCTGGACCTGTGGAGAATGCAGCAAAGTGGAGCTGGTGTGTCCTGAGAACCAGGATTTATAAGCAGGAGGCATGGTTTGTTACAGGCTATTCTTCAAGCCAGACAAATTAATTATGCTGAATTTGAAAGCCACATGGTTGGGTTCTATGAAGCTTGGTAGGCCCTACTTGAGACTCACCATATCATTTGGGATCTCGCTGTTGACAGGTAAACACAAATGCCACCAATCTGGGCGAGAAGCCATGTCCACCGAACTGTCCCTGTTCTATTTCCAGCTGGGCCCTGTTGAGAATGTACCCCTTGAGGTTATCACATTCAATTGCCATGTCTATGAGATGGCATGTGTGAGGCTCATTTCACCAAGCCACTTATCCAGTCACCAGCAGGATTATTTCAAGCACAAGGGGGCCCCCCATTTCCCACTGGGGCAGGTTAGGGAGCACTTCCTGGAGAAATGATGACTATACTGATGTTAGAAAGGTGGAGGGAGAAGAATGGATAATCGTGGGAGGGGAAGAATCAGGCCCAGGAATGTGAAACAGCAATGGGCTTTTTGGGCAAGGGGATAGGGAAAAAATTGCAGAGTTAGAAATAAGGTTGTATCTTGGAGTACACTGCAAAATGTTGAAAGATTTACATCAAGGGAATAAGGTCGGACGTGTTTAAAAGGTTACTATGACACTGTGCGTAGGAAGGATGTGTGTGTGTAAAACCATTAGAAGGCCAGAGATAACAGTGGCCACATGGTCAGAGAAGAGGCAACAATGCCTGACCTCAGAGACTGGCAATGAAGAGGAACAGAGATTCAGAGGGAAAACTAGAGAGCGTGGATCTAGGGTTCCGAGTCCTGAGAGGTCTGAAGAGAGAGAAGGCAGCTTTACCGGAAGCGTGCTGTGGAGTCAGCCTCTCTGGCTGCTGTTAAAGAAAAATGATTCAGACAATTGTTAAAGACTGAATGGAAGATTTCATTCAAGAGAAACTGCTGCATTGGGGCACCTGCATGAGGGGACAGAGACAAAGCTCTACTCCAAACAAAACAAGGAAAAGTAGACATATGTAGTCAAGGAGCAGGGTGGAGGTCAGCAGGTGGAAAATTACTAAGGAGAAACATCAAGGCCAGGGGGAATCTGGCTACACCTGTATCAGGATTCTTGCTGAAGGCTGGCCAGGGTGATCAGATACTGAGTGTGAGGTATGAGGAATTTGGTCAGATCAATACTGAGGGTGGGAGATTTTTGCTAAACTGACACAGCAGGATTCTTGCTAAAAAGAAAAAGACTCAGAGATAGGACTCAAGTTTGGTCAAGGGAAAGTCTTTGTCAATGGTAATAAATAAAAGTGATGCGAGAGATCCATGGAGCCGATGAGGACTCTAGTTCCTCATCAGCTGGTAGGTTCAGCCAGGTGTCAGTCTTCCCTCACCAGCCCACCTGTGAACTCACAGATGCCATGCAAGGAAGCCAGGTGGGATGAGGCATGAAGAGGTGTCACTCAATCCTCACTTAGCAGGTCACTGTTGTCCTGTGAGAGAAGTTCAGGACAGAGGAGGAAGTGGAAGCAGATTATAAGGAAGAACTCCTGGCAGGAGCTGAGGAGGAATGTGGTGAAGACGATATTAAAAAATTCTTTACAACTCTCTGTAAGAGACTGGTTGAACAATCTGACACACAGTTAGTGTCAGAACTTTCTGTAGTAATTCTGCCACCACATGTGCAGAATTCCTAAGAGAACAAATACCCTCTCTCAGCAATCTAAGATCTGCAGCCAGGTACCTCAAGTAGTGCTTCTTGAATCTTTACAATCTACTTACTTACTTCAAAGGGCATCACTTCCAGAGTAGAAAGGTGAACATGAGGCAAAGTTGGCTTCCCCCAACTGAAAAGCAAAATCTTTGTCAAAATCATTCAGACTTCAGGCCTGCAGGTTTAGTTGTCTTTCCCAAAAACTCGTGGGAAAATTTTCTCTGCACAGAAAGAAAGAAATCACTCACTGGCAGCTGTATCCTGAGTAATCACTTTTGAGATAGAACTGTTTTTCCAGCTGTAAAAGCTCTATTTGAATTTCACCAGCTGCTTTTCTAATGATAATTAGAATATTTTGGTAATGGCACCTGCTGCAGAAAAGGTAGTGATGCTACTTAATCTTTCTTTAATAAGGGAGATTTGTGCATAAGGGGAGATGGCACTTATTTAATGTAATCCAGATGTCTTCTCTCTGGGTGTTCCCCAGTTCTGCCAGTCTTATGGATCATCACCACATCCATTAGAAATCCAATAAAATTGCATGAGACCCCATCACACACACAGAAGGGGAAGCCCAATATATCTTCCTATCCATTTGTGGGTGGGGTACCTCTTCTATTAAATTTTCAATTTCACTTTTATCTAACTAATTTCATGTGGTTTTTCTTTTCTCAAACTTGAACTCAGTCACTGTTTCCTTTGCTGTCATTTGCAGAAAGCATTTAGATATAGTCTATTTCAACAAAAGGTTTGGGAAAACAGGGATTGACCTTGCTGCAGAGCATTGCAAACTCCTCAAAACTAAATATGGATGTCTCCACTGATTTATGACTTGAGATGGCCTCCAGCTTCTTCCACCAGTGTGAGAACTTCCCTTCAGCTCTCTTCTCTTGAGCCTATGGGTTCCTTTTTCCCAGACCCTCTCCCTCCAGCTTTCTGTCTTTACCTACATATTCCTTCTACCAGCTGATCCTGTACCTCTGTCTCAGGCTGCCTTTGGAACCTTATTGTTTTTCTTGTATTATTATGTAGAGAAATTTACATTCTTTTATCTTATGGGTCCTCCTTTTGAATACTATGTGGAGCCCAGAGCCTACTTTTTCACCACCAAATGGCTCCTCAAGGCATTTTGCTAAGCGAAAGACACTTCCTCCTTAAGAAAAAATTCCATCAACAGCCTTTAAAATGTTATTTCTTTGCTATACTAAAGTCCATGGCATATTCAGATTTCAGTGACTTGCTTATCAGCATTACTTTTATAGTGTTGCCAAAACAAGGCTATCTTTTGAAAATCACTGAGTAAGGAAACATAAGACTCAATATGGCCAGATTTTAAATTCATGTTTTTTCCATCTTAATGGGCAATTTCTGTATATTGCTTTTTGAGGAAGAGATCATAAGCAGCCTCATCACTCTCTTCTTTAGATTTTTTGTAATATAAGCCTTTATTTCCAGGATACTCTGCTTTAGCCAGCAATGAATAGGAAAATTAATACAATAAACCAGAGGTTACACCAGATACATGCAACAAAGTAGGGAGTTTGGAAAGAGGTGAAATACTTGCTTACCTTTCGTGTTATAGTCAGAAATTCAAACAGAGAAACAAAATCTAGGAACATAGTCCAAGACAAGTTGTCTAATTTTGCTGCATAATGGTTCATTCCTGGTGTCCCTGTTCTATCTTAAAACTACAAAGTTCTTCCTTCGGCTCTTACTCAGGAAGTGAGTTGGTCCATCTCCACAGTTTTAATGTTGACAGCAATTCTACAAATTATTGAAAAGTACTTTTCATTTTCCATCTGATCACTTAATCCTGCCTCAGATCACATCTCTGAGAGAATGACTTGGTGTTGTTGGCAAAGTTTGCTGAGAATTACGCAGATCAGTTTTTGTGTAGAGGCCCATCGTCATGGTAGCTTCCAGCTAGGTACACATCCAACCTTCCAAAACAGGATGATCCAAAACTGATCTTGTGGAGGTGTACACAGGCCTGTCAGCTTCCGGATTGCCACATGGCTTCATGTAATGAGGTCATCAGATGGGAGGGGCCTCTCAGGGGTGCACTGGCTTTGACCAGGTAACTGGTGGCTTGCTCTAGTCTGACTCTCTAGCCCTTCACTCTGGGGCCATACCTAAGGTATACATCTGCTTAGCATTACATTTCTTATCCAGGTATCTGCTGGTTTTATCCATTATGTATATAAAACATTATGGGCCATGTAAATATGGCAGTATTTTCATGTCTCTGTGATCCCTTCATCTGCATAAATAGGAACTCAGCATTCTTGAAATTGTTCCCATGAGGGTCTTGTAAGTGCCACAGAGAAGTCATTTGGTGCCTCCCATGGTCTTTTCCTCTTTTGCTCCACCTCCCACTTTATTTATCATCTCTATGTCAGCTGTTTTATCATAATAAAGAGAGTAAACTTAGAAGAATCCCTGGGAGTTAGTCCATAGACTAGATTTACATTAGGTTATTTAATTCTTACAGCTATAGTATCAGGTAGGTCCTGTTATGACCCCCATTTTCCAGATGAGGAAACTGAAGTCCAGAGAAAGGCCAGCAAGAAAGGGGTGAAACCCATAGTCTTCACCTTTTGCTGCTTTGCTATTTTCATGTTGTAGTCACGTTAGAGCTGACTTTACACTCTATAGATGAGAACACAGGCCTTGACATGAGCCAGACTTGGGTTCAAGGTCCAGCTTAGCCACTTACTCCCTGTAACTTTGACAAGTTACTTAACTTTGTTGACCCCTCCATATCCTTATCTGTAAATGAAGATTAGGACTTTCATCGTCAGGTTATTGTAGATATTAAATACAACATTACATGTAACAACATGGAGTCCTTGACTTGCAATAAGCACATAGTGGACATTAGCTCTGAACACAATAGCAGTAATCCCTTGTATACAAATACCCTTTTTATTGGTTAGCAAACAGAGGCAAGTTTAAACAGTGTTAAAGAGGCAGAGCCTATGCTTGAAACACAGCACTGGGATGTGGAAGTCTGTGCTCTTTCCAGCCTCACACCGTATCCAGCATGAGACAGAATATTGCTGACTGTGAGCTCCAACGATGCTGAGGACCACATGGAATGAGGTTTTGATCAAGAAAAAGTCTCTGCCCTGATCTTTTACACAATTACCTGTGATAAGAGCCACGTGTGAGGAGTTCCAAATGAGTGGAATAAATGACGAGTGACTGGATTATTGAGCAGAGTGGGGCCATGTGACTGTGAGCACAAATCATCTCTGGGCAGTCTCAAACCCTTGGCCGAGTGCCTACATCTTCATTTCACCTCTTGTTTTTCTTGAAACCCATGAGTCCAACTCCACGAGTAATATGATATCATGTAAATGAGGGTAATCTTGGAAGACAGGCTGCTTGTCATACTATGGTTGCTTTGTTGCTGTAATGAAAACCGCATGCTGCCTGGTATTTTTAGACTAGTTAATATCAGCAGGTCAGAAGCATTTTTATTTAGGTATTGCAATTCCAGCTGTGCTTCCTCTAGTTACTTCGAGAAACGGCAGAATTTCTACCAAACCATAAGCTTTTAGGAGAGTGGAAACTCAAAAGGAAACAACCAGTACTTCCCTTGGCTTTTTTGGTTCTCACGTGGCACTTGGGCTCCCTCCCTTCAGTCTTTGTGAGGGGAGGGTGTGTAGACCCAGGGACTTGCTTTCAAAGAAGGGTGGGGCAAATAACTAGGTGGGATAAATGATGAAAAATGACTTGAGTTTGTCCTGGGGGGAAAAGAAGAGAGTAGGAGAGAGGAAAGGGGACAGCCAACTTCCTTCTGAGTTCTTGAAATTTACTGGCAATGGCATGCTTTTATGATTATTTTTTTAATTTAAATTTTTATGGCTGTTTTTATTGTTTTGTGAAAGGTAAAATCGTTCCATTCCACTCTTGAGTCCTCCTTGGAGTCATTTGAAATCCCTAACTTTGCTTCCTTCAAGGAAACTTTTTATTTCTTGGGACAGGTCCTTTAAGTTACTTTTGCCCCCCAAATGTATCACTTCTTCCCCACCCAGCATTATGTCTCCAGGTTCTCTGGCTAGCGGAATAAAAATGCCAATTCTCTCTCCCTTGAAAGAAATTGCGACAGGACTTCGAATGGAATAATGTCATTAGGAGCTGGGATCTCAATCCTTAGGGGAGGTCTTTATGGATGTAATGAGTGATGGCCCAGCAGACTGGAGGAAAAAGGGGTAAAAGATAGGAAAGACCAGGCTCCCTCCTAACAATATTAAGGACAAAGACCTTTCTGTGAAGGATCAGGTCAGTTTGTGCGAGGCCCACGCAAGCCACAGCTCAGGCCCTCAGTGGAGGGCCGACCTGATGAGACCGCACTTCGCCTCCTTTTTTGGCACCAATGTCTTGTGAGGGTATTGAGGCCAACAGCTACACACAGGCACCTGGTCAATTTTCCTCACCACGACCACCTTGAAAAAAGATATTCTCTCAATCTCCTTACCCTGTCCCTTTCTGTAGTCTGGTCATTTTCAGGTAAAATTTAAAAAAAAAAAATCTTATTTGATCATTTTAGCTCTGTTAGTATTAAAAGACCTAACAGAGGTTAAATCAAAACTAATCTTAGATCTAATTTTGAGATCTACAGCCTAGGCCTGGCCCTTGGCTGGGGGGCCCCTAAATGGGGAAGGAGGGTCTTGCTCATTATTCTTGCCAGCTCACTCCCCCCAAGTTGCTTTGCTTCCGTTAGTTGCTCCAGGGTTGGAGAGTGGGGGCCACAGGAGAAGAGAGGCAAATAGTTCTTTCATGCAGTTGGCATTTTTGTGATTCTCTCTTTGGTACGGTTATAGTTTGGGGCCTTTAGTTTTCGACAATGTGCATTTATTTGTGTTTCTTCTGCACTGGGACTCTTGTGCTGTACTAGTTCCTGATATGGGTGATATGCTCTTCAGCTGACCCCTTGCGACCCACTTACTTTCCTCCTTGCACCAAACTCCTGCCCTCATGGTCCTATCTGTCACCTCTCACTGCTGAGGTCCTATTGCTCTGGCAGGCTGCCCTTAAGGGTGGGGTCCTTTCAAGTTGGATCATTATACATCCCTGATGGCTAGTGGGCTTACCTGGACTCCTGCATTCAATCATGCTCCACTCACCATGCCTCTGGGGTGGCTCTCGGCAGGCTTCCGCCTTCAGAAATTACCTGTGCATGAGACAGGCTCTGATCTCTGTTCAGCAATGTCTTCGAGCCTTCAAGGATACAACAGGCTCTCCAGTGGCAAAGTGAGAATAGCCAAGTGATCTATTCCTATGAATTTTCTTTGGAAATTTCAAGTCTCAAGCACCCAGACCAAGAAGCAGAATGTTATCAGAATCCCCAAACGATCACTCTTGTTCCTTTTTAGTCACTGTGGACTTTTAGCAGCGTGACCTAGTCTCCTTTTATATGGCCTGGAGGTGAAAGACCAATCCAGCCACCTTTCAGTGAGTTTTGAGCAGGTCCCTGCCGGATTGGGGAGGGGGGTGCTTGCCCTTTGTTGTTTTTATCTTTGCAGATTCTGCTGAAATGCAGACAACAGGAAAAGTTCCATTTGCACCCCATGGAAATCTGTAAGTTAAAAGTTCATGCGTGCACTTGCTGTGCTGATTTTACTTTGAGATTCCCTCATGAGTCATTCAGAAAAATATTTCCAGATTGTACAGTCTCTGGGAATTAATGTTTGTTCTCGGAACGTCCGTGAATATGTGTACGCCTGCTTCAACAATTACTTGCTGGTTACACAGAAAAGGTAATACGCAGGTCTCATTGGTGGGGAAGGATGTGTAGCTGCAGCTAAAATTCATTTTGCACTTTTTTCACTAAGCTCTGTTTTATCTGTTTGAACTCTTCTGTCTTTACTACTTGTAAGACAGCACTATTATGATCCCCGTATCACAAATAAGGGGCCTGAGGTCCAGGGAGGTAAGGAAATGTTTCTGAGGTCACACAGCTGGGAAAATCAGAGCCCTGTTCAAGCCCTGGTCACCTGGCTTTAGAGGTCCTTCATACCCGCAGCTCTCTTCCTCTCCAGGGCCAGACTTCAGAGAGGAGTCAGGGCGCCCCCCATTGGTGACTGCCTCAGGAAGGTCTCTGACTTGCCCTAGGCTGAATTGCCCCGATTTCAGGAAATTTACCCCTGGGAAAGTGATGGCTTCCAGGTCAAGACCATATCTTTTGGGTAGTTGAGTTAGATTTTCAAAGCTTGATGTCACTACTCCAGTGAATAGGAAGAATAAGGAATTTAGAAAAGAGAGAGCCCCTTGGGCATAGTCTTATGCTCATGATAAAAACCCCATGAGAAAAGTCTATTTTTAGATAGTTCTTCTTTAGGCCATGGGTAGAATCATAAGCAGTGCCCAGATTTAAGTTTTGTAAGGGGAGAATGTGCTGGTGCTTCCCTGAATTACCTCCGTTGTTCAGATAAGCCCCTCTCCTCCTTTGTGGTGATAGATGTGGAAAGAAGCGTCCAGATACTTGAGTAAAGTGCAGTCAGCCCCACATCGAGAAGGGTGAAGTGCCCATCAGAGGGGTTGTCTGGGAGTTCCCCATGGTGATTCCAGGGTAAGGATGAGGGACCCATGGCAGAACAAGATGCTCAGAAGCAAGTTCTAAGTAGAGAATTAATGTGAAATAAATCTCCACTTCCAACATGTCCTTAGAAAATCTGACCCATGAAAAGGGAAGAAGAGAAAAAGAGGATACTTGGGTAAGATCTTCCTTCAGTAAAGACCAATATGAGCTGGCCATGTGGTTTCAAAGACCGAAAGTCAGAGTGAATCTTGTGTACCACACTGAATGGGATCTGGTGGAAAGGAAATTGAGGGAGGGGCCTGGGATCGGTGAGGACAGGAGGAGGGCAGGCAGCAAGCTTGGCTTGGATCCAGTCTGGAGTGTCACAGGTAAGTGGCAGATGGTTCTCAAAAGGAAAGCCAACAGCCTCAACTGCAAGGAAAAGGTGGAGTTTGGAGTCTGGGCTATCTGGGCTATAGGGGGTGATGTGGCCATGAGGACAACTGCCAGTGTTAGGCACAGCAACCTGGAAAAATGCCCCAGAGAATGTTCTAATGTATTTGACTTCTCATGCAGTCACTTTTATCTGAGGAGAATGCAAATGACAGCAGGGCAGCATTTACTAGTCTCTATTCAGGGTACAAATACAGGATGGGGCAAAAGTAGGGTTAGAGCTGTGAGTCCACAAAACACAGTGCTTATTCTTGTATTTTTATTCATTATTGTATACAAACAACTGTAAACCTACCTTGACCCCACCCTGTATATATTCGATGCTTCTTCTGTGTCTGACCTTGTACTAAGACTTGAAGATACTATATCTCAGGCTGGGGTCGGGGGTGATATGGTAAATCAATGTGGTGGAGTGGTAAGTGCTTTGATGGGGCATGAACAGGCACTCTAGGCTCATAGGCGGGCCCACCACCCAGAATTTAACTGGGAGAGTTGGTGTCAAAGAAGGCTCCCTGAAGAAAGTGGCATCTATAAGGAGGCCTGTAGGATGAGCCAATGTCAGCCTGGAAAATTGGGATGGCGCGGGGAGATTGTTTCAGGCAGATGAACCTCAACTTAAGTAAGAGCAAGAGGCAAAAGGGAGACCAGAATGGCTTTATGGTTAGAGAGGACCAAAAGGAAGTGGCTGCAGCTTCTATATGGTCTGGAGGTGAAAGACCAGTTCAGCCACCTTTCAGTGAGTTGGGACAGATGACAACAGGATTATTACTGCCCTGTGAGGCAGCACTGTCATCATTTTGCAGTCGAGGCCAATGAACCCTGGGGGTTAAGTGACTTGCCCCTGTTCCCACAGTGCAGGTGGCAGACCTGAAATTGGATCTAATATCAGCTTCATCCCAAACATGGAGCTTTTTCTTTGTTACTCCTTACTTTTTTTTTTTTTTTTTTAATTTTGGGGCTGTTTAATTAAAATCTGCACCCAAATAAATAATGCATCCACATCTCCAGGAGACTCCTCTGCTCCATTTGACCCAGAAGTCATTGCATCCTCTCAGGAGGAAACAACTTGGAGCCTATTAAGAAATATTCTTCCCTCATCCTGATGGAGGCAGCAAACTGCTACAAGAAAAGGCTTGGAAAAGCCAGGCTGCATTTGTATTCCAAGGGAGAGCCCAGAGAGAAAAATGCACAGCAGTTTCTTTCATAAAAATTTTAAAAGGAGTAGTTTGTCTGTGACCTTGGTTGATTAGGGTCAAGAACTTGACATGATAACGCTAAATATATCAGCAAAATCTGTGTCTGCTGACTGGTCTATTCTGCTGACTGGTTTTTTCCAGCTCTAACTTTTCTGGATTTAACACTGGTGAAATACAAATTCAATGAAGTTTTGGCTTGGTTTTGTATTTCCTCTCTCCCTAGTCTGAGACAAACTTTGACATCATTGTGGCATTTAACCGCCCATAAGTAAAAACTAAAGTTCATGAAAAACCATGACTGTTGTCATAGCTCATTTGAACTAATAGGACCTACATCTGAATGGCTGTTCGCTTGGCAAGCATTTGATGACAGTCTTTCCATTTTATCCCAGGCTTTTGGGCTTTAGTCACTGTCTCCCTCCCTGGGCATGGCTGACCCTGGCTTGTCTTGGAAAAAAATAGAAAAAATGAGAATAGAATGCTTTGGGGGCTATAACCCTCCTTTCCTTCTTCTCCCCACGAGAAATCACACCCAGTGCCGCAAGTGCCCAGCACCACACTGTTTCTCTCTTCTCTTCCGTCGAAATGATGACAGAGAACCTCAAGCTTAATCATGGGAAGAGAAAAAGGAGTAATGGTTGTTGTTGATGATCATAAGAGCTTACATGTAAATGTGCATACTATAGGCAGGACGCATGGTGCTCAGGGTTTTATATACTTTGGCTCAATGAGTTAACACCATCATTCTATGTATTAACAAATGCCATTTTTTTTTCTACGTTACAGAGAGATCCGTTTACCGAAGTCATACCATTAGAATGTGGTAGAGCATGGTTTGAACCCAGAAAGCCTGGTCTTGCCCATGTGCTTACACATTACACTAGGAGAATGGGAATGATTCATTGACTGAGATGTTGTAGGCACTATGCCAGATACTGTAACACATTTTACTTAATGCTCCTAACTAGCTTTTGATATAATGTTTTATAACCCCAATTTACAAAGAGGAAGACAGAAGGCAAGTGGCTTGCCAAGATTTCATAACTAGCAAGTGGTGGGACGGGAATTAGAGCCATTGTCTGAATGATCACCAATTCCATGTTTTGT
The DNA here is from genome assembly GCA_004026585.1 of Noctilio leporinus. Lineage (NCBI taxonomy): Eukaryota > Metazoa > Chordata > Mammalia > Chiroptera > Noctilionidae > Noctilio > Noctilio leporinus. The sequence goes on along the minus strand of PVIW01001100.1, from coordinate 155,411 downwards.
CCACAACAGCATCCCGGGGTCCAGATCATCAATCACAGAGTAAACATGTCTCTTTATATTTTGTACTTTAAATAGTATCAGAGTGTTAAGTTAGGTTATTGAAGCCATGATCATTTGTGGGGAACTGGGTAGCAAGTAGGAGGCAGGAGAAACATTTCAGTTGGGGCTGGGCCGAGGGGGCACTGAGACTTCCTTAGATGCAGGCTGGCAACCACTTAGCCATCCTAGCACACCAGCCTCACCTAGAAGCTTTTCCTCTTCAGTTTCTCTAACTCACTTGACTGGCTTCACCCCAATAATTCACAGTCTCCCTGAAGTGGTCATGTCTGAAACCCTTTATTCCCACCCAGGCTTAACAGTGTCACCTAACCTAGAAACACCCCTTCTCTTTCACCTGTCACATTTAATCAGTGCTTGAGTTCTGTAGATTCTTCCTTTTACAGACATTTCTGGTTTATTCTCTTAAACTTCAGTATGCACCCTGTCTTTGTTAGGTTATTCATCATCAGCCACCTAAATTACCACAGTTGTTTCCCAAGTGACCTCCTTGCTCCTAGTTTCTCTCTTTTCCAAAGTCCCATCATTGCTGGCCCTGGTGTAATTGCTCCAAAACAGAAATCTGATCATGTCACTTTCTTGCTCAGAATCTGTCAGCAATGGACCCGAAACACTTATGTAATATTTCCTCAAACTTCAAGCTGTGATCTTCAATAATGCACTCTTGGGTTTGATGGGGATCTCTTGAACATTAAAAAAATTATTTTCTAATTTTCAGGGCAGTTTAAATTTAACTAGATGCATTTTCTAGGTCTTCTGATGACCACCAGAGCCAAGTAGCCCTGCTTTTATTGTCACAGGCTATTGAACAAAGAATAAACTTGACTCATAGACAAGGTGAGTGACAGCCATGCAACATTACCACAGTGTCTGTCTTTCAATGGCAGATTCATGCTGGTTTGATCAGAAAGAACTGGTGGGACCGTTGAGACATTAGTTAGCACATGGTCATGTAGGCATGCCGAATTTAAAACCATGCGCATACTTATAACAACTGCCACATTCACCGGTCACCAGCCATTTTGTTTCAGTTAAACAACATCTACTGCATCAAGTGACTTTTGTTGATTTGCATCGTATTGGGGTTTTACTTTGTGATTTGGTTGTATTATTGCGTAAGGGTTATAAACACTGGGAAGGCATTACCTGGTTTATGTTTGTATATATTTAAACAATGTTATACTAAAACTAAGTTGTAAGTTATTTAGTAAATTTGGTTTCTTTTAATATTGACCCATACAGTTTTCCATACCCAGGCTCAGGAAATACTGACCGATAGGCATTAGCACAGGCTCCTGTCAGCAGCACCTGAAAGGCTTAGAGCCTGGCCCTGCCACCCTCCAGCCTCATTCCTGCACCTCCCCTGTGCTGGCTCCTTCTTCCTTGCCTAGAGCTCCTTGGCAGCAGGGACGATTTCTTATTTGTAGCTGTACTTGCTACAAATAAGAGGGAGGAGGCTGTCCCACAGACCTAAAGGCCAACTGTAAATAATAAGGTTCCTTGCTTGACTCCAGGCTGGGATACTTTCCAGCCTCTTCTATCTCCTTAGCCGCAATCTTACTAACTTATTACAGAGAGGCAGGGAGGGAGGAGGGAAGGAAGGAGAGAGAGATTCAAAAGCAGCTCCCACAGGGGAAGGGCAGATGAAGCTTGTACCCCATGGGAAAGTGTCATCTCCCCATCGTCTTTTCAACTTGGAATTTCTCAGAAGATCAAAGAGAGACTACTAGTCCCATAGCATATCAACTGCCCCCTCCATTTTTTTTTAGCTTCAAAAAGAAGAATAAGTCATTCAAACAGACTTTTATGTGTACTTTATGTTTAGTCCAGGAAACATTTGCTTGAAATATTGTGTATGGGAATGTGAGTTCAGATCAGCTGATGACCAGGGTGGGGCAACTGGGTGGCTGCAGCAAGGCAAGTAACCTAGCAAACAAAGCTGTACAGCTCATTCTAGTGCCCAAGACCACTGTTTGTTCCAGAATTCTATGCTCATGTTCACGAAGTAACAATCAATGGTAGAGGGTCTTGCTATAATACCATTCTCATCAGGAGGATTTGGGTGTACTGGACAGCCAATCTCATCCACTAAAATAGAAGAATTTTTTCCTTCCTTCCTTCCCTCCCTCCCTCCCTTTCTACCATTCAATAACTGCTTCTTGTGTCAGGTAGTCTGCTAAGTCTGTCTAGCCATCCACCCAGACATGACAAAATTATGAAATAGGTTCTTGTTATATCTGTATAAAAGTTTACACAGAAAGAATGTGGTTGTCACAAAAGAGGGTGTCAGCCTTGGTTTTTCCTTAGAGATTTGTTTTTGATACTGCATGTTGAGACAAAGAGATTTGGGGTCTTCCCAGGTCTAGAAGCAAGTCGTTCACCTCTTTGACCTTAGGTTCTTCTTTAATAAAAGAATAATGCAAATAATATCAACCCTTTTCTTAAATGAGGATTAAAATTAAAATGAGATAATCTATGTAAAGGAGCTTTGTCAGCTTTATAAAGTACTACACAAATGTATGGAGAATTATTGTTCTTAGCAAGAACATTGCATGTGCTATAAATGAAAGTCATTATATAAACATGGCATTAGCTTCATGTTAGTCAAGGGCCGTGGTGGACACCTTCAATCACTCTACCGGACAAAGGTGCTCAGGACCAGGCTTGAGCATGGATGTCTCTGGTCAGAGGCAGGCCACCACTGCTGCTGGGAGGACAGGCCTGAAGGGCATGCACTGTACACCGAGAGGGTCACAATGTGGAAGCCCCAAGTTTGTCTGGGATTCTGAGTCACAAGGAGAAAGAAAACAACCAAGTGGGAACTAAGATTGCTGTTGTCCTCACCCTGAGCATTTCCCCATGGACAGTTGTTCAAAATAATTGAACAAGTTTCTATACGTTTCCAGTTAATTAAATTTTCTCACTGTGCTCAAATGATAAAGACAAAGCCATCTTCTGCCTTCTGGGAGGTGTATGTAAACTCCTGCTTTATTTAAATCACAGCGACAAGTTGGTTAGTTTGTTAGTTATGTACTGCCTACCTTCTCCACCCTCAGCTTCACAGCTGCTTTCTGATGTGTCTACCCACATACAGAAATTCATTATCGGGGAGAAAATATTATTGCTTCCTATAATATAAATATCCATTTTGTTCCCTGCTTTCTTGTCTTTAGGAAATATGTTATTTTTCCTCCAAGGGAAGAAACCTACCTTGTTAGTAATGGGAAGCACTTTTCCCACTGCCATTTTAGACCTTATGTTCAGGCCATGCATTCATTCATTCATAAATTCATCACATAGTAATTGAGGGACTACTATGTGCTAGACACTGTTCTAAATGCTTATAATAGAGCAGTGAGCAAAAGAGACAGCATCCCTATTTTTATGGAGCTTATATATGAAGAGAATATGGCCAATAAACCAAATACATGGACAAGAGAGCTTTAGATAGTAAACTAAATAGAGTGACATTATAGAGAATGACCAGGGAGTGAGTATCTGGGAAGGCCTCCCTGAGAAAGTGTATTTGAGCTGACTGACCCCAATGGACAGGGCCCTGGTGGATCTGAGGCAGAGTGTTCCGTGTTAAGGAAACATCCATGCAGTGTGAGGCTGCAAAAAGTCTCATCTCACTTGCTGAGAAGCCAACATTTGCTTTGTTGATGTTGAGAATAGCTGGATGTCTAGATTCCCAGGCCAGTGTTTTGCTCTCTAACTCGTCACTAGGGAGTGCCCACATGTTTGAGAACATGAGCGTCTGCTTCTCTGCTGAGTTATGCCCTCTCTTGAAGGGCTCTCTCCAGAAAAAATAATAATGCAGATTGTCTAGCTGGTTTTAAGTCGCTGCCTTTCCTCAGTCACCCATTTCTAGCTAAGCCTGTAAAACCTTTGCTGAGATCTATGTTTACCATGCTTACAGAAGCCAACATTAGCAGACAATTATTCTTCTTAGCCACTATGAATAGAAATCATGACCTTTAATCTTCAAACATAGACCTCATCCTGGAAACTTGAAATGAGACTGCTGGAATGTCTGTTTTAGAAAGGACACTTGCATATGTGTGAACAGAAGATCCTTCTGGTTTGCATAGATGGACTTAATCAAGAAGAGTGGGACAAACTCCCTTTACAAATCAGTGATATAGGCACAGACTTCAGAGAGGAAAATTATCTACTAGATGTTAAGAGCAATCCTTCTTGCAATGTAGTACCTCATGAGGGCATTTTTGTATACATCCTCCCAGATGCCTAGACAAAGTTGCCAGTGACATGGCCTGTCCCTATCCTTTTCCCATTTGTATGCCCATCTGCCCTGGGAGTACTTGAAATACACAGCACTTACTTTTTCCCACATAATTAAATGAAAAGTTAGAGGGAACAGAAGAAAACATGCACCTCATATTAAACAAAGTGAGTGCTGCAAATACACAAGATTTCCCAGCCTCCTGAACCCCAAGTCATGCCATGGTTCTTGCTGCCTCCACAGGTAAAACCACCCAATGAACTGACTTTGCTCTTCTGTAAGTTCTGTGCCATGCCCATCCCTACTACAATGTGTTGCTCATTTCTTCTTCAGGACTAATCTGACATTGTTCATTTACTCATAGCTTTGACAAATTTACTAAGCATCTACTACAAGTCTGCAGTATGCTAGGCTTAGGGGATACTAGTCAATTCACCACTATGGACAAGCTAAGCATAACCATAACTCTGGCCCATGCAAAGCTTGAAGTTTGCTAAAGGATCCAGAGAAACAGGCAAGGGTAACATGGGGTGACAAGTACTTTAACAAAAGTAAAACAGGAAGTAGGGGAGCACAGAGGTGAGAAAGGAGGAATGCTACTATTCTGAAGGGGGTAGAAAAACCTCGCTGCTTCTGCTGGTCTCATCTTCTAGGGGTCTCCATTGTTTTTTCTTTCACTTGCCTCGAATCATCAGTGCCCACCTGGTTGACTTTCAGCCATATGGCCAGTTAGAAGTCATCATCTTTTTACCTTTTCTGTCTGGTGAATTCCTGCTCTGCATCATTTTTGCCAAACCAAGCTTCACTCCCACCCTCCTCTGGCCAAGCCCTGCCCACCCCAAGATACAACCACTAAGATACTGTCTTAGTGGTGCAAGAATTTAAGTCCATCCTCCCGGGAGCTATGATGCCTCATGCTGCTTGTGACATATCTAGGTTGAGGGCTTTGTAGGGGAGTATTGTGGCTGTGGGGGAAATGCTCGCTCTGCAGCTAACAAGCTTACGAGGGAATAAAACCAGCTCCCAAGGCTTCATTAGACCTGAGCTCTAACTAGAGGGTGGAACAATATTAAATCAGCTATTCAAATGAGGAGATTGGTATGCATTTCTAGGTCCAAGACCTGGTACACTTCCTAGAACTTTAATGACATAAACTGTGATCTTTAGCACTCTTATTATAAATTGACTGACTACCCTAAGCAGGAAAAATGTATCAGTAAAATCTATTTGATATTTCTGGGGTGGGGGTAAGATGTTTTTCAAGATGAATAGTGTAATATTTCTTTGCCCACCACCCCAGCTCTTCTTTCATTCTTTGTGATTCTTACCTAGCCTCTGTCAAAGGAGTTCACACCACTGTTGTATTCTAGGGACACTCTTGCTTTTCCAGAATCATTATGTTGCTAAGTCATTCAGTGGTCAAACATTGGCTTGAGACTGAAAATTTATCAGGTTTTGGTGTCATTTCTTCTTCTACACAGATTTCAGAGGCAAACTCTCTCTCCCTCTTTGACCCTGGCCTCATCTGATAACCAAAAGCAATAGAAGTAGCTGAACAAAAATCTCAGACTAGGACCTGAATCATGTTAGATAAGGACCCCAGTGGGCTGAGGACTTGGCCCAGGTGCCTCTCCCTCCACAGCGGTGTGGAGAATGTCCTGAAAGGATCCCTGGCCTCAAAATTCTCCCACTGGTCTTCTTCAGAGCTTGGAGTGGTTTATTCTATATCTAATTATTATTGGATATTTTCCATATTACCCAAATAATATAGAACAGTAGATAATAAATAAAAGCCAAAAGTATAAGATTAAAATAATCCATAATTCTAACCTTCTCTGATGGTAAACATGCTTGTTGATATGCATTCTTCTGGGCTCTTCAGTATTCATGCTACATACATTGAATGTGAGTGTGCACATGTGTACACAGGTTTTAAAGGCCCATCTACTAAACATGTTGCTTGAGAATTTATTTTTCTCTGTGAATTTCTCATTATGGGCTCTTTCGTATTACTACATGTTCTATATTATTTTAATGGTTGTAATTCATTACATGTAGAGGTTTAACTAAATCTCTGTAGAGATATTTAAAATTTCCAGTTTTCACAAATCAATGATAAACATTTCTCAAAGAAAAGTCTTTGCAAAGACTCTCTAAAAGTTTATCTTTAGGAACATTTTTCTGGGTCAAGGCCAATTTGGATATTTTAATCTGTTCATGCTGCTGTAACAAACATCATTGTCTGGGTGGCTTATAAACAACAGAAATTTATTTCTCACAGTTCTGGAGGCCAAAAATTTGAATACAGGGTGCCAGAATGGTTATGATGAGAGCCTTTCTCTGGGTAGCAGACTGCCAACTTCTCACTGTACTTTACATTGTGGACAGCAGAGAGCAGTAACCTCCCCCGTGACTCATACAAGGGCACTTATCCCATTCATGATATTATTTAATCTTAAAAGCCCAAAGGCCCCCTAGTATCATTACATAGTTGTAGGGCAGGGTTTTGACATGAATTTTGAGAGGATGAGAACATTCAGTCCATAACATTGGGTAACCTACAATGAGAACAATTCAAAGAATCATAGCGTCTCTTCAAAAGGAAACAGTGATCCTGTTTGCTGAAATATAAATAATAAAACCTAATTCAACTTTTCCTTCCTCCCTTGACTATAGCTTTCAATCTATTCATGCTTGAATAGCTCGAGATGGGTACTCACTATGTTCATATAGCTCCTTATAACTCACAGATGGTTTCACATATTTTAGTTCAGACCAAGAATAACATACAGAGTAGATCTGATATTGGCTTTTTTTTCCCCCCAGATGAGATGATATGGAATCCCAGCCATTCATCTTACATCAGTTCTAACTCCCTTGTTCTAATTCTTTGCTTGTGTATAGATGCAGCAAATATAATCTTTTGTTTACTAGCTAGTCTTCCCTGAATGTCTTTGAGGGGGTAAGACAGGTAAGCTTTGAACTGGGGCAGAGGGAATGAGAATGGAGGCTGTGAGAGCAAGAGCAAGAAGGGCATCCGAAATACACCTGGTGGGGCCCAGTGTCGTTGTCTGGTTGGTGGCACGCCCATTTCTGACTTTGGGCTAGACACAGATCATTGTGTAAGTGTACTTTTATCTTACTGTATCCTTATTAAAGTTCAAGGATATGAACACACAAAGATCACTGTGGAGAGAAGTTAATCTAGATGTACTTATTTCCCTTTTGTTTCTACTGTTTTGCTTGATGTCCCCTCATTTGAAATTGCTTCTCTGATGTCAGAGAGAGAACATTTGCCGGATGATCTCAGCTGGAAAGCTATCACAGAAGCAGCGTTCCTTAGACACAGAGGAGAGAGCAAGCACCTGGTAGAGGGCAAAGCCAAGGGCAGACAACTGTCTGGGAAACACGTTTTCCTTGAAGGAGTAGTGAGCAGGGCGCCCTCTTGTGGAACTCTGTTCATTGTCTAATCTGCCCGACAACAAAAGGCTTTTGTAGATCTGTAAACCAATGGCTATTTTTTCTCCCAGTGAAATTGTGTTTGTGGGTATTCCTAGAAGATTCCAAGTACAATTCCTGCATGCTTTTAATATGCACCAAGAATTTATAAACTCAAATCAATGGGCAATTCAAAAGGCTGCTTTATTTATTTTAGAGAGCCAGATTAACTGTGAATTGTCTCCCAAACTGGCCTGTTGGTTGATTATGTTCATATTTTGGTCTAAAGCTTTACAGAATATGATTTTGCAATTAGAATTTTTTTAAAACTACCTCTCTCACCTGGGTAGGATTTAAGCAAAGCCCAGTCAGTTTGGGGCTATTTTTAGTCCGATTAATTATTAGGCCAAGATAATACCAAGTTCAGCAGCTTATTGGAGGGAAGCGTGTCAGCTGGGCTTTCAGGGCAGCCTCAGGTCAAAGCTGACATCTTTACAGCAAGATGGTGCCCTCCCCACCTCTGAGGAGGGTGCTAGGGGCGGCACTTTCTGTGACACTGGTGTCCTCTTTGGCAGCCCGGAGCTGGTGAGTGGAGGAGAAACTGCTGATTCAGGGGCCTGCAGACATGGTTGATCTCACTGCAGCGAAAATAGGTCACTAATGACACGTGGCGATAAGCCAAAAAACTGCGGCCAGGAGCTCTGAACCTTCTGCTGGTGGCAACCTGGCAAGAACCGTTTTTACTAGAACTCCAGAAAGCAAGAAGTCTGCCTGAATTTGTTTAGAGCCATCACTGGCTTGCAGAACGCACATGCTCAGATTCTGATCTCTTGCCTGCTTGCCTTTATTTTTTTAACCATTCAAGTTGTTTATTGTTTCAGTTTATTCTGTTTCCATTCCCACGCACTGAAATAACTCTGCAGCCCCTGCTTCTTTATTTGAACAGCTGAGCAGATAGGATTCTTCTTTCCCCACCCCTCTCTACTCCCCCTCCCCCATGCTCCAAGTGGCAGGGAACAGAATGGAGACAAGGCAAGGACGACATTACTCTTTCTAATTTCTTATATATTGACACTGAACCGGTTCTGGCCAGTCTAGTCCATACCACACTGACCGGCATGAAGCCACCCATCTCTGTGATTCTAGAAAATGTTTGGTGTTACTAGTATGTGTTAAAATTATATTTTACACCCTGGCTAGTGGCAAAGTGGATAAGGCACTAGCCTGTGAACCCAAAGGCCAGTGGTTTGATCCCCAGCTAGGGCACATAACCAGGTTGCAAGCCAGGTCTCCAGCCAGATCTGTAGCTGGAGGCAGGTGAAAGGCAACCATATATCCATGTCTTTCTCCCTTTCTGCCTCTCTCCTTTCCCCTCTCTCTAAAAAATAATAAAGAAAATCTTTAAAAAATAGTATTTTACTTCATTTTGGATAGCGTTGGTTCAGATCATTATTTCCTATCACTTTTAGTAATTTCCTGAGAAGCAGAGTTGTGGAGAGAAAGGCTGGGAATTGCTTACGGGTCCTTCATACAGGTCTGGGGTAACTCAGTGTAGAGCATAGACCAGAGATTCCCAAACAAAAAAGAGCTTCAGCACCTCTTGCAGGGCCTGTCAAAACCCCAGACTGCTGGGCTCTACCTCCTGATTCTGGAAAAGGGGCCTGGGATCGTGCATTTCTAAGCAGTTCCCAGATGACATTTTAAGAAACACTGGTGACCCCAGCACTATCCCCACAGAAACAATTTCTATGTCACAGAGCTTCTCTCATTAGACTGAGCAGTTTAAGGGTAGGGACCAGATCTCACTCATCTTTGAATCTCCAGACTCCAGCACAGCGCCTAACACAAAATACTCGTTAAATAGTTGTTGAATTAGCCAACGAATGACTGAATTCTAATAGCTGATTTTAAAACAGAAGGTTTTCTGAAGGCCGGGGATTACCTTGAATAGGATATTGATTGCATTGAATGCAAATGATTAAATCACTGAAATTACTATTAAAAACACAACGGAGTAAGGAGAAATTAGACAACATAGTCTTTTCAGGCCTTCCCAGGTGGAACACAAAGAGCTGAGTTTTAGGAAGAGGTTGGGCAGAAGAAAGATGGGCCCATCACATTTGACAAAATGTTTTACCCATAATTTGTAATAAGGGACAGAGACCTTCCACAACTGTCAAGCAGGTGACCTGACAGCTCCTCTCTGGAGCTCCATTTCCTCCCATGCACTGAATCTCACAGGGCAGGGTAGGAAATGGTTCTTGTATCAGAGAAGGGTTTTCATTGTGGTTTGTGTTTCAGGGACTGTTGCACATGCTGGGAACAAATGTGTAAGCCCCGGAGATCAGCACCTAGGACCCCTCAAATCTGTGTGTTCATTCATTTATATGGAAACAAAGGGGGAATGGGATTTGAGTCTGGTTTGGTCAGACCTCCCCCATCCCCTGCCATTGTCCCACAACTTTATTCTAGCTGCCCCAGCGTGTCCTCTCCTCATACTCACCTCACATTTTGCATTTTGTTAATACCCCTGTGCTGCATGTTTTCTAGCATATACCATGCTGCCCTCTAGATTCCATGCTTCTAGATTCCAATCAGTCTTGATAACTCAGCCTTATCATTTATGACTTTACTTAGCAGCCACCTCTTACAGGAACCTCTTTAACTGTCTTTCCTGTGTGTTTTCATAATACCCTGTGAATACCTCTATCACTCATTTATTTCTTCATTCAGTAAGTACCTATTGAGTTCCTGCTATGAGCTAGTCACTGGATCTCCAAAGATGGAGGTGACATATCTCTCTCTTGTCCTTAAGCAGCTCATCATCTATGTACATGAGGGGATACAGATATGTAAACAAGTAACTGAAATGCAAAGAGCAGAGTCCTAGGATAGCAGTAAGCATTGGGTGCTGTGAGAAGTACATAGAAAGGGTGCTTAACCCTGACTTGAAGTGTCAAGGAGGGTTTTCTAGATCAAATGACATCCTAATAAAGATCTAAAGGGTTAAATAGAATTTAGCCAAAGAGACAGGAGACGTGCATACCAGGAGAATAAAAACATTTGCAAATCATGTAGACACCTGTTTATGTGATTGGCTGCAGACCATGGGTTGGGGTGGCAGGATTATGTTTCACTCATTAGTCAAGTCTCAACTCATAGTCAGTACCTGGCACATTGTAGACATCCAAGGAAATATTTATTGAATGAATGAATCAACCCCTTCTGAGATGGCTGGCAAGGGTAGTAATTAATAATACAGAAGGTGATGATTCTTAGAAAGTGAATATTTATTGACTCAGTTGCTCTTTGTTCTAGTTCTTGTTCACCCCTTCCTATGTGCTTATCAATGGGTCAGCAGACAGGAAAATTCCATGGGCTCAAGCTTACCATTTGCTACAGCATAGATGGACCAAGAGGGTATTATGTTAAGTGAAATAAATCAAAGACAAATATCATATGATTTCACTTATATGTGGGATATAAAATCTAAAAGAAGCACACAAACAGAAACAGACTCATCTATGCAGAGAATAGACTGATGATGGTGGCCAGAGGAGAGGGGGTTGGGGTATGGGTGAAAAAGATGAAGGGTTAAGAAGTACAAATGGGTAGTTATGAAATAGCCATGGGGATTTAAAGTACAACATAGGGAATAGAGTTAATAATATTGTAATCCTTATGTGAAAAAACCTGCATGGGCTCTATGTGTAGGTGCTTTATTCCCTGAGTATGATTGTTGATAGGGTTTCCATTTTGCAACTAAACGATCTAACTCAATGCTTTGAAAACAAATGCACTATTTCTGAAAATAAGATTAATGCAAACAAGGTTAGCACTGATAGTGCATTTTAACACTGCTTGAAATCTAGAGGAATCAAAATATGTTTTCAGAAACAGGCCTTTTTATTTTTTCATGACTAGACAAATACTGATTTTTGTTCTTCTTGTTGCTGCTGTCAGTTGCCTCCCAACGTGAGTTCTGCCATTCATGGAACAGTAAGGTATATGCCCACAGGCCCACATGCCTGCCCACTTGTCAGTACACTCTGAATTTCTGAATCACCTTGGGAAAATGGGAAGTGATTATCTCAAAGCAATGAGGTGATTTACATTTTCTGAATGAATGATAATGATTGCAGTGCTAATGCCTAAGAAATTTGCAGAGGAGTGCATAAAAGAAGTGAAAAGCATTTCTGTGTTCTCAGAAATGTTTTAGTACCAGGAGTCTTGGCTCAAAGGGTAAGGGAGGCAAAGGAGGCAAGAAGCGTTTGGGTGGAGAGTCCTTGTGCTGTGCTTCAGTGGCATGTTTTGTGGCCTGACACCTGGCTGCAAATAGATGCTCTGTAAGGGCTCGTGACTTACCATGCATGGCTTACCGTGGTTCTATGTAAATACATGCATGTCAGAATCATCTGTAGAGTTTTGAAATACAACTTCACCGCAAGAGTTTGATTTAATTGGTGAGAGATTGAACCCAGGCATCAGCATTTTTTAAACTTTTCCAAAGGTGATTCTAGTTGAAAGCCAGGATTTTGACTAATTGATCTAGTAGATTAGGAGAGCCTCATGCCAGCCAGGGAGTGGCTCCTTGATTTCCAGTTGTTCCCCTCCCCGATGCCTCTCCGGAGACCAGGACATGGAACAGAGAGAAAGCAAAAAGGAGTAGCTGAGGGCTTAGTATGATCCTTACAAAACCCCAGGTTAGAGATGTTTTAGGAAACATAGTTAAATGCACTGTAACTAGTACTACTATCCTTGGAATCAAAGAGAGGGTACGGAAAATGAAGTGATGATGATGAGGCAACAGCTTTCAGGCAAAATGCTGCTAGGTCTTGAAACACGTTTGGCAAGAAACCCATTGATTGGATGAAGGGGCCTATAACGTGAAATTTGATGGGAATGGAAGGTAAGTGCTGCGTGGTGGTGGTGGGGAAGGGTTGGGGGCTAGGAAGCTAGATATCAGGGAATTAATTGTTATAATGATTTCCTGCAAAACAATGGAGACCTCTCAGTGACTCCCAGGGGAAAACAAGCAAGTGTTCCAGAGCTGATGCTCTTGGGTATGGATGGTAACGTAAGTTTTAAGACTGTCCTTTAGAGAACTATGTATACTTTTTAAATTTTATTATTTTACATATCACCAAAACTGTTAGGATGAGACTTGTAAGTGGAACACTCCACCAGAGTTCTGATACTGAGCCCCCCTCACCCCACTGAAGTTAGAGATTCCCAGAAGGTGTAAAAGCCTTCTGACATTCATATATTCTGTTCAAAGCTTTTTAAGGTCCTCAGAATCATGCTACAGTGCTCTTGTCTTTGTAGAGACCATTCCAGTAACCACTGTAATAATATACCATTAAGTAGTTCAAATTTGTGCCAGTCTTGATGCCTGGTTCAAGTTCACATAGAGAAAACCAGGGCCTATGCCAACAGGAGGCCCTGAGTTTCTTTTCTTGATCACCACCTATTCTGAGTTTCCCTTTCATGCCTCTTATTTGGAGCAGTTACGTTTACTAAGCCACAAAGCTGAGAACCATGATGGGCTCCATCTTGGGAAGCCTCAAGCTCTCTGGGATAAAGGATACTGTACCCCTGTAGGCTCTGGGATCCTGTGACTCTGACCCCTTCAAGAGACATGGTGTCCTTGAGTGAAGCTGCAAGACAGAACATCCCTCCTGCAAATAGAATCAACCAAGACTACAACCTTCTACTGCCCTGTCACGTCATGCTTGACATTGGTGAGCTTAGAGGTGAGATGGTTTTTATTGATTACCCTTGTACCTCATCTACACATCTCCTAGAATTTGTATCTCACTAACTTAGAGTCAATAGTTCTGATTTAAAAACAGAATATTGGAGCTCACACAGTTCAAGTCTGCCTGCAGAATTCAGCCCTGTGCCTGGCATCCCTGATGTAGTACAGCTCCACAGCTCTCCATACAGGAGTCAGTGGGTTTAAACTAAAGGAATTAAGCCAGGTATGGTCAGCTGGTCCTAGTGCAAGAACCTGGCTGGAGGAGTTTACTAAGGCCTTAAGCACCTGCTTACAGGTCTTCTCTTGCCAATTTTCAAAGGGCTCAAAAGAGTAAGCAGGCAGTAGCTTATCTTTTGTGGATGCAATGGCTTTTCTGGCTTCTTTTGTTAGTAGCTCTGGCCTAATGTCCCTGGGCATATCAGAGAAATGGATAATAGATACTAGGAAAGGCCTATTCAGGATCTGCCCTTAACCTTTCATGATACTATGCAAAACTATATTTGAAAATGAAGTTAACCCTTGTTCTCCCAGGTAGTTCTGAATTTTGAGGATCAAGGTTCATGTGTCTCTGAGGTCTTACAAAATACTATTACCTTAAAAAACAAACCTAATACATCCAGATATTTCATATCAGCAATTATCTTTTCCATCAACTACCAGATAGTATCAGGAGCCCCCAAGATCCCTTGTGAACACCACCTGAAACTAGGAGAACCCATCAGGCAATAAAATCATCTTGTCTTTGTTAGCATATGGATATGAAAATTGACCATGAAAACCATCGTCTCTGGTAAGCCATGCTGGGCATTCTGAACCCAGGTTTGGGGTTTGGGTCTCCTTAGGTGTCTATTAAGAAATAGTCCATCTAAATCTCAATTTTATCTGAATGGTCATCCTTCATAATATACATGCTATGAGACTCAGAGATAGTAACTGACCTCTTAAATGATTATGCTGGGAAAATACAGTGCAATTCATCTAGACTGTTCCTAAATGGCCAGTTCTGCATCTCCATTCTAGAGTGTTCTCAGGTCATGAAGAGTGCACTTTGCATACACTTACCTTCTGGCTTGGGACATCCTTCCTAGCCTTATTTGTATCTCCTCAGGTACCAAAATCCGCTAGGGGACCAATTTAGGACACTCTTAATAGAGGAAATAAGAAAAGCGAGTGTTTGAGTATTTTCTCTTTCTGTGTCTGTAGCCTTCTGCACATAGTGCGTACTGTGGAAAGACAGCCATACTATTTGGGTAGTGTGCTGCCTACATGTCTGGACACCTGTAGTAAAAGCATGCTAGAGGGGGCCCTATGCTTCAGGCTCCCTCTTCCAAACCTCCTGGGTTTGCTGCATTCCCCTCTCTGACTCCTGCCACCCACTCCCACTTCTTCCCTGACTGTCACAGGTATGGGAGGCTTCTGCACTGCCAGGGGCAAACCCACAGCCTAGGCATGTGCCCTGACTGGGACTTGAATTCACAACCTTTTGGTTTTGTGCGGTAATGATCCAACCAAGTCACACTGGCCAGGGCTCCTGGTGGCTTCTTTTGCTGAGTCTTTCCAGGTCCTGAGTGGTCAGAGCTGGAGTTTTTCTCTCGGGGAGCCTATGTCTGGGAGCCTGGTGATGTGGCTGATTCATTATTCCGTCCCTATCCAAGTGGCTTCTACCCATGGAGTACAAAAGAGGGGTCCTCTTTCATCTAGTATAGATTTTTGTCTATTCCCTTCTTTCCACAGCAACAGAATGCTATGGGATGGTCTTTTTCTTCCTTTTACCCTTGCCTCCCACCCCCATGCGCCTTGAAGCCACGCTGGAGCCCTCTGCATCACACTCCATGGCCTGTAGGTCTGACTCGGGTTGAGTCTTCCTCTGTATGGGACATGGGTGCCCTGGTGGGGCCCTGTAGTTCCTGCATGTTCTCGTCCTTTTCTCCCTGTTTAGTTTCACAGGTTGGAAGAAATCAGGGGGCTATTTCTGGCATGTCGGCCAGAGTTCCTGCTGCAGCTTGCTCTTCAGAAATTACTTAAGACCTGCCTTACAGAGATATACAGTGTATCTAATTTTTTTTTTCTCTCTGCTTTTTTCCCTACTCCTCTATATAACAAAGTTTCCCAATTCAATTAAGCTCAGGTCACTCGCCTTCCCTCCATTATGTGGGTAGCAGTTGGACTTGCATGGTCCTACAGCTGCAGGAACTCCTGGAAGGCTGGCTGTGGAGGCGTCACCATCTCACCCGGACAGGAGGCAGTTTTGCCTTAAGGCCAAAAGTGACTTCAGACACCAGTGCCCTTCCAGAGGCCTTCTGCCAGCCTTCTTCCCTCCACATCTGGCTCCAGTCATTTGTCATTCTTGCAGCTTCTCTGAGGTCTGTTCTGGCCTGAATAAAGGTACCTTCCAGGCTCCCCAACCCCTGACACACAGACACCAGATGCCGGAACTTCTCCGAATAGTTCCAGCTTGCAGTAACAAGAAGCTTTAGCAAATGAGTGACCTGCATCTCCTATTGATGGGTCTAATGCATGCATCTAGTTTTCAAAAGTTTTCCATAAAGTAAATATGTGAATTTTCAAAAGCTAAGTATTCCTTGAACTGGCACCCAGATTAAGAAGCACAATACTCTCAGAAGCCCAAAATCCACTTAGTTTCTTTTCTTTCCATTTTTTTTTTTTTTTTTTTTTTTAGATCAATGTATGGTTGCCTTTCACCTGTCTCCAGCTACGGACCTGGCTGGGGACCTGGCTGGAGACCTGGCTGGAGACCTGGTTACTACGTGTCCTGATTGGGAACTGAACCAATGACCTTTGGGTTCATAGGCTGGTGCCTTATCCACTGTGCTACCAGCCAGGGCCCACTCATGTTTCTTTCTGGTCACTCTAGACTTCCAGCAGCGTGGGTTAGTTTTACCTGTTTATCATCTCACATAAATGGAAGCATACACTACAACTCTTTTGTATCTGACATTTTGCCTAACCATGTATTTGTGTAATTCATCCATATCATTGCATGGGGTTATACATTTACATATATTTACATATATACATTACACATATATATGTAAATAGAACATACACTTTATAATACTATGTTGTATGTGAACATTCCATATTTTCAAAATTCCACTTTACTATTTTGCTTTTCTTGTCGTTGTTCCAGATTTTGGCCATTATAGATAGTAGTGCTGTAAGTGTTGTATTACCAGTCTTCTGGGTCAACATATGCAGGCCTCTCTGTTGGGTCTATGTAGGTGTGGCTATGCTGGATCATAGGATATGTGCCTGATGTATGTTTCTTCTTTCCCAACCTCACCATACTTGGCATTTTCTTTCTTTCCTCTTTAGCCATCCTGGTGGGTATGTGGTAGTCTGTCACTATAGTTTTAACTTACATTTTATTTTGCTTGGTTCTGTGGCAGCCTCAGTAAAGTTGGGGCATCTAATGAAAGAAGTCACTGCAGACCTATGCTTGCTATCACTTTCAAAAGATATATAGCCATTTTACCCCACTTTAGAAACAACTTGTTGACAGGGTCTGGCTTGAAAATCCAGAGTTCTCCAGGCAGCTACATTCTGAGGAAACATGATCATTAACAGGTGCAGTCACATCCCAAAGGATCATTCATTTGTTTATTGGTCTGTTCACTTGTTTGTTCACAGTCTGCAAACATTCAGAGCCCTGTCTATGCTGGGCATTGTTCCAGGTTTTGAGGACGTATCAGAAAACAGATTATAGACTCTCAGGCAGTTCATATTCTAGGAGTTTATTTAGACAATAAACTAAAAGCAGGTAAAATAGCTTGTTAGACAGTGATCAGTGCTATGAGAACAACAAAGCGGGGAAGACGTAAGGAGTGCTGGTACAGCCTTACATAGAATGGGCAGGGATGGCCTCACCAATAATGACTGAGAACAAGCAATGTGGGTATTGGAGGATGAACATTCCAGGGAGATCAACAGGTGCAAATGCCCTGGGGTGGGTTTCAGGAGCAGCAAAGAGGCTGTTGGGAAGAGGGTGCACAAGACATAATGGGGTGCAAAGAAGAAGGTTGTGTTGAGTCCTACTTGCAATTCTGAGTACCCCCCAGTCTGAGTGAAATGTCCTCAAAGCTGCTCTGGTCCCACCCCTCTGATGCCTCTCAGTATCACAGCCCCCTTTTATCTGTGACCACTTGGTTCTCCTCCCAAGTCTGGGATGGGTCAGGTTAGTGTCCTTCCCCCTCACAGCTTTTCTTCTTATTTAGAGGTCATTTGGGTGATGTAACAGAAAGGACGGGGAATGGGTAGAGTTTGAGGATATTCATTTTTCTGTGATACAATGACTAATGCTATGGTTCAAATATTCCTTATAGAATCCCCAGGTGATAAACCCCATTAGACCTCAGTAGCATGTGATTACCAACAGGTTCAGTAACATCAAAACCAAATAAAAATAAAGAATTGTGGGATCTCTATATCCCATCTGCATTGTAGAAAATCAACTTTCACATTCAAGGTCCCTAACCCTGACCAAGTATCTCTTGGGGAAACTGTAAGAAGAAATCCAACATGTGCTTTTGATTCAGGAGAATGTATCTGTGACTTTTCTGAAAGGGGATAAGGGAGAAGGGGTCTTGGTATCAGAATATACTAAGCAGATGAGGAAAAACCCTCAAAAGGTAAATAATAGTATACAAGAAAGGGAATATTAATAAATGGTGTTGGAAAAATTTGGCTAACCAATGAGGAAAAGAGATCTTTACAGACAAAACCAAAATTAATTTCTATAAAAACACTAAATATGGTGAATTTTTTTTTTTTACACCATAGATTGGGGAAAGCCTTTCAGTAAGGTCCAGAAAGTAACCTAACATCATCATTATTGGACACTCTGTATCAGCTACAATTCCAATATTTTGCCTATATTATTTAACTCTCACAACAAATTTATAGGTTTTAATATTAAATTTTCCCATTTTCTAGAGGGTGAATTTGAGGCACAGGGAAGTTAAGTAATTTTCTCAACAAGTAGAAGTGCCAGGATTCAAATCAAACAAGTATGACTTCAGGGTCCATATTTCTAAATTATTCAACTGCAAAGGAAAATACTGAGAGATTTGAAGCATGGATTGAAAACTGTAAGGGAAAAATCATGTAAAAGACTAAGGATAATGGGGGAAAAATCATGCCACATATGTAACAGATAAAACATTAAAAGCTTTTACAAAACAATTTCACAAATGTATTGTCCAGAACACCAGTGTCCTGAACGCTTAATGGGTATTCTGAAAAAAAAAAAAAAAAAAAAGTTTTGATGGTCAATTAAGTTTAGGAAATGATGTGCTAAATCTGACCTTGGAAGTCTTTTTTCTTCTCTCAGCACACCTATTAAAATCTCAGAAAGCAATAAAGTTCTCTGAAATACAGTCCAAAAAAATGTCCTCTTTGTATGTAATGAATTCTTACAAATCAGGAAGGAGAACATGAATACTCCAATAGAAAAATGGGCACAAGAGAAAATAGATAATTCAAAAGAGAAAAAACGTACAGTTATTAACATGTGAAAATGTATTCAAGCTTTTAGTAGTCCAAAATAAAACAATATGTAGGTACCAATTTTCTTCTCTCTCAAATGGACAAAATATTATGCAGTATTTGTGAGAGTTTGAGGGGAAAATGCACTCTTAAGAAATTAATGAGTCTGTTGATGAATAAAAGCTTTCTGTATCATGCAATTTGACAAAGATATCAAAGGCCTTAAAAATATATCTGGACTTGATCTAGAAAAGTATGTTCATAGAAATTTATCATAAGGAAATAACTGGACAAGTAAGCAAGTACAAGGAGTCTATTGCAGGATTATATTTTTAACAAAATTATTTATTAAATAATTTTAATAAATGTGTTAATTTTAACACAAATGTGTTAAAGCACATTTACTCATTGCAGTACTGTGAACATTGTAAAAACAGTGATGTTGATTTTATTTCCATGGAACAATATCCAAACTATATGTAGGAAAAAATCAGATTATATAATTTGTAATTACTTTTCTTGTGAGAAAAAGAAAGACAAAGACTAAAATCATATACATTAAACTGTTAATGGTGGTTTGTTTTCTCCAGTGGAGGGATTTGGGATAATATTTTCACCTTTTTCTTTATTCCCTTTTATTGTTGATTACTTGTTACTTTGAAAACAAAAATGGTTATTTCCATTTTGAAACATGGCATTTTTATTACTCTGAAAAAGTGAGTCACAGATTTGAAAAATAAGAGGATTTAAGTCTTCAACAAATATTAAGTTCTTTACTATGTTAGTAAACTCAGCCTCAATCCATAAGCTAAACTCAAAGAGGGTAAGTAGGACTCATGAGGAAGAAGAAAAAGAAGCTTATAAAACCTAGAATGTGCAGAAATAATAGATCTTTATAAAAGGAATATAGAGAATAAATTTCACTTGGTTTAACTGCTATATTGAACCATTGGTTTTTCAGCGGACAGCTAATGGTTCTTTCTGGTATCAGGTAGAAAATCAAGGAGACGTCAAATAGAGATTGGCAAATGGACCAGCAGAACCACCCTCCAGCTATTTCTGAAGAGAATCTCAACAACTTGTTCCTGAATTTGTGGAATAGGATCTGGGCCAACTCCTTCACCCCCACCTCCACCCCTTTTTTTTTTTTTTTTTTCAACTCCTTCCCTTTTTGACTAACCCAAAATGAACTCCTTGTGCAAAACCTGGACCAGTTCCAACAGGCCCAGTGCTCAAGGTTGTCAGCCAACTGTTAGAAGCTCACAATGACTAATTTTCTTCTCTCTTAAATGGGGCAAAACTATGTAGCTTTACATACACAAGGAAAAAGAAACCAAAGGACCTAATTTGCACATATCCTCAATTTTCTAAAATTAGCCTTAAGACTTGGTCAGTCTGCTTACCCATTCATTCTGCTGTACTAAACTGTGTTGAGCTGGGGAGGGGTTACAGAGTGAACTGCCCTCTTCAGTTATGATATGTAAGATATGTAATGGTAATCCTCCAGCCAATTCCCTTGGAAAGGACGGGACTTGAATACCAACAAAAAAATCTTTCTTTTTTAAGCCCTGGCTGGTAGCACAGTGGATAAGGCGCCGGCCTGCGAACCCAAAGGTTGCAGGTTCGATTCCCCAGCCAGGGCACATAACCAGGTGGCAAACCAGACCTCCAGTCAGGTCTGTGGCTGGAGACAGGTGAAACACAACCATACATTGATGTCTTTCTCCCTCTCTGCCTCTCTCCCTTCCCCTCTTTCTAAAAAATAATAAAATAAAATCTTTAAAAAAAAAAAATCTTTCTTTTTTGACTCTCTTGCTATTGGCAAAGCTCTCCAAAAGCTTACTGCCACGCCTGGGCTCCGGAAGTGGGTACCTGAGGAAGGGAGAAGGGCCAGCTCACTAGGGAGAGACAAGCTGGCAGGTCTATCA
Organism: Noctilio leporinus; assembly: GCA_004026585.1. Classification (NCBI taxonomy): domain Eukaryota; kingdom Metazoa; phylum Chordata; class Mammalia; order Chiroptera; family Noctilionidae; genus Noctilio; species Noctilio leporinus. Next base: position 134,482 of record PVIW01001100.1, on the reverse strand, counting down.
TGTTCTTAAGGGAAGGTTAAGATCCAAGGCTGTTGGTCTTTGACTAGTTCCCCTAAAGTGTTATTTTTGATTTTTAAGCAAGCTCTCATGTGAGTGACCAAAGAGACACTTCCTTGTATAAATTTGTATAAATTAGCATACTAGCCAACTTCAGAGCTGGGTCTTAATAGGTTTTTATTTTATTTAGTGAAAGAACTTTCAAGTTCCAATGGAAAGCGTAGCTTTCTATGTTTACTTAAAATAGAATCCATCATGAAAGATGGATACATTTTAGAAAGTAGAATATTTGGAGAAATGTATTATCCTCCTTCTCTATCATCCAATATTGTTAAGAGGTAGTCTTTTCTAATGGTTAAGGTCAGGAGCACCTGAGTCTCTATTTCTTTACTCATAAAATAATATCTACTCTATTGGGTTGTTATAAAGATGAATACAATACTGCTTTGGAAGCACATAGTGCTAGCTTGGTCCAGACCAATTAATGGAGGCCAGCAGGAAACATCAACAGCTTTCCTGGGGCACCATCCACTTAGCAAGCATTTCCACAGAATCCTTAGGTATTTAGAATGGCTGACATTAGAAACTTGTTAAAATACTGTTTCAAAATACTCTGTCCTTCTAGAAACACCTCTGCTTGCTGTGCTACGAGGTAATTTCCCCCCATACTAAAAGCCAGTCCACTAAGTGCTATGCTGGATCTTTCCCATCACCACCATCACCTCTGAGGGTCCAGGTGTACAGCTTTATAAGTGTTGTTGGACTACTGACAAAGGAGCTGTCCAGAGGGTGGCAGTTTAGAAGGGCTTAGTAATTTCTCAAATTATAGGGGATCATCTGGGGTGGTATGTGGGAATGCATCATGGCAGGCCCCTGCTCAGCCCCTACTAGTGGAAAACAAGTGAGAGGAGTAGGCAGGTGTGCTCTTGACTTGAGCCACCAGGTCTCCAACAGCCCTCCAACAGGCCACCTGCTACTGTCCTCCTGCAAATCTTTGAGCATAAACTCTCTGATCTGCCTTGAATTGAAATAAAATAACCTTTCCTGTCCCTTAGCCTTCCAATCATAACAACTCTCATTTTCCTGCAAGCCAAATAGACACTTCTGCTCACTAGGGGAAAGGTCAGGAAGTACATGAAAGCAAGGAAACACAGTAATGAATATTTCAAGATCATCTCTTCCACACTTGCAGTGTGGAAAGCCTTCTCTTACTTCTATGTAGTTGTTGGAAGTGCAAAGAAAATAAGAGGTAATAGGGGGGTGTGGTGCCTTCTTAGGAATTTCTCTGGCTCAAGGATGTTAAATGAGGAAGCCAAAGAGCTCCTATGAGGCCCTGGAGGGAGGTGGTGGGGGTAGGAGAGAAGCGATCACTGCAGTTCCCTTGCCCTTTCCATGTGCTCAGTGTCCCCTGCATACGAGGCCTGTCTAGAAAGTATGGGCAACCCTGTACTATGAAAAATAGAGACAATTATTAAAGAGGATATAAGATACAAGGAACACTGTACATAGGACAATGATGCCTCAGTCCCCTTCAGAGTAGGCATCTTGGGACCTCACACAGTCACTGTGAGGACCTCACACTCCTGTCTTTGTTGATTGAAGCCCATGCCTGTTCAACATTCTCAGGTGCTCTGTTGGTTTCAGGCCTTCCAGAATGTGGATTGCTTTCAACAGATTCTCAATTATCTTTGAAGCATTTGTGCTGCACTTTTATTAGTGCTGCATTCATTATATTGTCCTTGAAAGCCTTTTGAATCATTCAAATAGTTTCCAGAGTAATGCTCAAGCTTCACACAAGATTTAATGCATATTTGTTACTCTGCTTGCTCATTTTGAATGTGACAGCCACAGTGTACACATACTCACTCCATGGCATCTACTGCCCCTCACTGACTAGTACAGTGAAGTTGTCATTGTTCACACATGTGCATTCCAGTCCACTTTCCTTGGTTTGCCAGATTACATTGATGCCACACAAACCATTCTCATTACATTAATAATGGCTGGAGTTTTTCTAGACAGAATTTGTTGGGGTCCCCCTGGGAAGGTGTTAGGGCATGAAGCTCTGAGCAGGCCAGGCCAGGCCTGTAAGACCTGACAAAGCTGGGTGCATAGAGACCCCAATGCTCCAAAGGGGGGCCTGAGCATGAATCTGGCCTTGGGAATATTTTATACATCCTTTGAAGTCTGCCCTGTGACCTAAACTTCCTTGATTTATGTAATAACACTTGCAGTAGATGTTAAACCTTAACTCACATATAATCTCACCCTCCCTAAAATTCTATGGGCCACCTAAACTCCCTGGAGTCACCTTGTCTAACAGATTATAGCCTGAAGCAAATGGCTGCATTCCTTCTATTGTTATCTAAATTTAACAACTCCCTTTCTTTTAAATACTCTCCTGTGGTAATAATTTGTGATGTGTATGTATATCCCCAACCTTGTATAATCAATAAAAACCTTGGGGGTGGGCTATCGAGGCCTTTGTCAATCAGACACTGGTCAGTCTTCTCTTCCCTTGCACAAGCTGCCTGGGAAGGTTCATTTTATTTGCAGCGCCAGGGGATCTCTGCAAGTCCAGGGATCCTGACTTAATAATTAAGACTTAATAATTTCATGTTCTGTTATTTTACCTCCTTTCTTCTTTCTGAAACCTTCCCCCACCCCCACATTCCCACCCCACCCAAGTCATAGGAGAACTGTTTTAAGCAAGACTAAGTTTGTTAGCTGATTCCATGGTTATCTCCTTTTACAATAGATGCATGGTGAGCAAACCGAGGATTGGTTAGGAACCTAAAGTGGAGTTTCTCTCATGAAGGCTTGATCTGGCAGGAATCCTTCTCTTGGTCAATAAGTTTTCTTTATGCAGAAAAAACCCACCCTGTGATCATTTGTGGGCAGTCTTTGCCCACTTCACCAACCATCACCCTAAATTAAGGACAGTAATGTCATCCTCAGCTCCTAGAAATGGCCCCAATTACAATATGGTTTTCCCACTGTGACAAGTCACAGTCTTGTTGATAAAATGTATATAGGGACTTGAGTTTTTAATTTTTATTACATAAAATTATAAAAAGAATTTTGGGGTATGATTTTTCTGAGCAAGTCACTTAATCTTTTTAAAATTTATTTTTCGTTTTTAAAAAAGATTTTATTATTTCCAGAGAGAAAGTGGAAGGGAGAGAGGCAGAAAAGGAGAGAAACACCAATGTATGGTTGCTTTTCATCTGCCTCCAGCCACAGATCTGGCTGGAAACCTGGCTTGCAATCTGGTTATGTTGCCCTTGCTGGGAACTGAACCAGCAACCTTTGGGTTTGCAGGCCAATGCCTTATCCTCTGAGCCACCAGCCAGGTCCTTAAAATTTATTTTTCAATTACAATTTACATATAATATTATTTTGTATTAGTTTCAAGTGTATAGCATAATGGTTAGAAAATCACATACTTTACAAAGCATTTCCCTTGATTTTCCAGTACTCAACTGGTATCATACATAATTATTACATTATTGACTGTATTTCCTATGCTGTACTTTACATCTTCATGACTATTTTGTAACTATAAATCTATACTTCTCATTTTCTTTATCTTTTTCACCCAGTCCCCCAACCCCTCCCCTTTGGTAACTGTCAGTCTATTTTCTGTACCTATGGATCTGTTTCTATTTTGTTTCCCTTTATTTTATTCTTTAGATTCCACATATAAGTGAGACCATATAGTATTTGTCTTTCTCCGACTTATTTCACTTAGCATAATACCCTCTAGGCCCACCCATGCTGTTGTAAATGGCATAATTTTGTTCTTTTTTATATCCAGGTAATACTCCATTGTATATATAAGCCACGACTTCTTTTTATCCACTTGTCTATTGATAGCCACTTGAATTGCTTCCTTATCTTGGCTATTGTAAATAATGCTGTGAAGAACATAGGGGTGCATATATTTTTAAAAGAGTTGCTTTGCATTTCTTTGGACATATACTCACAAGTGGAATCACTGGGTCATAAGGAAGTTTTATTTTAATTTTTTGATGAATCGCCATGCTGTATTCTGTCACTTAACTTCTTTATGCCTGTTTTCCCACCTAAAAAATGATGGGTTGTACAACTTTTATATACTGTGCAGCATTAGCACTATTCTTTTACGATATATTCTAAAGTGGTTAAAATTTTTATGATGGGTGTTATAGGCAAAATTTTTCCAGCTGACAAAACTTTAGGTGTTATGTTATTTTTTGTTCAGTTTCTAGGTGGTGGTGAGTGTATTTGTTAAAGGTTAGACTTACCTGAGCAGCTTTTTTGAGTGCCTGACAAAGTAAATTTGAGACATTCTAATCCCCAAAATGCTGCCACAGGGACAAGATACTAAGAGAGACTTGAAGACTAGACTCCAGTAATGATGATTGGAAAACATGTAGGATAATATCTCTTCATTACTTTGGAAGGCGTAGAAGATCTTTAAAAAGTGGAGGCAGGTACACAATACTCAAGATTTATGCAAACCTTTGAGTAACCAAGACTTTTCAAACTATGAGAGTGAGTGAGCATGAGCCTGAGATGTCAGGCATCATATTCATTTCCCAACCACTCCTAAAGGGTTATTTCTGTAGACATGCAATCACTGTGTACTCCCATTTCTGAAGTAGAAATGGGAGTCTTTAAAGTAAATACTTTTTAAAAAGGTTTCAGAAAGGATGGCTATTATTTATTTTGCTTGGCTTCCCATTCAGCAAAACTTGCCAAGAGAATCTACTAGTTAGTTTCTTCAGGTCACTCAGGTTCAAAGGCCAAATTGGAGATAAAAACAAAGCTCTCAGTTTGCAGAGGTTTATGGGCCTCCTCTGTCTGCTCTACTGCCAGTGGGCCTTCAGTGGGCCCAACGGTACACATCAGTCACAGGGCAGACTGTATTTAGAGAGTACACTCAGTAACATCAGTAGATCCTGGAAGCAAAATATGCTCATGGGTCTCATGGTGTTGAGGTTGATTCCAATTAATACCTCTGAGGCTTTTGGATGCCTGGGAGTCTGCTGTTAGTTTTTTCCCTTTCACATTTGTACAGAAATATTTCTTTCCTTATTCTGGAGCAACTTGATGCCCATTCTCATTTTAGGCTTACCTTTATTTCAGACAAAAAATAGCTTTTATATTCCATCTCAGGGTTAAACCTATAGTTGAGCTTCATTGCAAAACTTCACATATGTTCTTCACACTAATTTACCCATGTAATATTTTTCTGTCTTCATTGCTGAAACTAGGGGTTACCCAACTATGGCTTTGATGATTTTATTACTAATATTAGTGGAAATAAAAAAGCTAAGTCTTTAGGAAATTTAATACATCATGATAATTCTTTTAAAGCTTTTGATAGGAGTAATTGGTAGGCACTGTTATCATCACCAAAAACAATAAACACCACTAGATTGTATACTGTGAATTATAGTTTGCTTGCAGAAATTTTTCAACCTAGTAGACAACTATTGACAACTATATTTAGCTAAGCTAAATAAGTAAACCAGTATCAAACAATCATAAGAATATAATGCTGTCAGTGATGCCCTATGTATAGAAATAATGGGATGGAATTCTATCTCTGCACATATGCATGTCAACTGCAGAGTTTCTTAGATTAAAATTACCAAGTGGTTAGAATGTGTTCAAACTTAAGCAACCCCCATCTCAAGAAAGACTTCTATAAACATAGCTTGTTATAGATGAGTACCATGGTAACAACAAACCAAAAATCTATAATCAATACACAAAAATACAGAAATTAGAGCCCAAATAATCAAAGAAAATAATTAGTATACAAAAGAGCAAGAGAAGAAAAGAACAGAGTAGAACTATAAAAACAACCAGAAAACAATAAAAAGTCAACAGTACACACCAATCCATAATAACTTTAAACGTAAATGGGCTAAATATTCCAATCAGAAGACATAGGGTCGCTTAAAGAAGAAAAAACAATACCAATGCTTACTATAAGAGATCTACTTCAGATTGAAAGACACACATGGAGTCAAAATGAAGGGATGAAAATAGATGTTAATGAACATGAAAAGAAAGCTGTTGTAGCAATATTTATATTGTACAAAATAAAGTTTAAAACAAAGACTAACATGAGACAAAGAAGGACCTTGCATGATAAAGGAATCATTCAAACAAGACTACATAACATTTGTTAACATCTATGTATCCAAAGTTGGAGCATCTAAATACATAAAGAAAATATTAACAGAAATGAAGATAGAAATCATCAGTAATACAATAATAGTAGATACTTTAACACCCAACTGATTTCAATGAATAGATAATCTAGACAGAAAAGCAATAAGGAAATGGTGATTTTAAATTACACAGTAAATCAGGTGAATTTAACAGATAACCACAGAACATTCCACCCCAAATCAATAGAGGACACATTCCTTTCAAGTGTACATGGAACATTTTGCGGGATAGACCACATGTGAGGCCACAATACAAGTCTCAGTAAATTTAAAAATACTGAAATAATACCAACCATCTCCTTTGATCACAACAGTATGAAACTAGAAATCAATTACAAGAAGAAAACTGATAAAATACAAACACATGAAGGCTAAACAACATGCTACTAAATAATCAGTGGGTTAATGAAGAAATCAAGAAGGAAATAAAAAATACCTTAAGTGAAAATTGAAACAACGATCTAAAACCTTTGGAACACAGCAAAAGCAGTTCTAAGAGGGTAATTTATAGCAATACATGCTTACCTCAAGGAACAAGAAAAACCTCCAATAAACACTCTAAACTTATATCTAAATAAACTAGAAATATAAGAACAAGGCCCAAAATAAGTAGAAGGAAGAAAATATTAATGATCAGGGCAGAAATAAATAAAAGAAGACTAAAAAAAAGATCAAAGAAACTAAGAGCTGCTTCTTTTAGAAGATAAAAAAATAGATAAACCTCTATCAAGACTCATGAAGAAGAGAGGAGCCCCAAATAAATAAAATCAGAAATGAAAGAAGACAAATAACAACCAACACCACAGAAATACAAAGGATTATAAGACAATACTATAAAGAGTTATATGTCAACAAATTGGACAACCTAGATGAAATAGAAAAATTCCTAGAAACAGACAATCTTCTAAGACTGAATCAGATGTGAAAAATCTGGACAGATTACTAGAAAAAAAAAATACTGAATCAGTAATCAAACTCTCAATACACAAAGTCCAGATAGTTTCAAATGCGAATTCTACCAAGCATTCAAATAGGAATTAATACCTATCCGTCTCAACTTATTCCAAGAAATTTAAGAGAAGGAAAGCTTTCAAACTTATTTTATGAGGCCAGCATTACCCTGATACCAAAACCAGACAGGGATATTACAAAAAGAAAAATTACAGGTTCATATTCCTGATGAATGCAGATATAAGAATCCTCAACAAAATATTAGCAAAGTTCAGAAATACATTAAAAAAATCATACACCATTATCAAGTGGGATTAGTTTCAGCAATTCAAGCATGTTCAATAACTACAAATCAATCAACATGGTACACCACATTAGCAATACTTGAGAACCATTTAAATATAGGCAAAGCATTTGACAAATTCAACATTCATTTATGATAAAAACTCAACAAAGAAATAGATGGAACGTACTTCAACATAACAAAGGCCGTATAATACAAACCCACAGCTAACATTATACTCAGGGGTGAAAAGCCTGAAAGCTTTTATTTAAGATCAGAAATAGGACAAGGAAGCCCACTCTTATTTACCATAGTACTGGAAGCTCTAGCTACAGCAGTCAAAAAGAAATAATAGGTATCCAAATTGGAAAAAAAGAAATAAAATTGCTACTATTTGCAGATGACATGACACTATATACAGAGAGAAATCTATAAATAAGCTACCAAAACTATTACTATTAGAATTAACAAACTTAGCAAAGTTGTAAAACATAAAATATTCATAAATCAGTTGCATTTTTATACATAAAAAACAAGCTATCAGATAACAATCCCATTTACAATCACATCAAAAGAATAAAATACTTGGGAATAAATTTAACCAAGTATGTAAAAGGCTTATACTCTGAAAACTGTAAGACACTGAAGAAATTGAAAAAGACACAAATGAATGGAAGGATATACCATGTTCATGGATTAGAAAGATATCATTAAAATATTCATACTATGCAAAGCAATTTACAGATAGTGCAACCCCTATTTGAAAACCAATGGCATTTTTCACAGAACTAGAACAAGTATTTCTAAAATTTATAGAGTTACAAAATATTTTGAATAGCCAAAGCAATCTTAGGGAAAAAGAACAAGGTTGAAAGTATCACACTCTCCAATATCAAACTATACTCCAGACTATAGTAATTTAAACAGTATAGTACTATCACAAAAACAGACACAAAGATCAATGGAACATAAGTAAACCCACACTTACCTGGTTAACTAATCTACAACAAAGCAGGCAAGAATATACAATGGGGAAAAGATAGTCTTTTCAATAAATTATCTGGAGAAAACTGGAGAGATATATGTGAAAAAAAAAAAACTAGACCATTTTCTTATGCCATATATAAAAATATATTCAAAATAAATTAAATACTTAAATATAAAACATGAAACCATAAAACTTCTAGAAGAAAACACAGGTCACCAACTCTCTGACATTGGTTTTAGCAATATAATTTTTTGGTTGTGAATCCTTGGGACAGGACAATGAAAAGCAAAAATTAACAAATGATACAATATCAAATTAAAAAGCTTGAGCACAAAGAAGGAAGCCATCATCAAGAAGAAAAAGCAACCTACCGAATGGGAGAAGATATTTGAAAAGGCTATATGTCTGATAAAGGGCTCATATCCAAAATAAATACACATAACATAATAAAAATAAGCAATCCAATTCAAAATTGGGCAGAGGACCTTATTAGATATTTCTCCAAAAAAGATACACAGATGGTCAACAGACCCATGAAAAGATGCTCAGCATCACTAATCATCAGAGAAATGCAAATCAAAACCACAATGAGATATCATCTTACACCTGTCAGAATAGCTATTATTAAAAAGACAATGAATAATAAGTTACTGGCGAGGATGTAGGGAAAGGAAACCTTCTGCACTGTTGACATTGCAAATTAGTACAGTCAGTGTGGAAAACAGTATGGAGTTCTCACCAAAAAGTTAAAAACAGGACTGAAGTATAACCCAGCAATTCCATTTCTGGATAGTCTCCTTCAAAACCAAAAACAATCATTAAAAAAGATATATGCACCCCCATGTTCATTGTAGAATTGTTTACAATAGTCAAAATACAGAAGCCACTGATAACGAATAAAGAATATGTGGTACATTTATTCAGTGGAATTTTACTCAGCCATAAAATAAATGAAAGCTTGTGATTTGTGACAAAATGGGTGGACCAAAAGAGTGTTGTGTTAAGTGGAATAAGTAGGACAGAGAACGACAAATACTGTAAGATTTCACTTATGTGTGGAATCCAAAAAACAATAAATGAATAAGAGACGTGGACATAAACTCAAGGATACAGTGAACAAACTCATAGTTACTAGAGGGGAGGGAGGTTGGGGGAATGGGTAAAAAATGAGAAGGGGATTAATAAGCTTTCAGTTATAAAATAATGTACATTATAGTATTGTAATAACTACATATGATAACAGGTGGTTATTAGGCTTTTGTGGTGATCACTTTGTAAAATATATAAATGTTGAATCATTATGTTGTGCACCTGAAACTAATAATGTAAGTCAATTAAGTTAAAAATAAGTTAATAAACCCCTCAAATGTAAAGATTATCAAATGGAAGCAGTAAAAATTTAGTACCTAAAAAGAAAAAGAATGTTCATTACCAATTTAGAGAGGTGACATAACCCTTTCTCATTAAAATTCAAGTTTCATGAAAGATATTGATTCTAAGAGTTCTGTCACTTAGGGATCCCATTTTGCCCTTAAAATCATATTGAAGTCCATTAAAACCAGGTTACACTGAGCTGGTATTGTTACGTAATTCTTCTTCATAGGGACAATGTGTCCAAACAGCCAGGTTATCTTTCCAACAAGCCCCCATCTATCTTCTCTGAGAAGACAAGAGCTAACTAAATCCATTTCTCAAATATCCAGTAAGCATTATGTATTTATCCGTGACTTGAATAAAGTGTATGATTTAAACACAACTAAGTACACTGTAAATGGGTTTAAACAGGCCAGTGGTCAGAACAGAATTTTCTCAGATTATCAAATTTATGTTTGCTGCCCAATTAGTGCTTGAAATGGTTGATCAGCTTTGGGGTCACCTGTAGGCATTTATCCCAGTGTTTCTGTTCACTTTTACAAACTACATGCAATTCTGTATTCTTTCTTTACCTGCAGAATTTCATCACTTGGCATGGAAATCATGTACAAGAGAAACTCCAATTCATAGACCAAAAAAGCATAGCAAGTTTTTTGTTTTTTTTTTTTATAAGTATCAGGAAGGAGAAAGGAAATTCCTGAATCTGAGTACCAGAATCTAAAAGAGTGAATTTTCTGAAGTCTATTTATAATGGTTTAATCCAATCATGTGGACTTGAGACTGTACTCGTCAAAAGGGGCTGCAAAAGTGGAAGAAAAGCAAAATACTATTTTCCTCAGATGGAAGGCTGGAAGGTAAATCTATTTCACATAAGAAACATACCTTATTTTCTCCTTGAATCAGATTAATCATCCATCCCTCTTTTCTATTCTAACAGTGGTTTGTCACCCTGAATTTTATTTGAGAGGCCGGCAGGCACATCCCCTATTTGCCAGATGGCTAGAAGTGGATGCATTGTATTCTTAATTTTCACTTGACGATCTATTTTGTGTTCATGAATTTCCATGTGTGTTTGATAGCAATGATGGGACTATCAGATAGTTGCTGTCATGTTTTATAAATATAATAGGACATTCAGAAAGAATCTGTAGCTAAAGGGACTGGTAAATGTCACAGAACTGTATTTTATATTCCCTTGCTTCTGGCTAACAAGCTCCCTGTTATCATGAAGAGTTTCTGTCTCCTCTGGGTCTCCTGTATGTATGGGCTGTATTGGAGTTGGCACCTGAGACTAAACAGAGGCACAACTGATAGAAATCAAGCACAATTTTGGCACAAGAGGAGGTATTGTCAGCATCTGTCAAATCCCTGTTCTGTTTCCTCTTTGCCTCCCTGCCCTTGTGGGTGCCCTAAAATGAGATAGATACTGTTGCTTGTTTTCTACTGGATGGAAGACAAGAGTGTAAGAAGGACTTGAAGGCCCAAAGGGAACTTTTTTCCTGCAGAGGTAGCAGTAATTTTAATTAAGAAGGGGAAGTTTACGAAATGGGTCAGTTTGCTAGGGACTGCTATTGGCAGTTTGCCTAGAAACCAGTCTTTCCTGCTCTGTATCATGGGTAGCCCCTTCTGAGAAGCAGAACTGAAACAGCAAGACACAGAGAGATACGGATGACCAGGACGGCTGATGAAGTTACTGAAGCCTGGGGACATTGCTCCATTGTCAGTGAGGTCATTGACTTGACAGTTACTTTGGCAAGTCTGTGGTCTTAAAGGACATGAAGACCATAGATTTATTTCAAGGGTGCAGCTGTCAAACACCAATTACTACCTTGAGAAATGGGTGCAAAAAGGATCAGAGTTAGGAGCACAGATTAGCCTACCTTATCAGCAGGGGGTTGCACACAATAAATGGAACCAAGTGAACCTAAGTGAAAGATATTAAGTACCAAGTATATGAAATTAAAAACAAATTTATTGGTTTTCCTAAAGCCAAAGATGTTTCTTCAAACTAGCAGTACAATTTAGGCAGGATTACAAAAATACAACGACTCAGAAAGAGATGGGAAATTATAGCAGCAGCAACAACAGCCAAACGCAGTGGCACAGAAACCCCAACTGTTACAGGATTAGTGTGAGAAAATCGTACAGGCAATGTCATTCTGGAGGCAGGGCCAGTGTGTGTCCCAAGGGGCCCCTGAGACCCAAAGACCAGCATGCGGCAGGAGATGATCCGCAGGTGCCATCAATGCTGTTGTTAAACATTTGTGGTTGTTTTGTGCATGTCTATTTAACACGACTGTAGCTCAAAGATAGCAGGTACATTATCTGTCTCACTGTTCCCACTTTCAGAGCCCTCTGTGAGCACCCCTAATAGATCACACCGCTTCTAGGCTGGCCAACGGTCTCAGAGCCTTACAGAGTGATTGGGGCTGGCAGGGGTGGAGAGTTCTATTTGCAGTCTTCAGTCTTGTGGGTAAGAATGTTTTTTTCACAGAGTGACAAACAGAAAAGCTTTATTCAAGGCTGTTAAAATAGGAACTCCTGAACTGGGTGTCCGGTCACTGGGTCCCTGGACAAAGCTGGGCAGTACTCCGCCCCTAGCTTAAATTACAGCTGATGACCAACTGACCAACAAGTTTTGTCCCTGTGTTGCCATGTTACCTGGGCTTACAGAAATGGCATCCAAATAGGACTATGCTGGCAACAGTGAGTGGATATCAACTTTTAGTGTGAGAGAGAAAGACAGAGATAAGGAACTGGGGAGAAGAGGGAGAGAGACTCACTGTCTATAGGGAATGGATAAGATACACAAGTTTTCTGTCTTCTTGCTTTCTGCTGTTTCACTGAACTAACACCTCTTTTCTCTGGAGGATAGAACTGAATCCACTGGCAGCTCAGCCCCAGCCATGGCCGACTGGATCCAGGACCCATGAGCTGCTTTTACATACTCAGTGACAGCGGACATACGGGTAACTCCTTCAATCTCCGGACTTGTACAGTTGGGAATATTCTCTCTCAAGTTACTCCTGTGAGGAGAATGACAACAGGAGATACCCATGAGGAAGCTTGGGTTGCAAATGTGCAGCATGGCTGTATTCCTCAAAGCCTTTGGATGAGATTTTTATCTTAGGGAACAGTATTCCTTTTTATTTTGTCCATATCCTTCTGATGTTTCTTTCTTTTTTCTTTTTGTTCTCTCAATAGACCAGAATATGGCTCTGAAAGCTATCTTATTTATCAAAAGGCATTAGAATATTTTTTTCTTTTATAAATTTAGAAGTTGAAAAGGTTTGTTATTTGGTAGGGATATTATGCAATTTTTTTCCCCATTCTCCTCTGAGTCAATAAAGACCCCAACTGCTGATTAGATTGAAAGAAAACTTACCAGACTGTACACTAGGAAGATTAATTAGTTATTTCAGTTTGCTTTACTTGCTTTTTATGTTTCTTGGTATCTTTGATTTTTTAGTCTAGCAAATTGAAATATAAATCCTCATATGAATTCAAGCAACATGTTTAAAGTTCGGTCCATAATATTCACACACCTCATGTATTAATCTCATTAACCACATTTGCACACTTATAACAATAACCGAGGTCAGAATTCAATTGCTGAGCAGGAAAGAGCACTTTAGAAACTCAGGGAAGAAAGAGGTATTCTATTTGTACAAAGGTCTCCCAGGTTAACACAACAGCCATAATTACCATTTCAAAAGCATCCACTCTAAGTTAGGCATCATTGTCAGTGTAAGAGAGTGTATTTTTAATTCTTGCAACAGCTTCATAACTATAGATCATTTTCCTAATTTTATAGGTAAGAAAATTAAGGTTCTAAGAAGTTAATTAACTTGTTAAAGTTCACACAGCTAGAAAATGGCCAAGAACACAAGCTCCCAGAATTCCATTCTTACTGACAGATTGACATGAATAAATTTGGCTATTAATCAATGGATCTTATTAATGATTCACTTTTCCCCTCCCAGTTTATAAAGCACTATCACATACATTGTTTCTTTGCATTCAAGCCTTATAACAGTTCTGTGAACAGGTCATTGTAATTCCACCCTGCAGATGAATAAACAGAGGGCCAAATAAATGAAAATATGAAAGCAAGTCAATCCTAAGGACATTTATGAATATTCTCTAGCTAAAGACCAATATACTATTTCAGAAGAAGAAGTTAAATGAGTAGTCTCCCTTCCAGAGAATTCTGATTTATCAGAGACAATCAAAATCAAAATAAGCTTAATAATCTCAACCTCTGGACCCAGTGAGATGCAAGGAGGATAGCAAGAATTGCTATTTTTACCAACCTGGATGAGTGCACAATGAAGGCTGGTGTGTGCGTGTGTGTGTATGTGTGTGTATGTGTGTGTACATGTGCACATGGAGGTTATCCTGGCAGCCTGTGGGTGCCTGAAAAATGCTGAGGTCTTCTTACCCCACCACAGCAAGGAAGGGAAATTCTTTCAGTGGATTATAGTCAGCACTAGAATATGTGTCTTGCTGTTTTATACTGCACTCTGCAGAGGTACCCAAAGGGATTCTTCTTTTAAGGGGTCAGCTTGGACCTTACCAGAGCTGCAAGGCACAAACAATCTAATTAAAAAATGGGCAAAGGGCTTGAATAGACACTTCTCCAAAGAGAACTTACCAATGGCCAACAGACATATGAAAATATGCTCAGCATCACCAATCATCAGAGAAATGCAAATTAAAGCCATAATGAGGTTATCACCTCATACAGGTCAGAATAGCCATCATTAATAAATCAACAAACAACAAGTGCTGACGAGGATGTGGAGAAAAAGAGAATCCTAGTGCACTGTTGGCGGAAATGTAGACTGGTGCAGCCACTGTGGAAAATAGTACCGAGTATCCTTAAAAAATTCAAAATGGAACTTTCTTTTGATTTAGCGATCCCACTTCTGGGATTATGAGGTCTATCTAGAAGGTATCCAGCCATGTAATATGAAAAATGGGGACATTTACTGAAGAAAGAATGTACCTAGGACAATGAGGCCTCTGTTCCTTTCTAATTAGGCACCTTAGGATCTCACACAACTCCCCATTGCCATTAGCTGCCCCATTGTATTTTTATGAATCCTGTCAATGGTCTGAAATCTCTTCCCTTTCAGAAGAGACTGAATTTTGGGACAAGGCAGAAGTTACTGGATGCCAAATCTAGGGGATAGTGGGGTTTGGTCACCTGGGTGATTTGATGTTTTGCAAAAAATCTTTGCACCAGACATGATACATCAGCAGGTGCATTGTCGTGATGAAGCTGCCAATCACCAGTTGCCCATAGTTGCGGCCTTCTGAATCATCCAAATAGTTTCCACAGAGGAACATTTGAGCTTAATGCAACATTTGATGCAGATTTGTTGCTCTGTTCACTCAGTCATTTTGAATGCAATGGCCAAACAGTACACATGCTCACTCAATGGATCTACTGCCCCTACTCACTAGTACGGTAAAGTCATCATTGTTCATGCATGTGCATTCCAGTCCACTCTCCTTGGCTACCAGGTTACACTGATGTCATGCATCATCATATCATGTCTTGTTATATTAACAGTGGTTGGACTTTTTCTGTGCAGGCCTTGAATGTCTGAAGAAACCCAAAACACCAATTCAAGATAATATACACACTCCTGTGTTCATTGCAGCATTATTTACAATAGCTAAGATTTGGAAGCAGACCAAGTGCCCATCAGTAGGTGAGTCAATAAAAAATGCTGTGGTACATTTATACAATGGAGTATTGCTTGGCTATAAAAAAGAAGGAAATCCTACCCTTTGTGATAACATGGATAAACCCAGAGGGTATTATGCTAAGTGAAATAAGACAGAGAAAGACAATACTATATGATCTCACTTATATGTGGAACCTAATGAACAAAAGAAATCAAATAGAAACAGATTCATAGATACAGAGAACAGATTGACAGTTGTCAGAAGGGAGGGGGTGGGGGTTGGGGATTGGAGGAACAAGGTGAAAGGACTACTCAAAAACAAACAAAAAAAACCAGAACTCATAGACACAGACAACAGCGTGGTGATTACCAGAGGAAAAGCAGGGTGGGAGACAGGTGAAAGAAGGTAAAGGGGGATAAATGGTGATGGGAGAAGACTTGACTTGGGGTAGCAAATGCACAATATTCAGATGTTGTGTTATAGAACTGCACACCTGAAACCTCTATCATTTTATTAACCAATGCCATCCCAATAAATTCAATTTAAAAAGTCTTCATATCACTTAGCTAATGCACATTACCGTTCTCATTGCATCCCCCAAAAGCTTCATATTCTTTCAGTTCAAGCATGGTTCCTGCTTACATTCAACTCTGCTTTGTGACAAAACTGATGCCTCTATTTTATAATTCAGGACCCGAAGGTTACAGCTACTTTAGAGAACTGCCCCATGGCCAAAGAGTGAAGCATTTGTGATAGAAGGGCAGTGGTTCTTCTCTGGGGACCATGATCAATGAGGCTGAAGAAAGAGGCCACACCTAAACTAGCCTGTGGCACAAGTAGCTACTGGGCACTATTACTTCGGGGCATTACTGATTCCTTTTGGGTATTACTGATTCTAGGAGATCTCTTCAAATCTCTGGGTCATACTCTTCATCTCTATAATATCACAAAAACTCACTAATGTAATAGAAAATATCCACAAATCTGCATTTATGTCAAGGGCCAAACAAGGTAAGTAATGTTGCTCTTGGCTGTGCTAACATGAAATAATTATCTGTGTTTACTATTTCTTTCCTGGCACCTGGCCCTTCCCTATTGCACTGCACAGTTGTTTAGGAAATTGGCTTCTAGCAATGATTCTTGAAACCAGAGCTATTGTCTGTACTGCCTCTTCAAATTGTTTTTCTACAGGAGACTGCCTGGGGATGGAAGAGGAACAGACCAGGGTGTGTCTGTTCTGGTGTTATTGTTAGTATAGTCTGTGTCAGCACAGGCTGCAAGTCAGCTTGTTTGTCACATGTCATCGACCTCACTGGGGCAACCACTGGGATAATAGCCACCTAATCCAGTTGCAGAGAAAGCTGGAACCCCAGGGAAGCCAAGCTCCTCTATTCTCTATCGTGAGGCTCTAACTGGAACTAGACATTTACAACCCACATCAGCCTTTACTTCAAGACGCTCAATTTAAAAAATAAAGAAGGCATCCTTGAAGGGTTAACACCTGTGAACAATTGGAAACTTGTTAAGGAGATCATTTTTCTTCCTAACACATTTTAGGGTTCAGAAAAACCTAGAAATGGAATGCCTAAAAAAAGCTAGTTTCTCTCTGTTTCCTAATCACTTTATACCTTTTAAAAAATGTGTGTGTGCAGTCTTTGAGGGAGGAAGAATATATACGTGGTTGCTGACTTCCTATTTCTAAATATAGTACTTTAATACCTGTAATTCAAATTGCTATTTTGAAATTATATAGCAAAGACATAGAGTTTTAAAATAATACAATTCTGATCCCTTTCCCAACCCCTTTTCATCTTCCCTAAAGTGTTGAATCTCCAGGATCCTGAACAGGGACTTAGCATTTTCTAGAGGTTGGAGTAGAGTTTACCTTTGCCCTATCTGTGTGTAGCAAGTAGAATTTGCTTAACAAATGGGAGTATAGACTCATTTTCAGAATAATTGCAACATTTACTTTAAAAAGGATTTTCATCATATTTTAAACCATTTTAACATTTTTCTTTGAAGGCAGACAAACAATGAGTGGACAAGTTACAAAGCAGTAGTTCAGATATGAGAGGTAACTTTTACAGATTACTTGAAAGCCCCAAAACTTCTTTCAAAATTTTGTAATTTCTCACTAATTTGCAGTAGCCTTCCTGATGTCAAATGGGCAAACTTTACTGACTGCTGAAAATGGGATACTCCTGGGAGGATTTCCAGCTAGGGCACAGTCTTGGCTGACTACGTGGGTTACTCAGAGGGCATAGCAGACATGGACCCTGCACTGAAGTTTTCATTCACTTATAAATGTAAATATTTGTTTAACACCATTAGGCACTGTGTTACATGCTGAAGAAAACAGAAAACAAAACATGCACGTTGCCTAAGCTTGGCCTCACAGAACTTATAGTCAAATGGGGAATAGAGAAGTTATCCAATAAATGCTTTGATGAGTATTATGAATGGAATTGCGTTCCCCAAATTTTGTGAAGTCCTAACCCTCAGCTGCCTGTATTTGAGATAGGACCTTTAAGGAGACAATTAAAGGTAACTGAGGTTATCAGTGAGATCCTAATTTGATAGGACTGGTGTCATTATAGGTAGAGACACCAGAGTGTTTGAGGTACATGCACAGCAAAAAGGCCACATGAAGACAGAGCAGAAAGGCAGCTATCTATAAGCCAAGGAGAGAGTCCTCTATGACTGTCCTTTGATCTTGGACTTCTAGCCTCCAGATTTGTGAGAAAAGCAAACTTCTGTTGTCTAAGCCTCCCAGTTCATCATATACTATTACGGCAGCACAAGCACACTAGTATAATGGGGAAGTGCAGGGTTCTTCAGAGGCATATGGAAGGGGCCCTCAGCCAGATCTGGAGAAACAGCAGTTGAAGGGTGAGGGCGAGAGAGGGAGGGGTGTTTTTGGTGGAGGTTGAACTGTAGGTGAAGCCACAGAAGCTGGCAGAGCATGGCCTGGAGACGTGAGGCAGAGGAAAAGGAAGTTCAATAACTTGGAGCATGGAGGGCCAGCGTGCTGGTTCTGGAACAGATGAAGGTCTACAAGTCCAAAAGGGTATTAGAGCAAGACTTCTCAGGACTAGTCAACACAATCCAACCATTCTTCTCCCTTGAAATCCTTTCTTTCCCCTTTGAGCTTCCATAACACCACATTTTCTTGGTTTTCCTTTTACTTTGTTGGTTACTCTGCGTCCTCTCTGGTTTCTTCTTCCCCCTGCTCAACCTCTAATTATTAAGAGTTTCCCAAAATTCAGTTGTTGGTCCTCTTCCCTACTCTTTTTACATTCCTTCCAAAGTGATTTTATCTAGTCATGTGACTTTAAATAGAATTTATGTCTGTGGCCTCCAAATCTCTATCTCCTGCCCTATGTTCCCCAAATGTAGGTTTATAGGTCCATTTGTTTCCTTGATATTTCTTCTTAGTTGTTCAACAGGTAACTTAAACATAATATTAATTAGGTAGGATGCTATTGGCTTGTGAAACAGGCTTACACCTTGAAGTTTTCTTTCTTTCCACTCTTCAACCCCTGCAACTACCTTGAGAATGAACCCAGGCTAGCCTGAGTTTCTTGAGATAGGTTAACTCTAAACTGAGCACACATCCCATAAAACATGCTGCTATGGCTCTCGCTAGGTAAGATGGTCCCTCTGGATTAGCTCTGCTAATAGATCCTCCTTTGATATGAAAAATTATGACTGTAAATTTTTTATCTCTATGTATGGAAGGCAATAGTAGGACAATGCTAGGAGGAGGCTGGTTACTGGACTGAGAAGTGTGGAAACTATTAAAAGAAGCAACAAAGGCTGCTCCATTAATGGAGGAGGTGGGCTCCTTAAACGGGAACAATCATGGCAGTACATGGAATGGTCCCTGTGAAGATGAATGTCTAGCAATTTATTTGGCAATAACTCTTCCTTTTTTTTCAAACCCTCCGAGGTCATGGTCAGCCTCTGGCCAGAGTCTCACACAACAGCTGCATTCCTCCCAAGCCACAGTGATACCCTTCACTTGTCAAAAAAATTTCCACCAACCCCTAATTGCCTACTAATCTTTACCCTCTGTTTCCCTGACTATGTTCCTGAATAGCTCATCAAAGATGCATTTTAACATCCAGCTTGGTATCCTTGTTGTTTCTTTGTAGGTCTGGTGCCTACATATTTTGACACACATAGATATCAGACAGAGAGGCCCCAAGGCAGAAAGCACATTCGACTCAGATGGCATTGGTCAAGAGTGGCGATAGCACAGTGTCCTCACTGACTGAAGGATCTGCCAGGCTGGCTCTCAGGCATGAAGGATATGGTCATTATCAGACCACATGGAGAAAGCATATCTAAAAAACGTAATACAGTCATGTGTTGCTTAATGATGGGAAAACGTTGTTCTGAGAAACATATGATTAGGAGATTTCATTGTTATGTGATCACAGAGTGCACTTACACAAGCCTAGATGGTATAGTGTACTGCACACCCAGACTACATCATATAGCCTATTGCTCCTAGGCTACAAGTCTGTAGAGCCTGTTACTGTACAAAACAACATGGGATTAAATCAAGCACAGGAGAAAATGATGCAACGGACGTGGAAAACATGAAGTATGACACCACGGCTGGTATAAGAAGGCAAACTTTTATAGCAAACTGTTTTTATAACTAGAAAAAATACTCTACAATGAGTAATAAATACAGAAACTGGTAACAGTCATTTATTACTGTTATCAAGTATTATATAGTGAACATGATTGTATGAGCTGTACTTTTATATGACTGGCAGTGCAGTAGGCTTGTTTACAGCAGCATCACCATAAACACATGAGCTGTGCGCTGCACTATGATGTTATGGCACCACTATCAAGACACTAAATAAGAAATTATCAGCTTCATTATAATTTTACAAATGGAATTGCCATTGTCTATGCAGTCTGTTGTGTAACCGAATGTCATTATACTACACATGATGTAATTATTTCAAAGTGCATAGTGCTGTAACAAATGTGGCTTTCTGGTTAAGTACATAGACTTTGGAATCAGCCACACCTGCATGCAAATTAAGGTTTATGATTCACAAGTGCTGTCCTTGTTGGCCAATTACTAAGCCCCTCTACATCACTGTGTAATGATGACAACACTCACCTAGAAATATTGCAAGGATTCAGTGAGCTAGAGCATGAAAATTCCCCATCACAGTACTCAATGTCTATAAGCACTCAGTAAGTGTAAGCAACGACAGTAGTGATGGCTTAAAATAATGTTCCTCAAAAATATTCTACCGAATAATACTGTACTTGAAAATATTAATAAATATGCTATGTTTTGGAGTCCCAAAGAACACCAATATACTGAAGGCTCTGTGGGGTTGTGCAGTAAAGCCATCAGTTGAATTTTGTTTAACCTAACTTTTCCCTTTGCTGAAATTTATTGAGAACAATGGATAATCTTTATTTTTTTTTACTCTTGTAATGTAACTGACATCTGTGGATCACTAGTGTCCCCAGAACACTATTTGGACAATGCTGGATTATGAAATAATTCTCAGTTGTGTGACTAGTTAAAAAACTATCACCAGAAAGCAAACCAATAGTTAAATATAAAGAAGCTTAAGTGTGGAACCTGGCCCTGGTGAATATTGGACCAATGTTGCAGTTGGCTCTCAGCCGCACTGGAGTCTGGGAGCAGTGCAGATCATCAGCCGGCCATCTGCTGTGAAGGGCAGCATGCAGCATGGCAGGGGAGCCTTTTCAATCCTGAATTCGTTTACTACTGTCCAACTGCTAGCCTTACTCTTTCACAGGAGCCACCCAGAGCTCTGTGCTGTCCTCATGAAGAACACTCAGGCCAAACCCTGACTTTCTTTCTCAGCCAGGAGTGGCCATGCATATTTTCTACATTTGTTTATTGGAGTTTGTTTTGTAGGAAGCCACATTAAGTATAAACTGTGGTGACCTTTGTGGGTCTCAGCATAGAAGAAGCTCCACACAGTGATGCTTTTGAAATGGAAAATTGTAACTTGTCAAAGAATATATGATTGATTCCTAAAGCAGAATGACTCATAAAGACCCTGGGAGTTAATGGCTACCCCTCTTGAATAACAGCTGGCTATTCATGCTAGGGACTTTTTTTTAATAGGGTAAAGTTTACAAAGTGTTACAGAAATAAGTAGGTATTTCCAAAGACAGAATGAAAGAAAAAAGTCTTTTGGGGAGTAAAAAAATTTATGTATTTTTTTTGGGAACTATTGAATTGACAGCATAATATTGAATTAATCTAACGTTAATATTGAGTCAATGGAAGGGAATTTACAAGGGAGACACCAAATTATTTTAATGATAGTCTGTACATTTTGCCACTAAGAACAGTCTCATGCTTTTCATATCGTTATGTGGCACAGAGAAACACGGAAGCACACCATTCACTTTATGAAGTGAGCAAAACTAAAACTACAATACCAAAATTTTAAAAAGGTCATAAAGACAGACCCTTCCCCCAAACAATGAAAACCAAAACTCTTCAGACACAATCAAAATGCACTTGGGGATGCAAGTTTAAAATGAACTGCAATACTAAAAAATTAAATTCAGCAGCATCTGAAAGGAAAACTACAATCTGACCAAGTAAGGTTTACCATAGGAATGGAATAAATGGTTTTTTAAAACAGGAAATCTATAAATATTTCAGTAAGTCAAAAGAGAAAAATTATATATCATCTTAGCAGATGGTACCTATTAATGATTTAAAATATACTAAAGTGGGAATAAAGAATAGCTCCTTAGTAGTACTTGGTGGAGATACTTAAGACTCAGTAGCACTTTCCCATTAGAACTAGAAGTGGATAAGAATGTCCAGTATTTTATTATTTTCATGAACGTTCTAGCCATTGAAATAAAATAGGAAACAAACAAGTAACCGTGTGAGAGTTAATTTTGTGTCTCAAGATGGCTAGGCTGGTGCTGAGATGTTTGGGCAAACACCAGCTTTGATGTTGCTATGAAGATATTTTTCAGATGTGAATAACATTTCAACTAGTAATATATGTTAAAGGTAAGCAGATTACTCCCCATACTCATCTAATCAGTAGAAGGCCTTAGAAAAAAAAAAAGATTATGGGTCCATGAAGGAGAAATAATTCTGCCTTCAGACTGCCTTTGAAGTTGAGACTCCAACATTAATTCTTCCCTGGGTCTCCAGCCTGCGGGCCTGCCCTGCAGATTTCAGATTTGCCAGACCCCACAACTATGTTAGCCAGTTCTTAAAAGAAATCTTTGTTCATAATATACATACACATTCTATCTGTTCTGTTTCTCTGGAGAAACCCAATGCAAATATCAATAGCGAACACCTACTGAAGGCTTCTTAAGTGCCAGGCAATATTTTAAGGACCACACACATATGAGGTCATTTCATTCTCACAAGAGTTTTTAAAAGGTAGTGTGATTTTTTCTCCCTATTAGAAAATAATCAGAATGAAATTCTCTAAGGACTCATTGGAATGTTCTCGGCTAATTAAAGGATAAGAACCAAAAACCTTAACTTTCTGCCCTTTTAGGCAAATGACTCCAACCAGCTCTTTCTCAGTAACACATCAGTGCTCCAAGACCATGCATGGATGTGGAATCACTGTTGCTCTTCCTGCAGTAACCAGTGAAATTGAACATGGGCTGGGAAGCAACAATATTTAGGAGACATCGCAGGGATTTCACGTGTACCTGGCTTGCACTCTCACAATCCTGTATTCATTTCCTATGGCTATTGTAACACATTACCACAAACTCAGTGGCTTAAATAACACAAATTTGTTATCTTACAGTTCTAGAGGCCAGGAAGCCTAAATGCAAGGTGTCAGCACGGCAGTAGTCCTTTTTGGAAACTCTAGGGGAAAATCTATTTCCTAGACTTTTCCAGCTCCTAGAAGACACCAGCATTTTTTCATGCATGGGCCTTTCCTTCACCTTGAAAGCTAGCAGCATACTATTTTCACATTTCTGTTTCTTTCTGACCTCTGCTTACATTGTTTGTTGCCTCCTGTCTCTAATTTTGAGCCTTCTGTTTCTTTCTTATAAGGACTCATGGGATTACTTTGGGCCCACTGTAATAATCTCCCTGTCTCCAGATCTTTAATCACATCTGCAAAGTCCCTTGTGCCATGTTCACAAGTTTCAGGAATAAGAATGCGGCCATCTTTTGGGAGGAATTATTCTGTCTACCATTCATATGAAATTAAGTGAAAGACCTTATCATATCTTTCCTATGCAGAAGTGTCCATGCTTATAAAACAAAGAGACGCTGGCCTTTCCATGCAAATTACTACCGGGAAAGACGTCAATCTTCAGTGTTTTCCTGGTCCTAGTTCTTTGGGGAGAAGACCAGCACAACTCAGTTTTGGGAAAACTGTACCACAGGAGAGGGGAATTTCTTTGCAACACTGCCTTCTAACTCTCCCATATACAGGTAATGTAAGAGGCTTCTACAAAACAAGAAAGAAACATGGACTCATATTTTCCTCATCTTGTTGTTTGGCAAGGCTATTCCAAACACAAAAACAAACACCAAATTCATGCTGAACAAAATTAATAGCTATGACTTACGTAAAACTCCAAACCCATATAGGTTTTTTTGAAAAACAGAAACAAGAGATTTTCAGTTTCTGGTTCCACATGTAAGAAGTCACCACACTGTCCAAACAAGGACAAACCTGAACACACTGAGAAAGCAACAACTTGTCTGGTATCCTTAAGAAAGTGGCTGGCACAAGGAAAAACCGCGCGGTCCCCACAACTGGACAAACAGGCTAACACAGAGAGCACGGCTTACCGGACCGGAGACTCGGGAGTCCAAATGCCGTCAGGAGTCAGGACCGTTGTCAGGCCGAAAACACCAAAAATATAGCGAAGAATTGCTGGAGGCCAGTCAGTGTGGACAACTCTTGACAGTTAAATAATGTTGGAAGGACCCTGGTATAAAGGGGAACCCTACACGTTTGTGAGTTTTACCTCCAGGACCTTGAGCAGGAACAGGGCAAGGAGAAAAGAGCCATTTTGCAAGAGCAGAGCGTTGGGTTCTCTTAAAAGGCCTGCCCTCAGGGGAAACTAATCAACCAGGGCTCGCTCACCTGTTGGGCATTATTGAAGCCTAACTGACCTTGGGGAAGGGGAAACAGTGAACTTCAGCCAAATCTATCCATCTTGTCCTGTCTGACAAGAGGTGGGGGGTGACACCATGATGACCACCTAAGAAACACTAGTTAAGTTCACAGTTCAGAGGCACAGACTCAGGAAAGGTCTGAGACCTAATCCCAGGACTAAGAGCACTCCCTCCCCTCTCACAGCTGCATTACTAAATGCCTACTTATGACATTTCAATTTACCTGATCTGTCATGTTCAGCCAGCAAGAAAAATTCATAAGACATACCAAGAGGAAAAAATGTACCTTGAAGAGACAGAGCAAGCCTCAGAAGCAGATAGGCAAGGGCTGTTGGAATTATCAGAGCTGAAATTTAACACAACTATGATTAATATGTTAGGAACTTGAATAGATAGAGCAGACAGCATTTAAGAAGAGATGGGCAATGTAAGCAGTGATGGAGGTCCT
The DNA here is from genome assembly GCA_004026585.1 of Noctilio leporinus. Lineage (NCBI taxonomy): Eukaryota > Metazoa > Chordata > Mammalia > Chiroptera > Noctilionidae > Noctilio > Noctilio leporinus. Next base: position 109,366 of record PVIW01001100.1, on the reverse strand, counting down.
AAAAAAGAACCAAAAAGAAATGCTAGAGATTAAAAAAAAACAAAAAACATGGTAACAGAAAGGAAGAATGTTTTCATGGGCTGATTACCAGACTGGACACAGCTGAGGAAAGAATCTCTTGTGTTTGAGAGTATCTTAATAGAAAGCTCCAAACTGGAAAGCCAGAAGAGCAAGTTTGTGGGACAGCTACAAAAGGTATAATATGTATAATGGGGATATCAGAAAAAAGAGAAAGGAAGAGAAGAAATATTTAAAGCAAGGACTGGCAATTGCCCCAAATTAATGTCAAACACCAAACTACAGATTCAAGAAGCTCAGAGAACACCAAACAATATAGATGTAAAAAAAAAAAAAAAAAAAAAAAAAAAAAAAAAAAAAAAAAAAAAAAAAAAAAAAAAAAA